>JAFBJQ010000233.1:80364-157985 GCA_016785345.1 Trinectes maculatus | reverse complement strand
ACAGAGAGAGAGAGACAGACAGAGAGAGAGAGACAGGGAGAGACAAACAGAGAGAGAGAGGTGGAGGCAGCAGCTGCTCAGAAAATTACAGAGTAAAGTACAAGACTGTGTGTGTCTGTGTGTGTGTGTGTGTGTGTGTGTGTGTGTGTGTGTGTGTGTGTGTGTGTGTGTGTGTGTGTGTGTGTGTGTGCAGCAGATGTTCTGTGCAGTCAGTCAGACAGACACTCTTTAGACAGGCTGACTGACTGACTGACTGAATGACAGGAGAGTGTTTGAATCTGTGTGTATGGTCCTCTTCTTTAGTCATAGACTTATTTTGGGGACAGTAAAAACAGTCAAACGGGGACAGTCTGCCCAAACGTCGACAAAGGCTGATTTCTGCACCAGTGGTTAGATTTAGGCAAGGATTAAGTCTCCAGGTATTTCATGTAATATACATGTAATAACCTCTGAAGTCATAGAGACATAACTCTCTCTCTCTCTCTCTCTCTCTCTCTCTCTCTGTGTGTGTGTGTGTACATGTGTGTGTTTGTTTGTTTGTTTGTTTTTTCCTGTGCATAGTGCGTGAACTGAATGGAGCTTCCTTTGCCTCCAGCAAATCAATGTCCCCTCGAGGGAATGTGGAACCTGAGACAAAGAGCATGAGAGACTGAGAGAGAGAAATTCAGTGAGCAAGCTCTGGGCTAACACATTTAACAATCGTTTCCTCCTCTAAGCGAGAGTCAGTTCACATACAGTCATTATGCACTGTCTTGTGAAATGTGTGTAAAAATGTTCCACAATAAGAAAAAAGTCAAAAACTCAACCACAGTGGGAAATGAACACCTGCCAGCAGCTGCATTTGGATCAGTGTAAGGAAATAAAACCCTGTGTCCATTGTATTGCCTTCTCCATACTTTTATATAAAATAAAATGGTTACATTCACATAAAAATCAAGTATGAAAGGTTGACTATGTCTCAGTGGTGTGATTTGTCCTCTTTAGTGAAGTGTAGCTGCCTGTTCTGTCAGTCCTCTTGGTTACTCTGCTTAACTGTAAAACCACTCTGTCATTAGTATGTCTCCATGTTTGATGTGTCGACAATTTTGGTAGCTTTAGTCGTTTTGGTGTACAACATTTAGACTTTATTGCAAACTGTTGGGTTGTTATAAAGACAGCATTTTCTTAGTTGAGGGGCTAATTGGGTCGTCACTCAGGGCTAACATGATTTCAATGCTAATTTATTGCGTAACATCTTAGCTTTACTAGTAGCATGGCTGTAGGGGTGGAACTGTCAGTCTGTCCGCACTGAAATATGTTTTAAAATAAACGTGCAACAAGTACTGGATGGTTTGCCTTGAAGTTAGTGCGCACAGTCATGCCCCCTTAGGATGACTAATAACATTTTGTCTAGTGGCTTTATCAGGTCTGCACATTAATGGCATTTCCAACAACCCTCAGTCGCACTCTGCATATAACACATGTTATGCTCTATCTTTGTCTGTAAACATGTCAACAAATTAATCAATTGTCATCCCAGATCTACATGTCTAGAAGAGATAGCTCGTCAGTCAAAAAAGACAGATTAATGACATTTTAGCTTTGACTTGTGTTGAGAAACAATTGTTGACATTTGTGTGTGTGTGTGTGTGTGCGTGTGTGTGTGTGTGTGTGTGTGTGTGTGTGTGTGTGTGCGTGCGCGCACACTATACTCAAAAGACTTGTAATGAAGTGGGACTATATCACAAAAGACACATCCAATGAGCTGTCTGACAAAAATCTTGGATAGGTTGTAAAGGTTGACTCCTGACTTGCGTGATTCACTGACACTGACTAAACACAGCACAGGAAATGTCTCCCTATTCGGCAAATAGAGCTTTAGAAGCTTTGGCTTATTTTTTTAAACAGAAAACAAGAAGCCAAGGCTAAGTCCAGTATCTATACAGTATAGTATGAATCGTCCTACCTCTGCTGCACGACCACTCAAACAAGTTGACCTGCGCTGTCTATGTAAACAAAGACGATCACAGCCAGTTTATTCAGGGGAAAATATGGAAAGCCAGATGCATTTGCTCTATGGGCTGTGAGCAGGAATGAAATACATTCAACCAGGGAGTAGAGAGAGAGGAGCAGTGAAAGCTAAAGTAATAATCATCTGCTGGCTTGTCAGACATACCACCAGACACTACCACTGGGGATACAACCTCTTTATTACCCACTGGCTCCATAAAACCAAGTAAGCCCTATCCACAGAGGTGGGTATGCACAGATGTGTGTATGCATGCGTTTCTGTATGTGCCCAGGAAGAACTTTCCTGATTTCTGAGTAAACACGAGTGGCCAAATCTAATCAGACATGGAAGTAGCCTTTGCTGTGGAACTCACGCATGCAAACCGAAATTCAAAATGTTCTCCTTTGGCTGTTGTTTTCTGAGAGACATGAAAACAAGAAGGGGAAACATCGGACTCTTGCAGTTCAGCAATTCAATCAATGCAATGACAACAATCTGACGACAATCTGTAGCAGGATAAATGTCCAGATCCAATACTAGCATAGGAACATTTCTGTTAAATATACCTCTGATTGTTTTCTTTCCCCAGAATGCGGTCTCCTGATGTGTCCATGGGGGAGGGAAGCAGGTTGAGACAGGAGGCCAGGGACTGGCTGGAGTCTTCTCTGGACACTGTGCACACACCCAAAAGGACACACATTCATTATTTCAATGTCAACTGAATGGCAGCTGATACTTATTTTGCCCAAGTATATCATCTTAATGACACACATTTCATCCGTCAAACTGAATCAGAGCTACATCCGCCAGTGATGTCACAAAGCACAGTCATAGATTTAACTATTGACTATACTATTAGTTGTTTTAAAAAATAACGCGTCTTCTTTAAATGGCGCAGACATAGCAGTATGGAAGAAAATGGAATAAAAGGTGGTTGGGGAAGCCAAGATTTGGCATTTCTTCATGTCTTTTTAAAGGTCTCTGCGTCTCTCTTTCTATCCCTGTCTGATTCCACAGGGCATGACACACTGGAAGTAGGAACAGAGGGCCCCGCAGTGGAACACTGTTGGTCATAAATTGCTATGAAATTGCTTGCTTTTTAATAAAGGCTTCAACAAGCCACCTGGGAGAGGTAAAACTGAGAAGTGCCAATGTGTGCGGGGTTGTCGAACAGGTTTGTGTCCAGTTTTGGAGCGTGACTCCCACTTTTTGCGTCTTTCAAGCATTAGAGCCATGAAAGTATCTGACAGTGTTTGTTTTGTGCATTATGCCCAAATATGTGTGAAGTATGTGTGTCTTTAAAATAGAGAGTGTGAGACTTATTCTTCCATTGCCAGCACAGGGTCTCGGTCCCTTTGAGAGAATAATTCATCAAACCTTTAATTTCATGCTAAAGACTGCAGACCATTAGGTCTAATGACTAAGCATGCTCGCTTCTGTTTCAGTGTGTTTAGCTCTGCATTAGCCAGTCCCTTTGGAGCTTTGTTAAATCTGTGTGTGTGAGCATGAGAAAGAGAATGAGAGAGAGCCCCAAACCCCATAAGCAGAGGAAATGCAGTTTATGAGGACTGAAGCTTCTGTTGCACTCTTCATTCCTCAGCCTTTATTTGCCTTCATTAGCTTTCATTTGATTGCAACGGTAATATTCTGTGAGTCTGTCTGGGGCCCAAATGTCACCGGGAGATGGATGAACTTCACCCTTACATATAATTTAACTCCAATATATTAAGTCGGAGTCAGAATCAAGCCAAGGATGAGAGAGATCCAGTTGCCTGTTGTTTACAGTCAGACCTGGCAACCTTATGTCCGAGTAACCCAAATTACAAAAATGAAAGCAGATATTTTTTTAATGTCATGTTTTTACCCACTTCATTACCATAATGTTACTGCATGCAATTATTTAATAAGAGTGTGTGCGATTTCAGTCATGTCACTTCATTACGCACTAGTAAAATAGTAAATTGCTATTTCAAGAAATGAATATAATGAGAACTAAAATGTGCATGTCTTCCAAAAGCCTTTATTAAGTCCCTTCTGACACTTTCATATGGGGGGCGATAACAGCCGCTTGCCACACTCATTAGAACAGTGTCTCGATGTGTTACATAAAAGGTGAGGTTACTGTTTTTGGCACTCTATGCGGCACTGGGGCAGATATGAGCAATGATTCTCCACTGACAGTCACTTTTCAACCTGAAGGGATTTCAGGAAGACTGTGACTGAAATGCCAAAACAACAAAGGAGATAAATCGCTGTAAATGAGGCAGCTACATCAAAGTCATGGCACAAGTAGAAAGAACCGGGGAGAGTACGAGTCTCATGATTTACAGTGATGGAACTGAGGTGGCCTAACGAGGAAAATGAGAGAGGGAGAGTAAGGAGAAACTGGCTAAAAGCGAGAGATCGACAGCTGAGAGGGGCTGATGAGAGGAGAACCAGGAAAATGAGTGACGTGGAGAAAAATATGAGCAGAAGTTCACTTGAATGGAGGGAGGGGATAAATAAAAGCAAGAGTTGGTTTGTGACAGAAAACTTTTTTCCAAAGATCAGTGATCCAATGACTTTCTGGAAAATTAACTGGAAAAATTCAGAAAATTAGTAAAGTCTGTATTTCAACATCACAAGACCTGGTAGTAACTGTCCATTATGTGGCAAAGTATAAGTATACATGCAGAAAATGAGTGCTCGATGCAGTTAAATGTTAAAGGTGAACTTGTGCATCATCTGTAACGTCTCACAGCCTTGTCTCCTTCACCCACACACTTGCTATAAAGACACCAGCGAAGAGATGCAGTTGTCACAATAAGTTACCATGACGATGTCGCTGATCATCTGACAGGTCCAAGTCTAACATGAGATCATCTTCATCCAGCTCTGAGGAACCCAGGTTGTTCAACACATCCTTAAAAGAAAAAGCAAAAACAAAAAAGAATAATTTAGATATACCTCTATATGACAATATAATTTATGCACAAAGTATGTCATGAGCTTTCAGGAGACCTTTGCATTTATCCGTTGTTTAAGGATACATGTGAGAACAGGGTATAATGACTGTAAATTAAATAGTTTCATTCAATGATTTGTCATTTCCAAGAACTACAAATCCCATGTCAAACCTGTATTTACCCCCTCTGACGCACAAAAGTGAGGCAAATTCAAGAAATGTTTCACATACTTTCCTCTCTCCCGGATGCCCCTGATTTATCAACAATATGCTAACACACATTATAGCTGTAATTTTTTGAGAAGAAGCTATTAAATTTTGAAAATAACATTTTCCTAATCACTTATGTTGTAAATGAACTATAGAAAAAACACTGTAGTGAGTAAAATGTCACCACTTAACAATGAATTTAAATCTTTCAACAAATGCTTCAATGTTCTATGGCATTATAACAGGCTGTGAGAGGGATGATGTTCCTTTGGGTTCTGTTGTCTTTCAAAAGTCAAGGCTGCCACCTCATGGTAATAAAAGGAATATCAAGTGCACATACTTAGCTGAGAGTGGCAAATAAATTAACACACACTTGCATCCACGTCAGCTGAAGAAATCTCAACTCTATAACATCAGATTCTGTGTAAACGTGACCTCACCGTCAGCAGGTTTCTCTCCAATTACTGGACCCAAAATAATTAAGCAAATGCTATTTGCAAATCATTTTGCATATCTGATTTTCAATGTATACCACTACGTGGGTAATAAGAAAAAAATGATGAGCAACATAAACCTTTTTTGTTGGTATTTTTTCATCGTATACACTGCAGTGAATTGTACTGATGCAGCATCAGTACAATTCACTTCATTCACTACAATTCATTACAAAAAGCGCTTACAAATGGTTCTGAAAAAAATACCTTTTTTTCCAAAATAAAAATGATTTGTTTGATGAGGCATTAAGCACTATGTGCAAATCTCATAAAGTATCCATAGATAAAGAGGGACACAAAAATCTGAAAAGCTATGTTTTTATCAATATGGTTTGGACGTAAGGGAACAAACAGCAACACTCTGTATTAATCTCTGCAATCTGAGTGCAAGAGAAAGTAATAGAGAAGAATTTCCAGTTACATTAACAGTGGATGTTCTTCAATACCACATCTATGTAAAGATGTGGCCTGTGTATGATTATGTCACCTTATATTGTTATTGCTGTGACTGTGATACTGTGCTGCCCACTGCAGTAAATATCAGTCCACAAGACTACACATTTCAGGGTAATGCAATTGAACATAGACCACATTTGATGTATTAAAGTTAATAGCTATACGATATTGGAAAAGAAATGAAGACCCATACTGCGGGATACTACGCACAGACTTCATTTGAAGCTAAATTACCCATTTTAATGTGGCCCTCTAACCACAGAAATGTTTTAATATGACTTTACAACCCAGAGATGTCACCTTTTACCTCGTTTATGTGATTTGAGCGAGCATAATCCTTGAGTTAATAGAGATAATATCAGAATTGAGTCTCATTTAATGGTGGCTCCATAGCTTAACTGCCAAGCAGACAGACGTACGAAGCGGGAATAAAAGGAGAGAGCAAATGGTTCTTTTTGATCGAAAGCCACTGGGTTCCGTGAAGTTCACTCATACAGTCTAAGAAATTTACATTTATTCATTGCTTTGGGGTAGTAAATGCATTAAGATCACTGAGGAGGGAGACAAGGTATAACGGCTTTGAGCTACGAAAAATATATGGACAAACAAATAACTTTTATTCTGCCTGAGAAGACATTTTACAGCCAGTTGTGTTTACTCTAGGCCCTGGGGGAATTAAGGATTGAAGGTCCAGTCAAAATGGAAATCTTTTCGTCGTACAAAACAAATCTGATATCCACCCGCAAAGACTCAATTACATCAACTAACACTTGTCATATTTCATTAATTATCAGCTCTTATCAATAAAGAATAATCCCCCTTCCCTGAGCAAACCTAGTTTTCCTTTGACATTCAAGAAGCAGTGCCATTTATAATATTAAAAAAAAAAATCCCAGTGCTTTACAGAGTTGACCTGAATCCATATTCACACCAGGGCCATAAATTTGGGTTACATAATTTACCACAAGATTCCTATCAGGTATTGTAACGTTTACAACTTCATTAGCACATGTGTGACTGAGGCTGCTGAGGTAGACAATATTACTACAGTCATATCTTAGAGTGAGATATCTGCACTTCCTACACATCTCATTTGTAGTCTTGACATGAAAAGTTTAAACTTCTTAGGTTTGTGACAAAAATTAAATAGTGTCTTATGAACAATATTTGTTATTTATTTAATCATACTAATTGGACATTGGTATTTGTATTTCTCACACACATACACACACATCCAGACCTACCAGGCTTCCCAGTTTGGATGATGAAGAGTTGTTTCTGTGTTTGAGAAGACCACATCCTTCCATGGCGAAGGCATCTCTATGGTTTCCTTGAATACGAGGCCCACCTGCCCCTTCTGATGAGGAGCGCAGACGCCTTTCCATCCGGATCACCCCGTGGTAGGGACTGACACTGCTACACAGAGAGGCTGGCGTACAGACGGAAATGAGAAAAGGCAGAAAATCAGGTACGCAAAGACAAAAAATTCATGTGTGTGACATCAGTCAGTCTGGTTATCATAAAAAGTCCTGACAAAACAGCTCTTATTTTATCAGTATTTGTAATAACATTCAATCTTCCTTTTATGAAGCCTTATCCTGTTATGTAATAATCAAACAAGGTTTGGATGTCGCCATAAATATTGGGGTATAACATTAAACCTACACACAGAATGAATATGAGATTTCAGGGGCAAAACTCTGTGTACATGCATGAGTACATGTGTGTACATGTATGTGACATTATGAATCTCTTTTCGTATACACTAAGCCAGGATTTCTTCATTTTTACATATCTGATCAGTCTGCCATGAAGTTACAAAAAAATATCTGACAACATAGAAATGGCTAAAATTCATCTTCAGCGTGTTAAACCTGCTGGAGCAGAAGTGAGGAGGAGGGTAACAAATCATCTTTGGCTTAGAATGAGACAACTGGTACTGATTGATTCAATAACTGGCTTTTCTTTTCCAAACTAATTTGAAACTCAAATATTACATTTCTTGCAATATGTATGAGGAATGTATGTAAAACATTGCAACTTCTCTTAAATGTAGTACAAGTTGAACAACAGAATACAGCAACAGGTTACACGTACAGTAAACATAACTGCCATGTCTGCACAGCAAAATGTCAGTAATGTTGATGCCTTCAAGATAAGATACTTGTTCAACAATTTCAAAGTGCCTGCATCATGAAAAAATTTACAACATGCAAGAAAACCTTTTTTTGTGTGTCTCAGTTATGTATCTGTTGGTTCTGTGACTCCCATTCCGCATATGTGCATGTGTTTTCAGTAGCTGTGGGCTTTCATATGAATCTTGGAATATCCCTTATGTGTTCACGTGCGTCGTACCTGCATGTGGTTTCCTCAGGTGAGACGATCTGGGTTCATGGCAGCCACAGAAGCTTCCTCTTTCTTGCACAGAGCGCGTGTTCCTTGTCCTTCTGTCAGATTGCTCCGGGTTGGAGTGACAGCCCTCGCTGCGTACCATACATGCCTCGCTCTCGCTCGTGGTCTCTGCCAGGTAACCCGCCTTCCTCCCCTTCACCAGCTCCTTCCGCTCATCTGCTGACACATCCTCTCTCGCTTCCTTTCTCTCCTCCTCCCGCTCCTCCCTCTCTTCCAGTGATTGTTCCTGCAGAGGTAGGCAGGGAACAGCTGTCTCGGGCTCTGAGAGGGAAACGGCAGTCTCATAGTCTGAGTTGTTGGCTGTGCTGGTGTCAGGGAGCGAGGGTTTTTCAGTGCTGGACTCAGCTGGGGTGAAAAAAACCTGAGGGAAGAACATTTGATTTAGTATGTGTAGCAACAAAATATGCCCCCGGGGCAAAAGGTTAGCTGTTCACAGAGAACATTAAAAAAAAGATGTATGTATCCTCAGGCAGCAACATGTGCATGTTTAAACAGCACAGTCGAACTGTGTTGACTTTTCAGTGGCCTTAGTAAAGAGCTTTGCCCATATGACTTTTACACTTTTATACTGTGTAAATGTTTCATTCAATAAGGAAATAAATTAGAATGTATTCTCTGAGGGATGAAGACGTGAGCTGAAAGGTGGGAAATATGACCAGCAGTTCGCAGATGTGCAGGGTTTTTTTCATGTCTTATTCACAATGCCCAGTATCCAATTTTTTTATGCTACATTTAACAGATTCCTCTCTTATGGCTTTTGTTTTGGACATTCCTGAAATATAAATATTGCAAACATTTTTAAAAATGGATTCCTGTAAAAGGAAGTATGTTGTTCAGGTTACTTGAAATGATGCTTGCCACGTTTGTCATAAAAAGCATGCTGTTACATGACAATTACACATAACATTGCACCACCTGGGAGGTTGAAACAGCCACACTGGCGTTCTCTGGAGCAGGTGGGGGATCAGGTGACGCAGTGTCAGTAGCTGACTCAGGCACAGAGACAGGCCCAGGGGTTGAGGCAGAGCCAGGGCTGGGAGCTGGCAGAGCATCCACCTCAGATACAGAATCCTCCGTGATGGGGACAAACTCTGAAGGGGTGATGGCTGTGGTTCGGTCCTCTGATATCAAAGGGGACTGTAGTGAGCTTTCCCCACCGGCACCAGGCAGATCGCCTGGCCATGAGCCCGGAGTGAGCCCTCCGGCTCCTGGAGTGATGGTGGTGGAACTTGGAGGTTCCAGATTCACCTCTGGAGGTCTGTGGTGATTGGACATTCGGGAGAAGCGGTGGTGAGCCGAGAAAGATTTTGGCAGCAGCTGCTTCTTTTGGCGTGACGATCGCTTGTTGTTATTACTGCCGCCACTGTAGTCATCGAGGAACCCAGAGTCGTCCCCCTCATTTGCCCCCGAGCCACTGATGCAGTTTATAAACACATTTCGATTGGCTGTGGAGGAAGAAGAAGATGCCTTGTCAAAGTCCTCGGTCTGAGAGCGTGTAATTTTCTTGTGCCTGTGGCTGCCGAACCCAAACGAGTGGCGTGACTTAGGGCGTCCACCGCCATCACTGGAGCCTGCTGAGACTGATGTTGTTACTGCCTGTTGGTTATTTCCATTGGCGTCAGTGGCCTGTGTCAGTGGAGGTGTGAGGTTTAGGTTGATTGGCTGGACGCGGGGATCGCTGTTCCGTTTCGAGGTGAAACTGAGGGACGGGGTGCGGAACAGACTACGGCGTTTCCCGGTGCTGCCAGAACTGGAGTTCGTGCTGGAAGGCGAGGAAGTGTGGACGCCATTTCCGACGCCACCTGAGGACGGAGAGGAGGGGAGAGACTCCTGCCTCTTACTGCTGCTGCGGCGGAAGATTGGCAGACGGGACACAAGTGTGGAGCGGCGAGAGCCTGATTCACCCATTTAGAAGCTGAGGAAAAACAAAAATACATTAAAGGGAAATCAGAAAAGCTTCTCAAACAGAACAATGCTGCAGATATTAAATCGCTAAAACCTGTTAGCACACCAGTTAGTAACATCACAAGCAGGGTTAATATCTCACTGATTGTCTGAGCCGACCAAAGTTCCAGGTGCTGAGTCATAGATCAAATGGAGACTTTCATTTCAATGAATACTCACATTTTCAATGTCTTCTGCATGTGTTACACCTAAAAGAGACTGCGTGGGCCTCATAATGTTGATGAAGCTGCCTCTGTAACAGCCTGTTTTCAATCTCTGTGCAATAAGCTCGCATTAACACCCTTGGAGGAAGTGGCTTATCAGTGAGTCGCCTCCTTCAGAGCAAATTTGATCAAGCTCTAAATACACAGTGGCGGTGTTTATTTTCACATCGAGTTACCTCAGTGCAGCTTACAAAAAGGCATAACCTTTATATCTTGTTGACGACAGTAACAGCCACATTGATGGCAAAGTAAACAAAGACAATGTACGTACACGTGAAAAGAAAAGTACCGCTGTTATTTGCTACTTCTGCGAAAATAAATCTGCAGGTGAAGCAGGTTAGTAAATTATTATGGGAGTGTCTCAAACACATTGAATCACACGTGAGACTGGCTTTTCAGATGAAGCAGCAGAAGTTGGGTAATGTTTAGTTTTCACACCACCACTCAGCCACGGGACCAGGTCATGGTTCTCTGGTCAGGCTCATTACGAAGGCACAAAAACCTCCTCCAACTAATTCCGAAGAGATTAAAACAGATTTAGTACACCTCTGTTGTTGACCTTACCGATCAGGGCTACTAAGAAAACTCTTTCAAGTAAAGCAATTATACACTCAGACCCTGAACACATCAACAACTGTATTGTACTGTACACAAAAGTCCTGATTCACACTAAAATAAGTGGCAAATTGCAGGCTATGTTACAAAAACTGTGACAAGGCCACAACGTACAGAGAGACTGTAAAATCCAAACTGTGCTGCATTAAAGCAGGTGTTTACTTCCTCTCTGGGTCATCTTCTAATATCAGTTCCTCTTCCCTTTCTTCTCAGTGCAATGACTGATATTTCTGCTGCACTGAATAAAACGGTGAGCTTTGGTATGCACAGACTTCGCCTGACTTCATTTAGTTTATCCACAACAGAAATTTGACAGTTAACAGCCTGTTCAACACTTTCTAAGACTTTCCTTAAACAACACAAAAATAATGATGTCCCACTGAACTTGACTACCGCACCATTTTGCAAAAATAGGAGTTTGATGGATATTCTTAAAACATACACAGACAAACACAAACGCAAATTTGGCAATTCTCTGTTTTGAAATGAATCGCTCAGAGGAGCCTTCTGCCGGTGTGAAAGAATAAGGGTTGTGTGTATGGGGTGTGAATAACTGGGTGTTGTCTATAGAACAGGTTCCTGATGGGATCTTTTTTACCACACATTATTATCATACTTGACTTCCACAGGTAATGGAAAACAAATGAGGCAAACGTCTACTGCTTTGCATGAACTGACAACAGAAAACAATATGACTCACTGGAGCTTTTTGTGTCCTGGTGTCTTATATAGTCTCTTGGGACAGGGAATTAGCAGTGTCCATTTAGCCTTTGGTAAGGGTGGGATGGGGGCTTGGTTTCAGATGGAGTGAGCAAAGTATATAAATATGCTTTGAGACATACATGATTTATGCAATTTATGCACACCCTTAGTTGATTATTTGACTTTTCCACACAAAATGTTGGCACAGTAATAAGGTTATGTGGATAATATAACAGGACAAATATTTACTGCTCATTAAATACATAGAAATCCCAGCCAATGATTGCAAGACCAGGAAACACGAACATGTGTTACAAGAAACAGATCTACTGTATGTGATGTCAACGTTTCAACTAGCTCAAGTCCACTGGTGTATGTGTAAATGTATGCAAAATATTTGCCCCAATGTCAGTCACAACAAAACTCCATACCTTGTACCTGCAACCCAGTGCATGTAGGAAAAACAACAAATCATCTTAAGCAAGAGTTTCTTAACCAGGCTAAAGAGACAAAACACAAGCAGCACTCTATAGACCGCATTTAGAAAGTGTGCTAGAATTAAAAAAGCAAACAGACGATCATACAGTTTGACAACGCATGCCTGCCAGATAAACACATGCTGAAAGAGGTACATAAAAAGTCTAACAGGATAAAATGAATTCATTTAGTTATGTGCGATGAATATGCAGTAGGTTACAAGTCATGGTACTGAATTTTAGAGGGCTGCATATATGATAAATCTCTGTCTTTGCAAGTCACGCATGACGGTGCAAGTATAAACAGGGATCTCACTGTAAGTTATTCTATTCTGCAAGAACCAAAGCCTGATATAAAATCTGAATGCGGTGGTAAGATTGCAAAAACTCCTTCAAGCATCTGACAAGTTGTGTGAATTGCAAATAGTGTAAGCCATATGCCCAAATTCTCTTTTAACTTGTTTGGTTTTGGACTGCCACATTCACTGAGAATATACTACAACAGAAAAACACAATTGGGAAGCTGGAGCCAGTTCATTTTTGTTATTTTTGCTTGAAAATAACTTCAAGTAACAAAATCGGCATCATAATTTGTCATATTTATATGTCATAACAATGACATGAATGCATTAATACTTAAAAATTAATACATGTTCATTACCATCAAATCATCAGTCAAACATGCAGTATCTAATTTCGTCTGTTAAAGAACAAGTCAAGTCACTGCACAAAATAATAATAAGGCAACATGTGTCAGTGTCAGGGTGCAATTACAACTTCATTATGAATTAATTAGCAATTCATCGACACCTTCGGTGTACAGTAAAGTAATCGAGTAAAAGAAACGTTACGCCATATTTCTCCAGTTTGACTTAGATAATCAAACAGATCATCACATTGTTATTTGATTATTTGTCAATAAGCTAATCCATCAATCTGTTTAGCTTCTTACTGCTAGCAGTGATGGAGTATAGTTTGATTATCTGGCACAGCCTTGATGCTGATGTGGTTACTGTGTGTTGGAACTCTGTTATTGTCGTGATTGATTATTATCATTAAACGTTTTACATTGTGTCGAGCACAATATCAATACCACAACGGGGAACGGGCCTAACGTGTTGTTACACTGTGTTGACATTATTACGAGTACACGTTTTACGAATGTTGATCTGTCCCGGTTGCTCTTTACTGTAAAGCTTATATATTTTGTATGAGATGTAAATGCATGGCTCCTCCAGCAGCAGCAGCAGCAGGAGGAGCAGGAACCAGCGGGACACGGACAACTGTCAAACCGGCTAGCTAGCTGTGTCCGCACACCGACACTCACCAGCAGGGTATGAGCCCTGGTCCTCAACCCGTCCCTACGACATGGTGTCACTAAAAAGCAGCGCGTCGTTCCCGTAAAGCACTAGAGGTCACCGGTGTTCAGAGGAAACACCGTGCGGAGGTTGAGCACCAGCCGGGTTTTGCTAACAGGCAGCGGACAGACACACTAACCTCCGCTAACGTACGTTACCTTCTGTGGATCGCAGTATCTTTACGGAGGCCGCCCCGTCCACAAACAGCGGATTATATCTTCACTCTCCGCTCATATGTTTGCTCCTGTGACCTATTGCTGTGTCGGTGAGGTGGTACTGAAGCCCCACTGAGGTAGCACCTTGTCTGCCACTGACGACAATATTACACCTCAGTGACGTGGAGCCTCTTTTCCTCCTTCGTCTCTTCCGCGTTGCGACGCGAGGCCCCGGCCGTGACGTCTCCTCCTCCCCCCTCCCTCCTCCCACTGCTCAGCATCCTGCAGCAGGTGCACTGATGCACGCGCCAATCTCTCCCTCAGAACAACAGAATCAATAACCCAATCCTTATTTGCGTCATTAAGATAAACGACATTGCTTATAAATGCTTTATATATAAATGTATTTGTGGCGAGATCTGACAGGTGCACAACATGAACAATACAAATACAAAAGTTTACAGGTGCTGATTTTCTGCACAAGATCTATTCTATTCATTGTGAGCAGGCTGTACAGGCAGTGGATAAGAGTATTTATACTGCTTATTAAATAAAACAAAACTGCTTTTACAAACACACTGGTTTTATTTGATTAAATCCCCACACAGCATATTATAAAGTGTAGCATTTCCAGGAATCAGCACAAACAACAGTTTTCACAATGTGTAGACATTGAGAAACCCACCATTTACATGTCACATCCAAGTACTCTGAAGAAAACAAACGGACTATTGTACTCACTGATACAGAGCTCAGGGGGGGAAATTAGATACTCACAAGAAGATTTAAATTTGTTTTAAAAAAAAACTATCAGTGCAAATAGTCTCGACAGGCTCATGTTTGTCCACACTGTTCTCTGCTATTCTATAGCCTTTTTAATAATATTGCACACACATTATATGCACCTGCAGAGCCACATAGCTGCTGACATGCTACAGGTTTTAAAGTGCTAGCTCAGTAACAGTTTGACAGCCAGCATGCAAAATATTTGGTTCTATTTTTGTTACCGACAATCAACTGATATAACAAGCCTTCCAATGGGGTCCTGTAACTGCTCAACAGCTGACGCTAAGTGGAACTGAAAAAGTGAAAAAAAAATCACCTTAAAAAATAAGAATGAACATTTGGTTGTTTGTTCTGTGATTCATTAATACAGATTGTCATGTAAATAAAGCCAATCTGCCATTTATTAGGTGCCCAGACATGTTTTACCACAGAAATCAGGTCTGAAGAAATTTGAGCAAATATAACTGGTTGGAACAGGTGTGAGACAAAATATTAAAACTGCCACAGAAACGCAGTACTGTATTTATTTTTCAGACATTTCTGCCTAGCTAAATGTGCGAACAGCAATTTCAGTGTTTTCAACCCGAAACATAAAACCCACGTTTTCCATACTCATGACCAAAACCTTTAAACTGACTATGCAAACCAACACAACAAAGAGAAAGAAACTGTTGTTAGTAATAGTTTAAAAGAAAACACACTCCCTTGATGTAGGCAGCTCAATAGTAATTTCCATCAGTAAGTATCACGTCTTTCATCCACAAGCAACAACAACCTAACAACATCAACATTTTAGATGCACTTTATTTCACTAAAATATTATGCTCTGGATTAATATGTACATGGAAGTTAAAAATTAAAATCATTTTGAAAGATCAGCTTATTATATTAGAGAGAAGGCAGACATGTTGAACTGACTGTTCCAGACAAAGCTGCAAATCAAACTCAAATTGTTTCTGTGAGGAAAGGTACAGTAGTTAAGGTTTTCCAGGTCTGACAGATAGAGGTAGGTAGCATTGGGCCCCAGTCAGGACCAGAAACCTGAGAAAACACACACCAATTACCCAAACCCTCCAGAAATCAAAAGAAACATGAATATCCAAACAAACCTATGTGCAGGCACCTAAACAATAAACATCTATACAAAAAACAGTGAATAGTCTTTTTAGTGTGCTCTCTTATACTTAAATATCAACGTTCCTTCAATCAAAGCCATACTCACAAGCAAGATGCCAATATGCTACACTTCATGTGTCTGCACTGCAAGTAAACCGGTGTTGTTAGCAAAAGGTACAGTTAACAGTGATTATTGTGATAGCACTTTTTGTAGGAACCTGAAAATATGGCATTTTATTGTTTTTAACTGTTTAAAGGCTGAGGCCACAAAACTGTTTGTTGCACTTGAACTAGCACCAGAACCAACCAAGATGTGGATATTAGTGACTTTGCAGCACATTATTCTGGTACATATTCATTTTAAGACGTTGTAAGTCACATTCAGAGCAACAGATCCAATGACAGTGCAAACCATGAGAAGCTTTTAATCCAAGTAACTGCTCCAATGATTCATAGGTGAACATTTTTCAGTGAGTGACATCAACAAGACGCTTACTAGGTAGTGATCTAAATGTGATGAGTGTAAATGTAAACTAGTGCGAGGCATCATTCACTATATTGTGCAAAAACTGCTGAACAGAACTTTGACAAAGGAAAAAAGTAGTGTTTTCTGTGATAAAGCCAACAGTAAATACATTAATGACAAGTCATAATTATTATTAACATTTTAAACACCAGTGTCTGTAATCAAACAATACCTACAGTAAAAACCCACAAGTATTTATGCTAATAATCATATCCATAATGGTTGTGCAGTGACACAAATATCCCCTTCCTAAAGGAAACTGAGTGATCCATTAAAAAAAGTCAGAAGGCACAAGCTTCAAATTAGCTACAAGGCTCTCTCAGGTACAACAACAACATTTAAACCTATACTGCTATGTTTAGACAGTAATAGAAATGAGCCCAAAAAATCTCCTAGTAATCAATACAAACAAAATAATCGAGAAATATTTACCTAGAAAAAGAGGAAGCGTAAGCTTGAAGGTGTTTCATGTTAAAACAAACAAATCTGAAGTGGTTGCAGGCTGACTTTACAGCCAGTTCAACCACTTTAACAGCTGATCATAGCTGGGAACTAAAACCAGGTCAAATACGTTGAACAGATACAGAGACTTTGGTATGTAGAGAAGACCTTTCACATTTTACCAACTTCTAAAGACACTGATAGTGTCATCATCTTTTGTGTGGGTCATACATTATACATGCCAAATCCTAACAGGCCAGAGAGCCTACTTTCACATAAAGGAACAAAGGCCCTGATCACACCTGCCTCATCTGACCTTCAAATAAATAGGTTGGATTGTACTCCATTCTCAATAAAACCTGTCCTTTTCAGAACATTAAACAGATTCAGGTAGTCGCGCATCAACACTCTCCATCTCCTCATCAGAAGGCCAGTCTCTTTGCAGTGATGAACTCCTCCAGTTGAACCTTGCCACTGCCCATGAGGCCGAAGGCTGGATACATCGTTCCAGAACAATCCACCTGCCTCTCGTAAAGGCACCGCATGGTGTCAGCATCATAAAAAGACACCCTGCATGCATCATAATCTAGGCACACTCCCAAGCGCTGTGGCATGGGAAGCACACGATTGCCAGGATCACCAGACGACGTGTTTGCAGTGGAAACAGAGGAGAATGAAGAGGCTTTAGGGATGAAGAGTTTACCCATGCCAAGGGTGAGGAGGGTGAAGGGCTGAGAGAGCTCATAGCACGTGTCCTCGCTGCCACTGTCATGCCCACTATCATGGTCATATCTGGTGAATAAGGAAGACAGGGAAAGAGACATCAGTTTGCTACAATTTACATGAAATTGTCTGCTGAATTGGGAAGTAAACTGCTGTTTATGCTGATGATGGTTATGTAGCAATACTAAATTTAGTAAAACAAAAGCTCCTTCGAGGCCACAACTATTGACCACTCTCATCATTTTGTCTGAAGATTTCTTTTTCAATGAACTATCTCATCTTTAACATCAGAACATTGAGAAAAAGAACCTGAGTTATACAAATATATAGTTTATATACTAAATGTATTGTTTCTGACAAACACATTGAATTTATAATAAACAGACAAAAACCTGAAATTTCCAGTTCATGGGAAAAAAAACTTTTACTTGGTTTATCATTATTCATTATGCAACTACCGTAATATTAAAATACTTTCGTATAAATAATGTGTTCCTTTACATGTTTTTACAAGAGCTAGTCCAGCCAGAAAGACGGGCTTTGTCTGTGGGTAAGCTCTTTACGAATTTGTGCTGGTGCTCTTACATCACAGGATTAGGAGTGACACAAACACACTTGTTACTGTAATGAGATTGTTTGTGTCTGATTTGCATTCGGGTATGTAAACGTACTCCCGTTTCCCTAAATGTATGTTTATTAGAGACCAGTTATAAATGATAACCATATGTTTTGTAAAATGACACATATTTACCTTGGACTGCTGGTATCTCTGGGATTGTGAAACCATTCAAGTAGCTTTGAGTCAGAGGCTACTCCAACTTTAACCATGTAGCAATATGGTTCCACCTTGAATGCCCAATAGTGTCTGCAAAGCAAAAAGAACACAGCAAATTAAGTTATTTATTGCAGGACTAGAATTATAATGATGTATTTGTTGCTCGTTGAAACTCATTAATGAATTTGCCATCTGACATCCTTGTGCAAAATTCTCCTTAATGATTAGTGAAATACTCACTCTCTCTCTACTGGCAAATTATTGTACAAAATGTAATCATCCTACAAAACTCTGCTTTGAAATAACATTTCACACCTGCTCTAATATTTTAAATTCTCATTTAGTCTAATGAGCAAGGGAGGCTCAGATTATTATTATGCAGCTATCATGCTGCAGGGTACATCTTATTTTTACAAATTCCAAGTGTTTTTGCATACCTTCCCTGAGAGATGCCAGTGTCCCCAATTATGTAGTCTAATCCAATGTAGCTGCCCGTCTGCACCCGTTCAGCCGCAAGGAGGAAGGCCGTGCCTGCTACACTCTCCACAGTGTCACGCTGCTTGTTTAGAATAAGCCGCTCTGTACTGAAGCCACATTTATCGCTGAACAGGAACCCAAAAGCTGTATGTGAAGAGCACAGGAGAGGACAGACACATGTGAGAGGAGAAACAGGAAAGTTGGACAAGCCACATGGAGGAGACCACAAAATAAAGAAAAAAATCCAAAACATGGGGAAAAAAAGATTAAGTTTGGAAAAGAACAGATTCTGTTGCGCAAGCACAAATGCACACAGACAGACAGACAGACAGAACACAGCAATTGTTTATCCCCATTTTACTTCTGCCACATGGCAAGAGGCAAAGCCTAACACATGAGGGCGCCATAACACAAATTTAAAGCCCTTGACCATGAAGAGTAACAGACGAGTGAAACTCAAACATTTCCATTGTCCAGCTGCCATTTTTAAATAGCATGAAGGCCAGAGGCCCTCTTTGCCATAATCCATGATACATAAAAGTTGACATGATCATGCCTGTATACTCAGCCATGTCATGCAATCTACGAGGTCTACACAGGAAAGCCAATATACAACTGGGGCATGATAATCATAAAAGTGTGTGCCAAACTAATGGGTAAACAGCAAACAATTCTGCAGCTTTCTGTCCATTTATGTAGCAGGTAAACCTGATAGTGACATGTCAGGCTGGACAGAAAAATAAAAAATCTGATGCAGGTCCATTTCAGAGACATAAGCAAACTGTCTTATCTGTATGGCTTCCCGAATTATGACCGTGGCATTGTTTTTCTTCACTGGCACCAGTTTAGATGAAATATCATGTTGAAGTTTGAATTATCTTTTTGTCTTTTGAACTGGTTCAATCATGTTGTAAAAAAGTGCATGTGACATTTGTTGCTTAGTCGTGTCAATTCATATTGTTGGATATCAAAACATTTTAAGAATGAACAACACCCAAAGCAATTGTATTCTATTTTCAATTGCAGCAATGTAAAACTCACTTCTTTTGTGCAAGACAATTAAAACCTTAGTTTTCTAAAATCACAACTGTGTCTCAGATCACAACGTGCAAGTTATTTTATACACCCATCCGGCCTGAAATTCCACATCTTTACTGATGCACAGTGAATCCAACAGCCCAGTCTTAAACAAAGCACAGGAATGTGGAAGGTCCAATCAAAACACAAATGACATGGACAGAAATCAAACCACAACAACAATGGATCTGAGTGACTTGTGATGTATCCATGAGTACAAGAGGCTGATTATGATGCGGGCCTTTACCATAGGAGGAAAAAATACTGAAAATGTGGTGCCTCAAACAAACCTAGACTTTTAGGATGAGGTATGAGCACAGACGCAACTGCTAGTTTCTTTATCCAAGCTGACACATTGTTCATTAACCTCTCCAGCACTGTCAGACAAAAACTACAGTAGTTTTAGCAATCTAATCTATATCACTATGATAACCAAAACTCCCTTTCCTTCATTACTTCCAAAAATCCTAGCTGCATAAACATTACATATTTAAAAAAGTGAAGAGTTCATTATCTCTACATCTTTCTGAAATACAAGAAGTAAAGGGGACAGGGCTCAGCTGCTCCTTTGTCCAAAAGAGGCCCAATAAAGGGTCTGCTTCGTTGATAGCCAGGAGCTTAATCCCCTATGTAAATAACATTTTTTGGATCAAGTAACAATAACACTTGGCATCAGCAATAGCAATTACTCAGTTTGCACTGATGAAGTTAGAAAATTAATTACATTTTAAAACCATTATCAACTATGCAACTTCAAACTGCCTCAACACATTAGTTCCTCCTATTTCCTTTTCTTTTCTACTTTCATCTAACACTGAAAAGAGCAGACAAAGAACACACACCCAACATGGCGGAATAGGAAAAACAGGAAAATCCAAGAAAGTTTCAAGTTTATTGAAAACCTCACCCCGCCTCTTTAGCTTACCGGGTGCAGGTGGTGTGTGGAGCATGACCTCAGGGCTGTAGGGGCTAAACATGGAGTTTCTGCAGCTTCTGACCCTGAAGGAGTACAGGCTGTTGGGCTCCAGGTCACACACAACAGTGCTGGCACCATACGCCTTGTCTGTAGCCCTCCAGACCCCACTGTCTTCACCATCCTCCCGGGATGGGGACTGGCTGGGGGCCCCAAGTCTGTGGAAAAAATATATATATATAGTCAAGTAACTTCAGTATCTCCATATTAGTAAATAACTGCTTATCTATACAGGGCTCAACTTCACATATCCTAATGTTCGAACCAACCTGCGGTACTCAACCATATGATGATCTGTTGGTAGGTGATCCTCAGATAGCCTCCAGGAGATTAAGGCCTCATTATAGACCCTGCTATTAGACAGATCAATCAGAGGAGGATCTGGAACTGAAGAAGATAAAAAGAAGTTGAAAGAAATGAAAGAAATTTATTAAGTAAATGTAAATCAAGCATATTTATTAAGTAAATGTAAATCAAGCATCTGGCAACACTCAACATGAATGACCTACAGCAAGTTAACAAGTAAACCCTAAAACGCATGTGATAAATATAAAATTTTAAATAATTTTCTGTCCAAACATTTAAAAACATACTGTGCATGAGACGGGATAATAAAAATTAATATATTGTGATTACCTAGATGTAAGAGACCTCATACATAAAAACAAAAGAGTGCAAAGCCTTTTCAGTAGAATTCTTGTCCTAATCGGGCTAAGTACAGCACTTCAGCTCAATAACTTGGACTTAAGAAAATGAAGTATTGTAAGCGTGGCAAAGATTAGACTTGTCAGGATCAGGTCTATCCACTCAGGACAATGGACCAGAGTGTCTTGCATAATGGAGCCTGTTAAGAGGTTTTCAGACTCATTGCCAGGAAATGCACTTTGTAAAGCACCCCCACCACCAACACCAACCCCTCTCTCCTTTTCTTTCATTTCATGTTTTTCCCTTCCTGTTGGTGTCTGTAACACCACGAGCATGCTACAAAGCTTTAACATGTCTAGCTCTAATTTTACATTCATCAACTGTATGCGACAGCCAACTGCAGATCCAACTTCTAATGTCAGTCACATCCACTACAGAATTACCCACACCCTCATGTTAGATGAGAAGTAAAGAAGGCACGTATGGGTCTCAACTTCTGTGCTAATCACACACAAATGACAACTGACATAATGTCTCCCAAGGAATTTCCACCTGTTTCCAACAGATGGACCATGAGGCACAAACCAAATGGGGACAGCAATTCAGCACAACAGGCGGTAGTCCCCAGAGTTTAGAAGGAAAAAAAAGCACTATAATGAGCCATTTTCTTTCTGTCCATTTTCACTCTCCAGCTTCCACTGTAAATGTGGGAGAAGTGGACTTTAAACTTGCTACGTCCTTATAATCTGCACAAATACACTGTATCCTGTGTATGTGCATTACAGGCAAGAGGAGCACTCGTCTCATGCTGATACTTAGGAATTTGAAATGGACCACAAATTAGCATCTACACTTGACAGCACAGTCTTTCACGGCCACTCGAGAAGCACAGCATGGGGTCAAAATCTGCTGTAGGGACACAGCTGGGTTAACATGGGGGAGAACAAACACAGCACAGTCCAAGAGAAGGACGGGTCACTCGAAAACATGGACAAGCTACACACAATGAGCAGTTTAATACATTAGCATGATACAACAAGATGACTTACAGTCAGTGTGAAGACCTGAAAATCCAATATAAAGTGACTTTTTTTTTTTACACTTCAGTTGGAGATCCTGACAGAAATACATACATAGATAATAACAGGAGGCTTTACAGTCTCTTCAAAATAAGCTTTTTAAATGGCCTTACTACAACAATACTATGAAAATGTGTTTTGTTTTCTGTAAAACGGATGTATCATGGCTTTGGGGGAATATTCAAAATCACTTTAGTGGTTGTACAAAGCTGCCAAAACTTCAATTAAATTAATGCAGTAAAAAAAAAGCCCCCACTGCTTATGTGTTTCTCTAACCTCACTCTAAGAGCACCATTAACTCCCACAGCTCCTTTAGATTAGAGATACACATCAATATGACTGCTACCAAACTGCTGCATACAGCACAAAGTATTCAGCAAAAATTTGCCTAAATGAACCTTTTATATGAAAAACAAATTTTCTCTAGTGGAGACATTATAAGAATCAATATCCAAAGAAACAAAAATGATGACTGTTCATGCCTCAGTGAATATGAATAAATTTGCTTTTTGGGTTTGTTTCTAAACCAGGGTCATGGTCATGTTCCCAGGGTATTATCCCTTTATCTTTATTTATCCCCGTTGTGGGATAAATAAAGTATAATCTAATCTAATCTAATCTATTGTTTATCCAAGTAAATAATTGAAAATAGAACAATTCAAATTATGAGCTCCATTTTCATTTGATGACCATCCAGCCTTCTTTAGACAGGTCATACAACAAGTGCAGAGCGGCAGAGCTGGCCACTGTTTTCAAGATATCACATCGTACATTGTAAACAAACTAAGAGGGGGCTCTGCAGTGCAGCAACAAAAGAGACATGATCACGGTTCTGCACACTTTGCTTGTCACCAACGGTTACAACGGTCAGTTGTTCACACTGCATCCACTTAGGCGATAATGGCTCTGCGCCAAGACAGACCTGAGCGTCAGCAAGATTAAATCCCTTACTAATTAACATTTTTCATAGAATTCTTCAGATTTAGTTACATTTCTGATATAAATTCTGGCCAAGTAAACATGTTTTGACCATATTTTGCAACATACACATCAATCCATAAGAATAATGTTAGCAATCATCTCCTCATAAGATTTTGATGTTGCCATCAGAGACGTTCTGGTTATTGACACTTACCGATATATTTTTGCAAACAGCACTTTTAATCTTTGCTAACAGCAGCTTTTACTGGTGTACTTTTCACACCATGTCATAACATGTTTGAATTTTTTCCCAGTTGCCTGATTGTCTTCACAAATGTTTTTCAGATATCTACAAAAGGGCCGACATCAATGGGAAGAATGTTTGCACACAAAAACTCTGCCTGAGAAAAGCTGCCTGTAAACATCAAAATTTCTCAATTCAAGTTCGGAGAGGGAAAACGTCCATTTTTATCTCACTCTATTAAACTTAAAAACATAACAGGTCATACCTCCACCAAAGCACATCTCTTTGAGCAGAGTTTCTTCTCTGGATGTGTCCAGCACAAACTCATCAAAGCAGGGGTCAGCAGCAGGGTGGAAAGTCCTCAGAGACTCTGTGGCCTTCTGGATCCTGAAAGCATATGAGGCTGATTATAATTAGCCTCAACATACTTTTCTAACCTTACCAAATATAGTAAAAAGGTTACAACATAATAACAATATTTAGTCCAGGTGGAGTTTTCTTCACAAATAAGGTATGCTCATGCATAATACATTCCTTCAGCTGTATCTATATTTGTACTGACTTTCCTAAGTGAAAACAAGATTAAAAAACCAAATCCTTGTCAACAGGAGATAAATTAACATTCCACGGTATCATGTTCTTGAGTTCACTGATTATGCAAAGCTGCTAATGGAGATCCGTTAGTCAGCTTAGACCACTGGACACTGCAGCACACAGCACTGACAGGACATTGCTGCACATCTATCCCTACTTGCCCTGGGTTTAGTAGCTTCTGTGCACGTGGCTCTGTATGCTCCCGACACCCTTCAGTGCCTCAAACAAATAATAACAGTGATGCTCTCAACATTTAATAAAACTCAAAGAGCCTACTTATAAAATCCACTGGGAAACAAAGACGTTGCTGATGATGCACTGAAAAAATGCAAAATGAGTGCAATGCTTAAGATTTATGTACTAAAGTTAATTGTTAATTTAAATCCTCTGACTTCAACCGGTTTCCATAGCAACTGACAACTCCTTAAGGTATTCAGTGTTATTTCACATTACTAGAATATACACCACTTTATCTATTTCTCAGTCAATCATAAAAATTGTAGGTATTGACAGCCATAAACTGTCGGCCAGCTGTACCTGACATGTAGCTGCTTTGCAGTCTGCACAAAGCAGGACTGATCTGTCTCTTTCAACACCTCCTGAGCATAGCCCACCAAACCACTGTTCTCCAGCATTCCTTGGTACTCCTCCACCTGAGAAATATTAATAGAATAGCATTGCATTATGTATATATACATTCAGTTAAATAGCATCTTAGTAAGTTGGATTGTTGACACTTCTTTTTAGACAGATCTAAAAAAGAAAACATACCCAGTCACCAGATAAAAGCATGGTTAGTGAAGATGCATGCATGCAGAGGACACAAACCAAGATGTAACATGTACTGTAACTCCTTTACTTTATACCTGGCCCTTAAGTTGGTTCAGACGCCGGTTGCGAGACTGTTCAATTGACCTCAGCATCTCTGATTTCCTTTCCTGCAGAGTCTCAAACAAACGCTCAAAGTGCTCAGTGGCTTGACGTTCTGCTAGCTGGCCATTTTCCTTCAAGGAGGAACAGAAAAATTTGTTGTTATTTTGTGCAATGCAAATTGAACTCTCCATGTAACTATTTCTAAGATTAATATACATTAAAAGTGTAGTATGAACAAACATCTCTTCCACGAGGGGAACCATAGTGTACTATTTATTTATCTAGTATATTTAACTACAGAAAACGTAACAAACTCAATGAGTCCCAGGCACACTACTATTACAAACAATGGAAGTGTGGGTGCATTTGAACACTCAAGTTTAAAGGCTAAAACCCAGACTAGAAGGCAAATCCTGTGTTTCCAGACATGTGTTTTGCATACAGTTTGTTCAGTGACCTTAATTATTAGCACACAAACAGATAAGTATTTACTCCTCAACCTACCAAACTGGTTTCTAGAAAGCAAAATAAATAATAATGTTTAAAAA
Source organism: Trinectes maculatus (assembly GCA_016785345.1). NCBI lineage: Eukaryota > Metazoa > Chordata > Actinopteri > Pleuronectiformes > Achiridae > Trinectes > Trinectes maculatus. Next base: position 132,207 of record JAFBJQ010000233.1, on the reverse strand, counting down.
ATGCATTAACAGATGATGCTTTAGAAAATGGTCCTGTATCTGTTGAATTAATAAATTTTATGATGGATTGAAATGAAACAAGGAAACAATGTGTGAAAGTGAAAATACTGACACAGGAATAAGGACAATAAATGAGATACATTGTAAAACCTTGTGGAATGGAAAAAAGGATGTTTGAATTGCAGCAGCATGAGTCAGCTCTCACCTCAGTCTGACTGATGAGCAGCTCAAGATCAGTAATCTGAGTCCTGACCTGGTCCTCTTTGCTGATGAGGTAATGGATACTCTTGGCAAGCTTCTCCTGGTGAGACAGAAGATCATGAGTCTTTACACACACGTGCACATCAACATACAGTACAAATAAAGCTATGACGCATGTCCACAGTCATGACTGTCATCTGCCTACAACAACTGCACTACTGCCAATGCAAACTATAGGATTACTGATGTGAGGTTCTTGACACATGCAGAGTCCTTTGCCACACAGTGCCAGGGCCTGTGACCATGACAGTGTATTATTGCGCTAAGCAACTGAAACTACTTCCTGGATGAAAAAAGGGTTTCAGGACATCTGATACATCAGCATTTCAAGACACAATGCTCACAAAATCAGGGGGAACAAATAGTCTCATTAAATATTAAGCACCATAAATTTTGTGTCAACGCAGTCCAGCAGATAAAATTTCTCAGATTCGAATTCAACCTACTGCCTCTGCATCCAGCCTGCTAAAATGGAGTGGTCATACCAACAAGATTAAATTACAGTTCAATATGTCTCTTTAAAGCTTTTTTGTCAGTGTCCTTGTGTGTGTTGCTTTGTGTTTTTATCGCAACCAGGCAGACATTTATGTCTGCACATTAAGGTAAATCTCAATCGGTATTTAATTGATTTATGGTATTTGCCCAAACAAAAAAAAAATACTGGTTTCTGTACTAGCCAGCACAGGTGCAGGTCAGGCATTAATAATTCATCAAGACAGGAGATATTCAAGGAGCGGTCGGTGGGTATAGGAGCACAAAAATATCTGCTCCTAAGGCTTGGTCAGATTATGATGAAACACTTATCCTGATGAATGAAGATGTTTAATCATCAAAAGGACATTTACTCAGTACCGAAACTATCAGAGTGTAACAGCTTATGGCACCTTGAGGATCTTGTAGGCACTGCCCATGGAGGTGACTTTGTGATTTGCATGAGATCCTCCCAGTTTGCACAGATGACAAACAGGTCGTCTGCAGACTTCACAGTACATGTTCACCTTCTCCATCTCGTGCTCTGGACACATAAGCACCTGGAATATTAAAGAGAGCAGTACTTTAAAACTAAGCCAAGAAATGCATACACACACTGAAACAACAGGGCTTGACAGCTCAGACTACTTCATGTTGCATTTACACCAGTGATCAAAAACCATCTGAAGTGAAACAGGAAGATGACCAATACTTTAAAAGGATCCAGACAGATCTCTGAGCCACTTCCTGAGGATTCTTAAAATAGTATTATGAAATTGTACTGCTAAGATCCACATCATAAGTAAATCTGCGTCAACACTGAGCTCTTCAATCAATTAAGAAAAAGAAATGCAATATATTGACAAGTTGTCAACAACAAATTGTTGTTGACAAGAGAAAATCAATTTGATGAACAGGAAGTTACTAAAAATGCAATATATAATGACTCAAAATTGGATTATTGATATTTTACATCACTCTTTAGGATTGAACCTGTAATGAAATATGATTACAATCTCTCCCTTCTGTTCTCAAGTTACTGTGATGAATAATGGAGAGAAAAATGTTTTTAACATGTCCAATCCAGTCAACCTTTGACATGACAAATATATATACATGCTCATGTGACATCTTCACAATGTTCATAGTCCAACTGACTAAAGATTATTTGTTTGGATGTACGGCAGTTTCAGTTACAGATAAACAGAGCCAATACTTGCCTTGGGCCTGAAGTTTGTGGTGGGACCGACATACTCATGCTGAGCTTTGGGTGTACCCCAGGGGTGGTGTAGCTTGAAGCACTCATTGCAGTAACTAGCCTTGCAATCCATACAGCTTTTGGTAGCCTCCTGCTGCGGAGGCTTGCAAATGTTACACATAATTGCCACGGCTGCGCGGGCAGCCTGGCGGTAGCGCTCTACGATGCTCTCCAAGGTGAAGTTACGGAACAACATGCTGATGCCACGCTCACCCAGGTCAATGTCATGCTGGCAGCCTGGGCATGGGATGGTGGTGACCCGGGGAGTCACAGAGCCTCTGCGCCACCCCGGTGATGAAACAGAGCCTGGGGGAGAGCACAGGCAGAAAAGTGAGAAAAGCTCATGTGCAATATAGATTCTAAGCAGTGAGTCACCCAGTTTTTAGTTTTGCCTGAGGCTCTATTTGACATATGGACAACAATGTTCTTTGACTTCAATTTACAGTGGTGGAATATTTTCCAAGAGAATCGAATGGGGGCTTTCCAAAATGTGTAGCAACAATTGTGTTCTGGGCTGAGTTTCACAAAACCAGCGTTACATCATGGCCGATTACTTGCCAATTATGATGTTATAGAAAAAAAGCCTTTGATAGCTCATATGAAAATGTCGAGCCTTCACAAATAGAGCCTCAGCATGTCTCCCTTTTTGTTTTTTCCATGATAACCACTGCTCAATAGAGGCATAGATTAATGGAGCAAAACACTGATACAGGCAAGGGATCCAGGAAGAGTTTCAATCCCAAAGTACTGGTGAAGAATGAGGAATGATGAGATTGGGGATAGTGATGGGGAGGATTGCATCCTTAGCACATTTGGGGATCTATATTACACTGCAAGTCATATAATATTTACAAAAGATGTGAATAGCAATGCAAGTGCTCACAAAGATCTGGACAAGGAAAACAATTATACTTTCCTAAAATAAATAAGAACAAATAACTGCATTTAGAAAATACAATTATAAAATGTCCAGTTCAATGCACCAACACTTATTTTCACAAGACAACATGTAACTGCTCTTAAAGCACAAAATACTTTCAAGAGTTTCTCACAACATTGTGCTTGTCACTAATGCAGAAGCACCGTAACAAGGCAGCAACACAGAAACATAAGATGGAAACCAACTGTTACACAAGGTCACATCACAGAAGCAAGCATGGTCTGAAACACACAATGAGAGCCAGCAAACTAAAGTCAAGACACGCAGGAAATAAAAATAATGTTTCACGTTTTTGGGAAACAGGGGAAGCGAGGAGTGCTGGATTTATCTCAGTTTTCAAGCCAGTATTTCCACTCCGATTCCGAGGACCTGAAAATTAAATCAAACACTCCTCAGGTAAGCGAAACACGTTTACACAATTTCAAAACAGCACACAGTAGAAGGTGCAGCTGAGGGAAAAGCAGTGACAGAACAGCAGACACAAACTATGTAACGCGAGTGGCCATGTGCATGCCGTGTGACTGAGTGATGTGAGCAGAACTTAGGACTGTGACAGTGCTGGGACAGTTTATCTAGGCAAAACCTGTCTGATCCAACATCAAACTGTACAACTAATGTTTGTCTGCTGCAGAGTGCACATCCTACCTGCAGGCAGATTTTAAGCTGAAGTGTATTGAAGTTTCGTGTAATGATGAATTTAGTCTGATGAAGATGAATCTGACACGGTCGTGTCATGATGAGTGAAAAACATCTGATGTAAACAAAAGATTGATGCAGAAGGCCAGTTTCTCACCCTGCAAAGATACTGAGTATATATAGTGACGAGTCTTTACTCATGTGCGTGTTATGTCAAGAGCACAGTGACTCTCACATGTTTTCTGGTCAGGAAAGCAGGTGTGAGAAAAAAAAGAAGCAGACAGGAGATGTCTGCAGCAAAATCTGCCTCTGTGTATGTGGATTAGTAGAACGGCAGATAGAAGCAGAGTCCAAGACAGAAACTGATGAGTCACTGCAGAGCTGCTATGCCCCCGTTGTGCAGACAGGGCTTGCTTTTCTCCCCTACACAGTTCTCAAGTTAGTTTGATCCTCTTTCTGCCTTATTTCTTATGTAAATATAATGTTAATTCCTTTAACGAAAAGCTGAAGAAAAATTACTTGAGGCTTCGCTAGCGGTTTATTTTTTTTATCCTGATTTTAATTGTAATACATACCTTGTTTCATTGTTAGCCATTTGATTTAGAAACTAGTATTGTTTTGTTTTTTTTTTGAAGAAATTCACAGAGAGACGTTGCTTGAGATATATAATTCTCCTCTGTGCTTTTAACAGAGAAGATAATTAAAAATTTAATTAAATTCTCTGAAAAACATCCAGTGAGCATGTCAAATTACATTAGATGGCCTATTCAAACCAACATTCATATTCAGTACTGTATTTGTTTTGTTTGGATGGGAACGTGACACTTCTCAATTAATCAAAATCATTGGATGAAACAAGTCTTTGTTGTTAATAATCATTTCTCAAATAGTTTTGATTGTCGAGTGAAGTATAAACAACACCCTAAAGGCAAAGAGATATCCATCAGAAAAGGCTACTTAAGAATTTCAGCAAGCCCCAACAGACTGTAGTTTTTCCCCTTTGTTTGTGTGCACAGTTTTAACTCAGGAACAGATGGAGACGTTTAGTAACTTATCATTGTCTTCACAAGGTGGCTTTGACTCTGCTTTATTTGACAAAATGAATTCGAAGCTTAGCTTAGCTGTATACATACAAGTCCTAGGAAACACCCTCAACCATTGGCCTCTTTCACTTCCTCCCTGTCAAGGACTCTTACTCTTTCAATTCATCCTTCTCACTTAGCTACATGCCTTCTTCTCAGCCTCCTTTTATGCTGACTCATCACTTCAAGGCTTTCTCTGTTCCCACTTCTCTTCCTTGTTTTATTAACCCATTATAAAATATAATACCACGGTTGTGCCAAAAAATGGCTGATCATTATTTTGCCTTTTCTCACCATCTGTGATGTTTTTAGAAATCGTCTGATACTCACTGGATGTTTTTTTAACAACTGCATTGCATCACGTGTTTTTTCAACCTTTTCCATATTAAATGCAATAACTTAAGTAATTTGAAAACATAAAAATTAACCTTATACTTGGCGAGTTGTGTGCGTTTATATGGTCATGCTGAAAGTGCTAAAGATAACTATAGAAAAAGAACCAAAGGTAGAACCAAACTAGGGTTTCACAGGGGTTCTAGTAACACTGTACTCACTACAGCTACTCAAAACACGGAGCCCGCGTCTACCTCGACTTCCAAACGACCTTCGCACTGCGGCTGCAAGCAATGAACAGAGAAGTGAAGTGAGACAATACATGAGGTGACGAGTGGAAACCATTTGAAAACATGACACTTGCAAAACAAGATCAACTGAAAAGTAAAATTAAAGTTCTATGTAAAAAAAATGTGGTAATGCACTTCAGCGTGAAATACAAAACTGTGTTTGAAGTACACACGCAGGATGTGAACTGTTGTTCTAGTACAGTGAATTCTTGGTTTTTGCACTTTGTTCACATTTAAATTTCAAATCTTTGAGACTAGAATGGAAGTAAATGCTGCAGTATTAATGTACTTGTGGTATCCGTCTTCATCCACTGGCAAAAAAAAAGAATAAGCATTTGTGAGTAGTTACAGTAATTTAAATGTGCACTTGCCAAGAGTCAACTGTATGTAGATGCATCATGCTCTGTTTGAGCCACAGTAAAATAAAATAAGATGGAGCTGAGAAAGTCGTCAAGTTTTAGAAACCATGATTCCCCTGCCAACAGCAAGGCTTTTCCAAGCTGCACACTGATAAATATAGCCGTAAGTCTTTTTTTCCACCTAATCCCTCATTCATTCCTTCAAGTCAGGTTGTGTCACCATGACTACCACTGATCTGATCTCCCACCGTTGAAGGCTGTCTGCAGAATGAGTTGGACACTAATGTACTTTGAGGCATCTTAAATATCTAAAATACACGGATCATTTGTGTTTTGTAATCCACAAATTAAATGCACTTAACACAGGAACAGATTTACTGAATAATAGTGTGCATCAACTCACATCAAGTCAGAATGAGAATATACAGTAAGACATATGGCTGTTACAAAAGTTGCCCTTGTGCAAAAACTGCCAGGTGATTTGTTTACTCAAAAGCAGGATTTGATTATTTGAGCCAACAGAGACAGTCTTGCTTGTGAAGAATGAACTCTTTCAGGTTGAAGGGAGGGGTGAGTCTGAAAGAGTGAGCCTGTGTTTGAGAGCCCAGACTCCGTGGTTCTGAGCTTTGGCTGAATAACTGAAAAGCTGTTCCCTTCACTGTACTGTGAGGATCTTTTCAGATCCGATTTCCACTGTAGTGTTGCTCTGAGGTTACAAAACTTAGGATGTGTAAAATCAAGCGTGACAATAGTATGTGTGCATGAATGTTGAGAAATTCCTCAAGACAACAAACATCTAATGCATGATCATGGGAAAGCAGAGGTCTACATTTCCAGGTATAAATTGGATTATCATCATTTTTGGCCTTTGTGTAAATTTACCCTCAGTATTAATCTTATGCACAGCTCTATACAATCTCCTGTGCTCTAAGAACAACAAACAGTGTCGCACCATGCAGTTTTCAACGCTCAGACACTGGGTGCAACACCACCGTACATACATACATGGCAGAAAACATAAAAACGATGTAAAGTTAATTTAGCTACCTACACCCAAACCACAGTTTTCCCTCTCTCCATCTCTGCCTGCATTCACAGAGATGCATGCCTGTCTATCTACTGAGGATTTAATTCAAATGATTACAGTACTACTCCTTTCTCAAACATGTTGTTTTCAAAGGAATACATAAGAACCTGCATGATTGAGGGGGGTGCTTGATGGCCCCGGGGCCACAAGATGCAGACGCAAAGGCAATTAGGGCCTAGAAAACTTGTTTAACTCTCTTTTTTCTTGCTCCACATAACTACATCTTGACAAGTTCCTCTCCTTGTTCCTTCTCTATAATAATACCTGTAAATACAGACTGGATTATTTATTATATGACTGATAATATCATGGATGAGGAGCCGTATTATCAATTAAAATATATGCTTGTTCTACTTTATCTAGGGCAACGGGAAGGAGGGGCAGTGTCTGCACCACACTAACTCCAGACATCACACAAGACATCATACAATGCTTTTTGTCTTGCTGGGTTTGCATAGGCCTATTCACTGTCAACCTTATATTTGCATTAGCTACGGATTTGCTTATTGGTTCACGAAATCCTTTTTCCTGGACACAGTCTTTTTTATTTGTGTGTTGAATTAAATTGCCCTTCAGTTTCATACTATTTGACAATTTAAAAGTCCCTTTCCATATAAGGTCATTTCTGGCAGCTGAAATCTGTTGAATGCAGCCATGGAGATGACATCAGAACTAAAAACTGAAGCTGAAGGAATTAAGAGGAAGACAATGAAACAGGAAGTTGGTATTATTGACTAGTATTGCCTTTGCTGGAAGCCATCACAAACAAAAAGCATGCACATAATACTTCCATTTCCCGAGAAGCAACCGCAGAGAACCAATTAATTTATTCCATTTGCTCACACAAAACATCTTTGGTTAATAGAAAGACTGCTCTGCCTGCCAACAGCATATTTGTGCCATTATGAAATGCTTTTAACCTGTAATATACTGTTATTTTTCTTGTAAAACCCCATTCATTCAAACTAAATAGAGAATAAAGTTTCTTTTGATTCCTTACCCCGTGACCCACCTGATCTCACAAGCCTGTCCAGCCTCTCCATAGATGGGGAGGGCACCCTGGACCTGGGGCTACCTGGCAAGGAACACTCTGAGCCAGCATCAAACGAGTCCTCGTGGTTCAGCATCAGCAGCTCTCTGACACACTTGTGGCAGATGCTGTGCTGACAGGGAAGGATCAGCGGGTGGGTGAAGAGCTCCTTGCATATCGGGCAGATCAGCTCCCTCTCGATGTTTTTGATGGGGACCTGGCAATGGAGGCGTGAAAACTTCAAACACCATATAGACAATTGTGCAGTAAATGGTACTTTTAAATTTTAAGCATGAGTTCTGCATGGGACACGCATCACAAGCTGTTGTCATCATTTTATGTAGATGATTCAGAACAGGTTAACACAACTTTAAGAAAACAACACTGTCTTTTATTGTCACAGCAACCTATTATTGAAACACGCTAGGTGTATGTAAAATTAAGCTCATTGTCTTCACTTTAAGATGTGAAAACAGTGTTTTGCTGTGTCACTGGTGAGGGGGAAAGGTTTTTTTTTAGGTGTGTACATACGGGTAAGTATAAAGGTCACATTATTCTTTCCTTATCTCGACATATCAAGTCTCCTGCTTCATATTGAGAAGACACTGACATTGTCACAGAACCGTGGTTTCTGATACGTTACATAAGACGGGATTATGTCCAGCTAAATATAGACTGACACGACTCCAGCAGCTCACGTTTTACCATTCAACACAGCGATGGCAAAACGTTTCCACGGGCCCCGACGTTTTAGCGTCTGATTAGTTCATTTACATCAGGTGGTGCGATAACGACATCCCAAAGCGCCTCCATCCTCCCGGAGCTTTAGCAAACATTGGTTAAAGGAAAACGCCTGTACACGTGTAAAAACAGCCGGAGGGACGGAGGAAGTTTAAACAAGAGACAAAAAAAAACTTCCAGTTAACACGAGAAACGACGTTTTACACTGCTGTGTTGCCGCGCGCGACCCAGAAGCTACATGCTAATAAACAATGACGAGTCAAATAAAGTTTTGTTGTTGTTGCTGGTATCATTTTTGCTAACTCCGCAAAACCTCCGCTCTTACCGCAAGTGTGCTGCTGCTGCGCCGCATCTCCGCGGACATGACGGGCGAAGAGAGGCGAAATGAAGCCTTCAAATAAAAACACACAACAACAACAATAACAGAGAGGCGACTCTCTCTCTGCGTCGTTGTCCTTCAGTCCTGGGAGAGAGGCAGGAGATGCGGTCGGCGGAGTGAACTCAAACCGACTGAGGCTGCGGTGAATCAGCAGCCAATTCACTGCTGCGGGGGGTGGGGAGAGACCAGAGGGGGGAGCCAGAGAGAGGGAGGGAGGGGGGGGGGGCAGTCTCCATAGAAACTATTGCTGCTTTCAGTGGCTCCACGTGAAGTTACATTACGTCATTAACCTGCGATCAGTGTATCCTCCTGGACCCGTGTCTCTGGCCTGCTGTAATCTAAAGAGGGCACCTGGGCTCTCTGTGGATATGTACCTTAGAGGATTAGAGCCATTGTTTAAAAAAGTGAGTTCTACATGATCTGAGCTAAATGCCTCACATGCTAACATGAACATGCAGCTCTTTGGCAAATTAGTCATTTTAGGTTAGTGTCAGCATGCTAGCATTAGCTAACTGCTAAGCTCAGGTTGAAGGAGAGGTATTTTAGGAGAAAAATAGCTATAAATCAAAGCATTAGACAAAGGAGGGTGTAACCTGATTGTGGCGCTAGGGGAAAGGTTATAGGTTAGGGTTAAATTTATTATTGATTCAGAGGGAAAAAATGGTCTGAAGTTCATGTTCAGTTCATGTAGTATATTCTCAGATGTTTCACTCGAACAAAACTTTTGTTTTTATAACATTTTTATGAAATAGGCTAACATTGTTTTCAGCGTCTCTGCGTCTAATAATGCATCAGTAGGTTGTATAGGGCTCTATACATCACAAAAGGGGCCCATGATCACGACACCCTCCTTTTTTCAAACTTTCTGTTCACTATTCTGCTCATGTCTGTTGCTTTATTTAAAGAGATTTATTATCTGCTTATTACTTCTACCACAGTGAAGGTCTGCAGTTCATTTAATAGCACACTGGGGCCCCGTTAGGTCAACTTCACAATGTTTTTGTCAAAGAACAAAATGGACCATAAAACATCTTTTGGCAGTTATGGGAGAGAGGTGCTATTTCTCAAGTAAATAAAGTGAGACAGATACTACTTTGTATAGAAGCACAAATGAAGTGGATGAAATGTTTGAACTAATTGAATGGCCTTTGTGTCACCGAGTGCATTGCAGGCATCTTTTTCAATGGATTTGTTGGCAGCCACAATATAGATGGTTTGTAGTTACTCTGCTGCAATATTTAAAGATGACATATTCCTGGTCCATAGCCACTCAACATATTTTACAGCATTTTAATTTTTTTAGAACACTTTCTTATTAACACAAAGTGTGATTGAGAAAGATACCCGAGATCCTTATTGTGTGTTGTTGCCCTGACATGTACTTTAATGCTGTGACCGACAGCGCCATTAATCTCCCACAATTGAAGCATCATGTATTTCAATTTAACATATTGTGATCATTTGATTGTCCAAAACCTTTAAAAAAACATTGAACATATATTTATTTATATATTGATAAATTTTGCATCCGAGTGTGTCCAGTTAGTTAATTGTGTCCATGGTCTACTCTCTCTTTCATGACATACATAAAGCGTACACACGCACAGCTCATGCATGCTCGGATGAATCCAGTGATTGTGTGAGCAGGGGGCTGCATTTCAACACACTGAAAATAGGTGAAAAGCGTAGAGGCCTCACGAAGCAGAAACATGCACATCTGAGTAACCGGGTGTCCTGTCTAACTCACAGCTGCTGCCAAGTGTCCCACATATTGACCAGAGTCCATGATCTGTAATCTGCCTGAAGCTCTACACCAACACACTCAGGAACTGAAGCTTCTAATTAAGGTCTTTATGTTTGCTCTTCACTTTTTTCTTCTTCTAAGAATAGAACAAATGCCTTGAAGCCATAAAGATAACACAGAATAGAACAGGCCATGTGTGAATCTATGGGTTACTCCATTAGTTTCTGTCACCGTTTAAAAAATTCTCAGATGGTCTTACAATATCAGAATAAGCATGTATGAGTATTAATTGTTGTGATGTAAAATAAAAACAAAATAATATGAAAATAAGATTGGATCAAAGATGAATTCATGGTTGGCATGGTTGGTGTAACAGAGGCACACACCTGAAATATATTACAGAAATAGAATAGAATAGAATAATGGGAATATATTGATACTGATACTTCATTTTATTGTGTAAAATTGTAATATCACAGAGACAGAAAAGAGAAGTAGAGAAGGTGTGGAGAGCTGGCCATAGACAGTTCAGATTATAGGTCAGAAATCAGCCCAATTCAAATCATACAGAATATGACTTGAATATAGTCCCGATAATACACATCAGGCTACATTGTAATGCCATATCAATGAATAGAAACTGCTGGCCCTTACATGTTTAAGAATAGAATAGAATAGAATAGAATAGAATAGAACCCAGTGACAGCCGTGCAGGCCGGCACGGCGCTGCTGCTGCTGCCGCTGATGGCGCTGCTGGTGCCGGAGCATGATGACAGACAGACCGCTGCTGTCACACAGACACTAAATCATCCGGATGATGAGACTCACCTCGCCTCGCTCGATCCGCTCCACGATGCTGGCGAACTCCGTCATGTCCTCCGAGTCCGACATGGTTACAGATGGTGATGATGATGATGATGGTGGTGGTAGTGGTGATGATGTAGGTGCACGCGCACAACAGGGATATTAAAATGTAACACGCAGGCAGCTGCGGCTTAAAGAAGCAGTCGGATTAAAAGCGTCACAGAGGGAGGTGAGATAACATCAGAGGAGAAAAGCCGCTCGCTCCTCGAACCACATCCTCATCCTCATCCTCCCTCTCTCCCTCCCTCTCTCCCCCGCCCTCCCTCCCTCCACAGTCTACAGCATTGTGCGCCGGCGGCAGGGTTTATTTGACTTGGCCTCATCTTGGAGGGAAAACTCCGCCCTCGTCTCAGCTCTGTACCATCTCTCCTCTCCTCTCCTCTCCTCTCCTCTCCTCTCCTCTCCTCTCCTCACCTCTCCTCTCCTCTGCTCTCAGCGGGGATGTCTCCGCTCACACGGCCCTTTGTGTCCTCATCATGTGTCATTCGCACACGCAGGGAACCGAGTCCCGGTTTATCCACCGGTCCCCAAACAATCACAATAATCTCAATCTGCAGATTAAAGTTGGTTATTTTTTTTAATTCCATCAGTGCTACATTTAGTTGCATTGGACGTTTACGCGCGACTGGCAGCGCGCTCACGTGCGCGTATGTTGCTTTACATTGGCTGATTTCTGTGTTTCAATATTTCCAACATATTGGACTGCAGCCTTCACGTGTTATGGTGAGTGGACCAGTGTTGTCGGGTGGGTTTTGGGAAGAGTTGCACTAACGGCTTATGATCTGGACAGATTCAAATAGACCTGTTTTTACGCATGGCAATGCCACTTGTTCCGCGTCACCAGATGGCCACATGGCTTCATGCGGATATACAATATAACCCCCGCTGAGCACGCGCAGGAGTGACAGAGAGATGGCCAAACTAATACAATGACTCATCTATCAACAAGCTCCCAAACACTTAGATTATTATTCCTGAACAACATGCTTTCACTTTGGAAAACTGCCCTTATCCCCACACTGTTTGCTTATCAGTGTATTCAACATTCCTGACCATGTCAGTACACTCACGGGGCAGAGTAAAGGCAAGTGCTTCTGTGGAATATCTGTAGAGATGACACTCGACCGGCCCATAAAAAGCCACAGCGGCCTCCACTTGAGTGAATAATCAATGCAGTGCATTGATTAGTGTGTTAAAGTACAGATGATTCATGTTAAATGATGGCAAAGAATGCACATGGTGCAGGGAGCACACACAGGTACCTGCGTCATGGAAAGAGTGGAAGAAAATCTGAGTCATCAAATTTGAGCAAACCAGATTCAAATTTTTCCTTCTGACTTTCTGCCACTCAGCCGCTCCTTGTTGGCAGTAGTACAGTGTTCCATGTCTCATAGAGCAGCCTGGTGCCACACAGGTATAAGCTGCCTGTTTAATAGCAGACCAGCTGACTGTCATGGGAGCATCTCCAGGGAATCTCAGTCTGGGTTTGGTTTTATTTACAGGCAACAAAAATACTCTTCATCTCCTAGTTTTCCATTCTGTTAAAATTGCTTTTAATACCTTAAAAGTGATATGAATGATATATATATAAAAAACAAGTGATATTGCTGTTTTATTTTATCAGTATTTCTACATCCAGTCTAAAGATCACATTTCCTGATCAGTGCCAACATGTAAAGTCTGTGGCTGTGCTGTGAAACTCCCAGGTGGAGACGGTGTGTTTGCATGCGAGGTCTGTTGCCAGCGAAACTCCCTATTTCCCCTTGTAGGCTTCAAATTATGTCTTAGTCACTGACCTCGCAAAGAAGAGACAAAACATTTTCCACAGCACAACTCAACCAAATTACAGATGACTGAAAGGCAATGGTGGCTAATTAGAGAAAATTGTGAGAAGTTGTTATCGGTGAAGATAAAAATAATCATTCAGTCACAGAAATCCAACCACAAGAGGAAATAAGGACATAGTCCTTTTCACATATATTCAATTGTGATGGGTAATTATACTGTGCATTCCTCAAATGAGTGATGCCATGTTTTCTTTCTCTTTATTTCCTTGATGAAAGTTTCACTTAATGTAAAATCTAAAATGCACCACACAGTTAGTTAATCCTTTCTACTTTATAGACAAAATATGAAAATCACACTCTGACAAACCCACAGACACAAAAACTCTTGTAAAAGTTAGTATGTTTTTATTTACCATAAATACAGTAAATGCTGCCAAACTAGAATCAACAGTACTGTTCTGAAATTCAAAGCTGTAGTTCTATAATACATCACATACAAATGTCTGCATATCTAAGTCCAATAACTCGCTCACTGATTTACCTGTAAACCTTTTTCATCTTCAGCACTTGCACAAAAGAAGACACATATTTATAGACATTTACATATTTATCTACACTCAATATTTCTACAAAGCATAGAAAAAATAAATTCCATTACATGTATTGTCACATCATTTCTTATTACATTATGTATATTAGTTGGAAATGGAGCAAGGGTTCATGATCTGCCACACACGACGTTTTGGCTGCATCTCATAAGACTTAAACAAGGCCAAGGCTGCAATGCAGCCTCCAGTAAAGCATTAAGCCTTGGTCCCCTCTTTTCATGCAGTGGGGGAAAGAGCATCAGCTGCAATGAGATGCAACTAAAAAGGAGACATATTATAATAACTGCTGAGACTCAGCCGTCATATGCAATGAATGGTAGATCCAGCTATCAATTATTTCATCCTTGTTGAAGAACAGTTAGGATTTGCGAGTTCTGCCACAATGACTTCTTTCCAACTTCTGGGAATACATTGTCAATCGGAGATAGATGGGATAGAGTGACACTCTAGTAAATTAGCTTTTAGTATCTCTGCCTGGATAAGAAAAGATGTTTGCATCTTTCCTTGTTTCCTTCTTCGGGAGGAAACTTACATTCAGTGCATTTTTTGAGAGAATGAGAAGTTACAATTTGTACATGCTGTACTTGTAGTGAATCATAAGTCAGAGGTCAACCAGAGAGCAGAGACCCAGAACAATACTATGTAGAGGCACATTTCATAGTCAGGTCTGAGTGAGTGGTATAATAGCCAAGTGATTTGATCGTTGTCTGCTGAGAATGGAGCCCAGATCAGGAGACTGTCCATATCACTTTAACAGATACACAAGAGACACGGTCATTTAGTTTTGACTGATCTGCCCCAACAGCGGCTGTGCAGTGTTAGCAGTTGTATTTCTGGGCATCGGCATCACTCATTGGATATTGGACATTTCATAACAACATAAGTGACAAAAACAGAATATTATATGTTAAAGAAGTGAAAAGGTTGTTTGATGCTTGTTGCTTGTTTGTCTGAGGCTCAATTCACCTGCCACATATCTTATCTTTCCCACTGGGGTAAAAGGTAAGTTTGTAGCAAATAACAAATCTTGGCTAAAACATTTGGCCTAAGTTCAGCACTGGATATCACTGGAGATTTGGTCAGGGTTCAGGGAGGAGGCTCCTGCCTCCGACAGATTACTTTTAATAATAGATGGATCAAATTATTTATTTAGTCACTTGGCCTATTCACTTCTCTGTTTTCCTCTGTCTGCCTGGTCTGGTTTCAAGTCTGGAGAACAGGGCAACTTGGCAGGAAAGGAGAACAGAAGACAGAGGCACAGTTTCAGTTTAGATGTTGGACAGAAAAGCACCACGGTGATATTATTATTCTAACATCCAGTCAGACATATGGAAACACCACACAGCAGACACACAGCAGACACTGTAGGTAACTAATGTCGCAGACATTAGTAGACTCCCCCTGGCTTGTCATGTCAGGGAGCAGGTGTTTGCTGTGCCTATGGACATTTTATGAAATCTTGTAGTTTCAGCAGGGAGCTGGATCATGTCTCTTGCTGGAAACCAGAGCACCGATTGGTTGAGAAGGCAAGAGGAACCAGTTAAGTTCAGTGCACATCACTGTGTCAGTATAACCTACAGTCTTCCTGTGCCCACACCCTTTTGTGTACACAGCAAGGCGTCTTCCTATGCAGTCTATAGGTATTTGGATGATGCTCCTATAAGCTATATAATGGTTAGTATTGGTAGCACTTTAGAGAGGAAAAGTCTAGACGTAGGTAGCCACATTGCAAACCATAGAGGTCAACATTTTAGGACACAAAAAGATGCGACCAAGATGAGTAACAGTTGTGAAGTAGCCAGACTCTTTGTTGCACATTCAGCTCATGTACATGATTCTTTGTTGTTCCTGCAACCACAACCTGAAAATAGCATGTCAATCCCCAGTTTATTCTATTGATTTCTCAGGCCAGCTTGTGCCTTGAAGGGAATATGGAATCCACTGAAGAAAGATAGCCAGACAAGGATTTATGGGATGTTGGGATGGGATCTGCTGCTAAATTTGACTGCAGCTACCTCACAGGAAATATGGGATTGTTTACTTCTTTCAATTTATTTTTTTGTGTTTCCTTTGGGGAAAAGGTTTTGTAGAATAAATTATTTTCTCTGGTCTTTGTCCTGTAGCCTAATTTTTTAAAGCGTAATCTTTATGTTAAACATAACGTAACAGATGTATGTTTGTCATTCTAAAGGAAGGACTCTTCCTTGCGACTGAAAAACAGGTATATTATTTTACTCCCACAAACCACAATGCACATTGGTGTTAAAGTAGTTGATGCTAATAAAAAGCAAAAAAAAGCGCATGGCGTATCCTGTTTAACAGAAAGAGCTGCTTTAGGTGAACATGAAGGGACCTCACCACAGTTACTGCTACTCACTAATTAGGCTTAAAATACTTGTTCATTCCTGAAACGAGAACATCTTCATCTTCGAGACTCACGACCATAGTCCAGTTGCCTTTGTCTGACCACTGTTAGATGTCCCTGACTGAACTTGTACAGAGGCGAACCTATGGGTCATCCTGCTGTCAGTGCTGTCTGCTACAGCTGCCTGTGCTGTCCCTCCATGTCTGCTGCAGCTGCTGGAGGCGCTCAAAGGCTCTCTGGGTGATGTTAAGGGCTGGATGGACCTTCCGCAAGCTAGGCTCTCCAATCAGCGACAGACCGCATAACCCTAAGTAGGCATGGAGAGGGTCTATTGGACCAGAAATGGAGAGAGAGAGGTGGAGGGGAAAGAATATGGAGCATATTGAAGGATAAAAGAGAAAGACAAAAGGAGGGTAAAAAGGAGAAACTAGGTCAGAGATGGTAACATGCATCATGGCAGAAACACCTGCATGTGACAGGAATGCAGCTTCCACAATCATTAAACACATGTACCTAATTTCACCTAATTTTCAATCAATGATTCAATAAAACAATGAAATCAATTCACCCATAAAAAGGTTTATGCAAAAACATTGTCTTTGACTGTACTACTCCTTTAAGCAGATTATGAATAATGCACATTTGCTGGCCCCATGGCCCGTTCCCTCCCCTGGGATCAGTGTAAAAGCTGTACCGGCCAGTAAATGGAGCTGTAATTGAATTATAATGAATTGACAAATGATTGGCCACAGACATCAGAATCAATCAAGGTGCCATTAGCTGCATCCATCAGGATTCTTAAGGGCTTGAGCACAAGGTTGGTCATCTCTGAACTAGTCTTAAGGTTGTAGGCGAGATCTGGGCAATGAAAGGTTATATCCGAGTGAAGTCGCATTTCACATCAACATTTTTAACATATAGCTTGCTCAGAATGATTTGGGTGGCAGAACTTTTCTGAACATTCTCATGGTAAGATCAAGACTATATATATTTATAAAATGTAACATAAGATACAACATTCTGGGCATTGGTCATGTGGCTATTTTTGGTGCAGATCTGCTTGACAAATACAAAGCACATTCATTTAATTTGTTGTATGTCATTGTTTCCTTTCTATCTTCCTAAACCAGTGGCTGTGAATGAGCAGACTGTGAAAGCACAGGCAAGTGCAATGTTATCTGTACCCATACAACAGCGGACTTTCTTTTATTTCCTTCGACTATTGTTGATCATGATGCTTTGTCAATGCTTAGCCCCATTGTTTCCTCCTGCCTTGTCTCTGTAATGTGAGGAGCTCAATCTCCTGTGTCCTCAGGCTGCCTATGCACAATCACCTCATCAATTACACATTACAACCCTGAGCAAGAACACACAGACACACACACACACACATACAAGCAAGTACACGAATAAAGTTGGTTTTGGGTTACAAGAGCTTTTCCGTTCAAAGTAAAACTACCAACCGCAACTCCACCCTGACCTCTCTGCACCTGTGGAGGGCATGGTAAAAACTGTTCATCCGAAACTGAGCGAGACAAAGACACTGCTTAGATCTTTCTGTCCTTGATGTAAGAGCTTTGAAACGATTGAACAAGGATGACTGTCCCCTGTAATTGTCTATCTGGTATCCTCTTTTTATTTGCTCTCTCTCTCTGTTTACTGTAAGCATTTACTGCAAGGTGTTCCTCCAACATCTACATCTCTGTCCGTCAAATCATTTACCTGGATGGCTGTCCGGCCATTTGGCGAATCCACCCACCAACCGATCCTGTGTGGACAGGATGAAACTCCTGTTCTTGTCAAAGTTTGTATACTGGAACACATCTAAAAGCTAGGACAGAGGTGTGTGTGTGTGTGTGTGTGTGTGAAAGACAGGCAGCGAGGGAGAACATAAATCACAGGCGTTAATTATTTTCAGCCGCTTACAAACTAAACCCTAAAGATGCTGAGCTTGTTTGTTTCGAGAAAAATAAATGCATTTAATTTTACAAAAGCAGTTTACTGGAATCATTATACCATTAGTGTGTATTTACTATAGTGTGTATTTGCTATATTGCTCTATATTTGATGGCTATAAACAGATATTTTGTTTATGAGCACGAGTGGGTCCTTCTGGCACCGTTTTGACCCAGAAATTCACAGTTGTCCTAAATAGTATGTGGATGTGTGTGTGTGCTTGCACACAGAGGCCTGGCTGACTCATAGCTGTTTATTTCTGTTTTCTGGATTATTTGCATGCCTGCACGAACCCCTGGCATAGTTATGACCCACATGTCCTAAAAACCTGTGAGCAAAATGCAGCTTATTATGAAGTGCACTTCCGTTTTAAAATACTCCCCAACAATGAAAAGGTGCAGGGAATCAATCCAAAACAACAGAACTTGCTATGAACTTGAAATGAACTTGCTAAAACATGCAGATGTGTGACTGTAAATACATCACTGTCTGTTACACCCCTCTGTACCTCTAGCGTAGCTCCCACCCAGAAGGAGTAGCATGTGTCTACAGGTTTGTTGGGGCGCCCATGGAAGCCGTTCTGCTGCCTCATGATGCACCAGCGCCGGATCCGATCCAGCTCCCGCTGACTCAGCGCCTCCTCAAGCCGACCCATTAGACACAGCGAGGCTATGGCGCAGTAAGTCCAGCCACCTGGGACCACACAAATACACGCACTTAAACCAACCTGATTCAGACTACTGATTTCTAAAAAAAAATGCTTTAAATTTGAAAGGAAGCTCCAATGATTCACACAAACGTGTTTCCATGACAGACAACTTGATGATTAAAGGGCACTGTCGTATAAATGGAGGTTGTGTCTTCGTGTGGGCCTATTTACTTACACTTGGAGGCGTGTTGCTAATCATCGAGTGAAATGAAGGTTCTTCAGGCCTGACAACCTGATTTCTCCCTCCTGCATTTAACTTTAAATCTTGGAAGTGAAGCATCTTTACAGTCACACAAACAAGAGGGTTTGTTAGCTGATGACAAGCTGTTATCAGTGCAGCCTCATAAGAAGCAGCGAAGCAGCTATCCATCACCATCTACAACCCAAATGTCAGCTGCTTCCATTATCACCCTGCCTTGAACTCAGCCATTATCGTCACCACCATCCCTGGCTACTTATCTGTGTTTGCGTGCCCATGAATGAGTGCGGGACGGACACAAATACAAAGTGGGATGATGTGTGAGGGTCAGGGGCATAAATCTGCCAAAGTGGAACTACTGCCTTAAATCAAACGTGGCGAGCTCACTATCTATCTACTGGAAGCACAGCAAGATTAGAGGGTGTAAAAATAAATCTGACTCAAACTAAGAGCCCACACCACTCCAACTGTAGGAGCGAGACAATCATATGCTTTACGAAAATAAATCCGAGATACAGTATATAGAGACGCATTGTCTACAGTCGGCAACATTTGCAGTATAGAGGAAACAAAAACACTTTATACGTAAATACAGCAAAGCTTATTTCTTACCCTCGCACACAGCCACTGCCATGTTTTATATGATGAACTACACAACACAATTATGTATAAACAGAATCTCAGCCCCAGGATTTTCATTATCACTCATACAGCTGTGATTACAGCTTCATCTCTCTGACGTATATTTCAAACTCCTATGTATAAACAAGCTGTTCATACTCACCATGTGACTCTCGCCCAGCTCCCTGGCCAAACCCGTTGTCATAGGACTGTAGAGAGAATGAAGACAAAAACATTCAGAAAAACGCAAGTCACAACTGGATGAATGCTTCGCTGGCTTTCTAACTTTAACTTTATTTCACATTGAATTTTTTGATATTATGATATGAGGTTCTCATTATTTCTGTTTAAAGAAAATAAATGAAGGGCGAGTAACAGGTTTCCTCAGCTCCTAAAAAAACACAGAATACAGAAGCTGCACAAGAGATGGTCGTCCCATGGGAAAAATGAAAACCGCTCTTTTCTGTCTGTGTGTCTCGTCTGGTCAGCCCATAACAATAAGGTGAGTAAAAGGATACCTGGTGCCAAGTGAAACTTCCAGTGTGTTGAAACTTTGCTAATGTTTCAGGCCTTGTAACACTTAACGCTCTGTAAACCAACATTCTCCAGCAACCAACTCGTCAAAACAAATTTTGGAATGAAACCAATACTATGCAGCCAGAAGGTAAATTTAATTATGATTTACAATCATATGCCAATTAATTAACAGACTTTTCACTTTGTGTGTCAGTGTGAAATACAGAGTGTATGTTGCATACACGCCCATGTTCACAACAATGAAACTATGTAAGGAAACACTCCTGTGTTCAATGTGAAGCTAGAAATAAGTGGAGGATTAGGAGTATATATATACACATATATATATCTGCTCTGAAGAATAGAGTTGTAAAAGATACTAAGATGATGTGGAAGAAGACAAGTCTGCTTTCATGGGTCTAAACTACTACGTCTGATAGAAAAACAAACACTGAGGCTGAAGTAGACAAAAACATCACTCAAGTGCCACATCATGAATTTAGAGCTTGTTTTTTTCCTAGAGATGAAGGGAAAAACTGCTGGAGCCTTAAGATGATGATGATGATGATGCACTGCAAAACCCCCTCCATTTATTATAAATGAAGTATTTCTAGGCAGAGTGCCACCTCCTGAAGGTGGGTGGCCTATTCTCCTTCCTCCAGTGGTGCAGAAAGTGATTGTATGCTAGGAGGAAGCCCTGTCTAATTGCATTCATAAATTAACTCAACCCTCTCCCCACAGTTTAATCCGCCACTCTTTGACTTTAGAAATCTACACACCAAACTTCCTCTGATGTACTCAATGGCCTTCTGGATGTCCATGCCCGACCAGTCATCCAGCATGTAACAGATACTGGCTGCACAGTAGATGAAGCGTATGTCATTTTCACTTCCTTCTGGCACTGCGTAGAAGCTAAAACCAAGAGGACATGATCAGAAAAAGGCAAAGCACAAACAAGTGTTAATTAAATGTTTTATGTCTACAATAATATAGATACCAGCCATAAAATACACAACTAATAATGCAGGACCTGATGTGAGTTTATGTCTGTCCTGGATAAAACTGCTAGCGTTCCCAATAACTTGGATAGAAATCGGAGTTTGAGTGCAAGTTTGCTTGCATATGTATACTGACCTGCCATCTTCCAGTTGCAGCGCTCTGAGACCAGCCAGACAGGCCTGCTTGTTCACTCTGCTCAGGTCATCTCCCAGTATTAGCAGCGAGCAGAGCCCAGTGTAGGTCATAGCCACGTGGCCGCTGTCATATGGATGGGGAACACCCGGACCCTAAAAAATGAATTCAATATTTGATTATTCCCAAACATGCAGTGCAAAAAATTACAGAGAGAAAATTAGTTTTTAAACCAATAACAGAACCAGGCATGTGTCCATGAGAATAGAGCTGTAAACCAATCATGAATAAAACACACTGACATATAATCACAGTGAATAATACGGCAGCTACTGGAATGGGTACCTCAGTGCTGTAGGGAATTCCTATGTGTGATGATCCTCGAAACCCACAACGACTTAAGTTCGATTCTGGATGAGAGCAGGAACAGAGCAGAGAGGCAGGAAGACAATGATCAGATTGATGTAGTGACCAACATCAAGAGAAAGCAGGAGATAATAAAGAGTCCTGCTGCCACCTAGTGGCCAGTGTAGCAGCACAGCAAACTAGAGGATACTAAAAACAAAAATACAACAAAATACAAAAATACAACAAAAAAAAAGCAACCCATAGTGTGGTGTAGAATTGGGGGTCTGACTATATTCTCAAGAAACTGTAAACAAAACTGACAGAGACACAATACATATTGCTTGGACTCAATTAATCTGTGAAATTATTGATGTGCACTTGGTTGGACAGCAGTAGCACATCCACCAACAGCTGTTAAAAGAATCTCAATGGCTTCCAACACAACAAATGTATTTTCATACCAAAAAATCTCAAGTGCCTCTGAAACTGCCTTTTCACATCTAATGACAAGAAACCGGAGGACACCAAACATATGGCACTAGCAAGAAATGAGACCGACCAAGCACGGCTTTCCCGACATGATTTCTCTTGATGTCCTGAATAATTAACGAACTGGGCATCTAAACAGATGGCACAGAGTTGCTCATTAGGAGACAGAAAAAAACAAGTCATTAAATATTTAGTATTTGACTTTCCCTGATGAGCAGAGGCTCAGTTGGAGCAGGTCGGTGTGTAGGACACCTGGTGGATAAAGTCTGCTTAAGTATCCAATAACAGTTAAAGTAATTTACAAACGTATGTGCATCACAGCACACTTATATTATCTCTATGCATATATCATCAATATGGAGAAACCTGACACTCCCTCCAACAGAACCAGACTCTTCATCCTGCCTCAGTCAGTTGGACTATGTGTACTCAAGGAGATTGAATCGAACGCAATTGGATTTTTGGTTTTTGCCTTTTTGAAGACGTTGCACCTCTCATCATCGCTGACTAGGCTGGACTAGCCTCTTGGATGAGAGGTGATTTTGGTGACTTTGTTTGATCCCTTTTGGTCCTGGCTGACTAGGCTGGACTAGTCCCAGCCTAGTCAGCGAGCATGAACTGATGAAGCTTCTTGGATGAGAGGTGAAACGTCTTCAAAAAGGCAAAAAAAAACAAAAATCCAGTTGTGTTCGATTCAGTCTCCTTGAGATAACTATGACTTGGATGAATGAGAAGGCCTATGTGTACCTGTTACAGCATTAACGGGGACTGGGGGGGGGATGCAAGACTTACGATCCTCTGTGGGAAGAACCTGTAGTGAGTAGATCCATTCAACCATAATTTTCTTATCAATCACATCAAGGGCATCCAGCACATCCAGACCAGACAGAGCAAAAAATATGATAGTTAACCTGGGGAGCAGACAGACAGCATTGTCATACACATATATATTTGAATGTCCGAGCTATGATACAAACACCGGCTGTGGCAAGACTATTAGACTGAATGGTGATCAAACCTGATTTAAAACAATATTTATAGATTAAAAAGAACATGAGTAGGTTATATTTAGCTGCTGGATAAGTTCATTTAGCAAAGGCTGCTAAGCAAACTGGAAACTATGTTCAAGCTTACAAGTAATAACCCTAGTCAAATATATATTTCATTTTATTTCATTATCATATTCAAATTAGCCTTATAATGATAATATATGGTAATGCAAAATGGTGAGAAACAAATGGGTGCAGTTAGTTTCCTGTTTTACTCAAGTGGATCTGTCATAACTTTGTTAGCTGATGTTACCAAGCACGCTAAGCTAAAGTGGCCCTAGCTTCCATTCAAAACGGCTGGTGAACCCCGGCTAGCTCGGATGCTAGTCAAGCTCCTGAACAAAACATGTAAGCTACAGCGGCGCTGTTCATTCCGGTGAGGTTACCTGGTTGTTTCCAGCGAGGCGTATCTCTCCGGTAACACCTGAAGGGTTCTCTGAAAGAATCGTACATGACGATCTCTTAAAAAGTCTATTTGCTCAAATTCATCAAACTGGCTCTCCTCTTCCGCCATCTTTGCACCCGCACCTATGAGGAATCTTTTCCGGTACGTTAATTTTTTTTCAAAATAAAAACACTCATCACTGAACCACGTGCATATAGTTTTATTTTACACAAAGCACCATATTTTCAAGTAAAGTGTAAAAAGTCAAGTCTTGAAAAAGAAAAAAAATATATAAAGATGCTTATATCGGTTTTATAAATGTGTACCGCAAGCAGCACAAATAAAGGAAATTATAGTATAGCTCATTTGTGATGATATGAATATCGTCATAGGCCTTGTCTCCAAGTGGGAACAGCTCTGCAACAAAAAAATTCGAGGATTTCAGTAATTCATCACGCAATTGACTGTTATTACCCAAAATATTTTGACAATAAAAAGCAGAGTCAGTGAGACCTGTGAAACCTCTGTAACAGAGGTCCTTCTCCTGACGGTCCGATGTGTTTCATTCGTTCCTCCCATCCCTTTGTGGGACGGTTAAACCTGGAGGGGTCTCTGCTGACGTGACTATCCACCTACATGAGTAACATATAAGGACCCTGTTTGTTAAAGATTTTGGCTGCCACATGGCTGACTTGATCCCTGTACAACCACTAACCTTCTCCTTCAGCTTCACAGCGATTCTCCTCTGTCTTTCCTCTTCCTCTTTTTCCCTCTGCTGTTTCTCCTGAAGCTTTGCCTCCACTTTGTGGAGATCCTACACAACAGCAAAAGTGGTTATCCTCACATTCAAAGATTAAATCATTATCTCAAATAACAAAAACTGCTCCAAAACCTAAACTCATTGTGACAACAGCACCTATGTAAATACTCTTGTAAGTAATGTAATGTAATGTAAGTACCCTTTCAGTTAAGTGTTTGATCCGTTTTGCTGCCTCTCTTCTCCTCTCCTCCATCTTTCTCTGTTCCTCCTCTCTCCTCCTTCTCTCCTGTTCCTCCTCCTCCTCCCTCCTCCGTAGAAGTTGTTCCTCAAGGGTCAGTCTCACTTCCTGCTGTCGGCGACGCTCTTCCTGATAAACAGAAATAACTTTGGTAGAGGAAAATACCTTTTGATGGCATCTTTGGCTTTGTATGTGTACTGATTTTCATGCCAAATACTGCTAATTAAGCATTAAATTCATCCAATACTCAACTAACACATGTTCATAAAAACACCTTTTCCTGTCTCCTCTTTTGTATCTCCTCAGCCAGTCTCTGCGCCTCTTCCTGTTCCTCTTTTCTCATCTTCTCTTCCCTCCACTCTTCCAGTCGCCGTGCCGTCTCCCTCTTCTCCTCTACAGTCCTTTCACCAAAGTGAAAATAAGAAAGACAAGCAACAAAAAAGGCAGAAAGGCAGACCACAAATACATATGAGGTCTCCAAGTTCATCCTTATTTAAGTTGAACAATCACACACTTTCGATGGTTATGCTTATAGGACTCCTAGCTCACCTGTGTTGCTGGGCCTGTCTCTTTGCCTCCTTCACCCTTCTTTTCTCCTCCTCTGCCTCCTCCTGACTTTGTGTTCTGCTCTGGCGTTCCTGATGTTTACTGGCTTTCCACCGCTGAATAGCCTGGGTATGGAAACAAGTACCTGGATTAAACTCAGTTTAAAACATGTAGTTACATTGCTTTTTATTTTCTTCTATATCTAGACATGCCAGTTGCTGTGACTAGTTGTTTCCCATTTGAGCGTTGTCTATACATGTTTTTTTCTGTTTTGTCAAAATCTCTACTTCTCTCTTTCTGTCCTGTAGATAGATCAGCTCCTGATGCCAGTCCTCATGTTGCTCTATCTCCTCCAGTGTTTTATCAGGCAGGTATAGTTTTGCCTCTTTCCTGTATGCTGGTTGCCCACTGTGCTTTGTCCAGACCTGTGAATCATACAGATCAGAGTAAGTCAGACAGTAATCTTTCTGGAGCTGACCTTTTGACTCAAGCAAAACCCTGAAGCAAAACCCTGAGGACCAATGATCTTCGAGTAGTAGATGACAACAGTATTAATAACTGTAATATTATTGAGGCAGAATGACAACAGCATCTTACCTTAAGGAAGGCCTGGTGGTCATATTGGTCCCAGCCACCATAAGGGCCTGTCCTCTGCAGGAAATCCTCCAGTTCTCTCACCTCAGGAGGTTGGCCACTGTCTGAGGGTTTGAACTTGTAGAAAACACAATGCTATTAATTAAGAGCTCCATGAGTCAGAACTCTAAATATAATTTTACATGGGAACACAAAATATTTGTCACTACAAGATATTTTGTAGTGTATTTTAAACATTTTCATCTGATTTTAGGACGAGAGAGACTGACCCTCACAGTGGGGGCCATGGGTATTTTGGGGTCTGATTTGAGAGCAAGGCTCCAGGTTTCAATCTTCTTCTCACAAGCAGCAATCTCCTGTTTGCATGTTTTCTCCTCCCTCAGAAATTCCTCAAAGCTGACAGGAGCAGACACATACAAAAGACAAGTATTTATCCTATTTTAATTAGAGCGCATGCAATTTGTTTACTTGAACATTTTCCTTTATTAGGGGGAGAAGAAAACAATTACCACAACCAACATGGACTTAGTCAATACTTCTTCAACATGATGGCAACAAGTTTTAAATAAAGTTTAAAGTTTTGTTTTCAAGTGCATAACATCATTGCTTTCTGTATCCTGTTACCATGAGCGCTGCTCTTCTTTTAGGGTGTTGATTGACATTTCCACCTCTGACATTAGCTCCTCCAGTCTTTCAATCACTGAAAACACAAGACATAAAAATGGCAGCTTAATTGTACACTGAATTACAATCACACCTGATACATGTACAGATCCAGATTGTAAAAACAGTGACCATCACTGATATTACTTACACTCAGGGGTTGGTTTCACGTCTATTAGCTGTGTCTGAAACTTCTTCACGACATTATGAATCTTCACCAGTTGCTTACGAACATTCATCTCTAAAGAAAGAAATAAAACCTGTTTATGACTTAAAGCACGTGTACACATATGTGACTGTGCATTTTGACAAAGCAAATATAAACATGTTAACTGCCATCACCACCCCACCCTATCTAAAATAATCTAGCAGACATGTAATACAAATGAACACTTACTGTCTACATTTCTCTCTTCCTCCAACATCTTCTCATACTCTTCCAGTTCTCCTGACACATCTGTCCACGCGTTCTTTCTGCACTGAACAATCAATGACCTCTCTTTCTCCAACGTTTCAATCCTGTGAAGAGGGAGGAAAACGTATCACTGATCAGAGAGGACTCATTTGTTCAAGGATAATTGTTTGGAGTAGTTAAGTTTAGGCTGTGGTTTCATTGGTGTTCTTGTCGTCCTCACAATGAAGACATGTAGGAATATATCATTTGAAAAGCGGCGTAACCCTGAGTGGTGTAACTTACTGCCTCCTGTTCTTCTCGGCCTCCCTCAGAAACTGTGCAGCTTTCTGCCTGTGATCCACACTGTCACTGCTGACCGAGGGAGCTGTGCAGGGCAGCCGGACACTGGCATCTCCCTGCTCACGTTCAGTTAGTGAGACACAAAACACAAAAGCCTATTGTGGTACAACATATAACAACTGAGGGTAAACGTTATATATATCCTTTTCAATATGGAGCCAGTTGTATGTGTAACCAATGGACACCATAGGCATCCTTTATCGGACATGTTGACAGTACGGTGGTGGGGATAATACAGTGTACCGTAACGGACATATTTTACAAAATACCTGACAAACACTAACATTGTTTTAGCGTTTAGCATTAGCTAAACAAAACATACTTGTGCGCAGCTTCGCTGTACTGTAAGTTTGAGAATTAGCGAACAGACGCTAGCTTGTCGGAAACACTGAAACATCAAGTTAAAATAACGTCTAGCTAATTCAAAGTCAATTTTATTACTACCGTGTAACGTTCATCGACACATCCTACGGTTGTTAGGGCAGCCATGTTTCCAAGGATATGACGTTTTCATCAACACAAACTTTATTTAAAAAAGAGAGACTCTAATTTTCCATGTTGTTCGTAATTCACGCCAGCAGAGGTCGTTGCTCATCATCAGGCTGCTTGACAGGCGTCTCATACTAGACCCTCGAGGAAATCACTTATTCTAGGGCCCCTGCGGCCCCTCGTGGTTCAAGTCCTTATTGTTTCCACGCATAAACCAACCAGTAACTTAAAACTGTTATTCGTTCCAGATGTCCTGCAAACCTTTTCCAGATGGGACATGTTGACAACAGTCAGAGATGAATTCCCTCAGTGGGAAAAACAAAAAGCAGAGCACAGAGCGAGGCTCCTTCACAACACGGTGACCCAAAATTTGTCTTATGTTTTATCTGTAAATCAATAAATCAATAATTTATTAACTTTTAATTAAGGTAGGAATTACAATATGTAGACTATCTATGTTGCCTTATCTGAGAAAACATAAATAAACTGTTGATAAATGGTTTTGTGATACAGAACAATGCAGTATTCCTGTAAGATGTCAGATTTTGTTTCCCACTTGGTGAACATTGTTTGTTTTACTTTCCATAGCTGATGTAAAGCAACGTCTGACTGCAGCTTGCATCAGCTTGATGGTTAGAGTTACCTTCACATTCGACTCTCTCAAATAACAGCCTATCACGTCCACTGAGGCCCTGGTTATTTCTGTAACAGCCTTTTTATGATGGACAGCGGCTATAATTGTTGTGAGAGCGAGCCAAGTGACAGTCAGAGGGAAAAAAAAAGTGAGAAAGAGCGAGTAGGAGGGAGTATAAATAGAAACCTGAATCCATTATTGAGTGCAGATATTGGGGATGGTCTCTCCCATGGGCACAGAGGCAGACTTGTTGCGGCAATAATAGCAACCGCTCTCTCTAATGAAGCGTGTTACATTTTCTGTCTTTGTCCTCAGCCAAGGGACTCGCTTAATTTGATAAATGAGACGCTCGCACGAACCATCAGCCGGTTGGTTTAAGGGAGCAGAGAAACGCGCTGCTGTGCAGAACACAATCTCCAGACCAGGAGAGTGGAGGTGAATATGTGTACAAGATGTCAATGTCAACAAGCTGTGCTCTTTTAGGTTGGCTCTGAAATAAACTGTTACAGTTTCGTTTGTAAAGCAAAACTAATTTGATGCTGTCAGTTGGGGGAGCACTTTGTCTTTATTGCGATAGCATCTTGTGACCAAGTCTCAAAGTACAGGAATTGTATCTTACTGTATATTGTACCTCAGTACATAGCTTGAGTGAATGTATTTTAATAGGCTCTGAGACAGCATAAAACTAAAATTTAGTTCGCGCAATGATAACTGAGCAAATTCTGTCCTCGGTACAGTATGAGGTTCTAGAAATACAAGAAATGAAGTTTGAGTTTAGATCTTTATGTAAAACTAATAATTAATTTGTGTCTTTAATTATAGAATATAAAAAAGAGCTGTCTCCTTAAGCACTGGCCTCAAACATGACAGTATAATGTCAAGCAACAGTTGAAACATGAGATGAAAAAGTGAACTCTGTGATCAGAGGAGTCTAATGGATTACATTGGCGAGAGGAGATAAAAAAAACCCCACATGACCTTTGACCTCCCCCATTTAGGAGCGATTTGAGAGTGCAGTTTTGCGTTCATTGAAATCTGAGCTTTCCTCCTGCCACTTCTATGAATTAGCCAAGTTTATTTATGACTTCTGCCACTTCTGTTTATTTTTGAGTGTGTGTGTGTGTGTGTGTGTGTGTGTGTGTGTGTGTGTGAGCTGCCACTATTACACCACAGGGAGTGTGTTTATGCACGTAAGCCTTCTGTCCTGGTGGCTCTTACTAAATGGGAGTGTTTTCAGTCAACATGCCTGTTTAAGTATGTGGACAAACACCAAATACTCATGCGTGCACACATACACACACGCACACACACTTCCAGGCACAGCTGGACACCTGCACACACACACACTCATTCAGTCAGACACAGTTTGTTCAGACACCCGACAAGTGCTGTAATCGTATATGGCACAAAAAAAAGCAACGTGATATGGCACCGTCCTGCACATGTTGTTAGACTCAGACTCCGACAGGCACATGTGCGTGTGCATGTGCGGTTGGACACCGGATCTGTCTTAGCTGTGGTGATGGTGTCGCACACACTCTATGTGCGTGTGTGTAGCCTGGGAAGACGCATGGGAAAGGTGATCGGTTTAATTGCTTCTCCTGCTGTGCTTCAGATCCGTGACTTGTCTCCTTGTTTCCCTCTGTGACGTCAATATGTCCAACATTTAATGGCGCTACTTTTCGTTAGTTGTTATAGTTGCGTGTTCGGATGTACGTGTTGTATGTGTCTCAGTTTGATATTATTTCCTTTTAATGGGTTTTAGGTGCTGCACTGGAACATAGTGACAGAGAAATGGTTGGACAGACGGTTATGAAATTTTGGCAGAGAGAGACGTTTGTGGTCTCCAGAGTTTGACTCCTGTTTAGGCTGCTTCTCCTGTGGACCTCTGACCTTTCATCTAACACCACCAGCACTCAGAGTTTCCACTCGTCCAGCACTTCACCGCGTACAGGCCGATTTGAAATTAGTTTCAGTACTTTACACACACACACACACACACACACACACGCACACACAGTAATCTTATCCTTTCAGACTTACTTTTGTCTATGGGAAACGTATATTATTGCTTGAAGGCTTGAAGAGAGAGTGCTGTGAGAGTGTTTCCAAATTGTGAGGCCGACAGAAGACGTTGAGTGGGTTAAGAACGAGTCACTGATCCACTCATATGAAGTGCATGTGGTTGATTGGAGTAGGATGACTATACATTCCACTCATCATGGGAAACTGCACAGATCTGCCACCATTAACCTCCCAGGACTGGGCCTTTGACTTTTCTCCACATACAGTATGTGGACATCACATTTTCATGCACATGTTTTAAGTCTGTCATGAAACCTAATTAAATCCTGTTGTTATCTAAAGAGGACATCCGAGGCTTTCTGGGGATATGTCATGTTACAGGCTGGCATGCTGGGAACGCCCTTTTTAAAATCAATAAATAAATCACAAAATTGTAATAAACAATGAAAAAATACATGTCAAACGTCTCAATTGTGAGACGTTTCTTTGACCCCCCCTCCCCAGGAAATTAGAAAAAAAAAAAAGAAATTTGATGACAGTTATTCTTCTTGGGTCCCAGGAGGTGAAGGAGCTCAGCAGCTCTCATACCATACCATTGTATCACTGGCAGTAGCCACCATTAAGTGATATTCTTGTGTAGACAGCCCCTCACAAAACACAGTAAAGTCCTCAGCTCACCCATATGCTGATCGACACTGCTGTCCTCACATGACCTGCTTAGACAGTTACACGCCAACCACTGACTGGAGGCTATTTCATACAGTATCTGTGGCCTGTTTGCAATTGGCTCATTATGAACTATTAGTAATGTGACGGGATTAAGTTTATATTGTTTTTGTTTTGCTTTGTTTTTGTTCCGTTTCAATGGCTGAACTGTACCTGTCACATCTGTCTTTCCTTATACAGAGAATGAATAACCACAGGCATGTGTGTCCCCAAATCACCCGGAAGGAATTCAGAAAATGACGCTAAGTCATGTGAAGGTGTTTTCCATTCCAACACAAATGATCCCGCAACTGTACAGTATGTACATCATCTTCACTGCCTTCTAACTGGCATAGTACAAAGCAGCTGAGGCCCGGCCACTGCTGTGTGGGTTTTTCAGAGAGTGAATGAATGAAGCTCACATGAGGCTGCAGGTTGTTTCTGTGGTTTCGCCCACAATGCTGTTTCTCCTGTCACAGAAACTGTGTGTGTGTGTGTGTGTGTGTAGAGAGAGAAAGAGAGTGCTGAAGTGACAGAGATGATTTGTGGGGTGAAGTGACCTTTAACCTGTCCCTGGTGTTTTAGTGCTGATGGATAATAAGCAAGTGACGGAAAACAAAGCAAATAACAATGTAAAGCCAAAAAAAAAAAAATCCCCATCAATGCTGCAATTTTGATTATTACAAATAGTTAAAAAGATGAGATGTCCCCTGATGGGATGTGATGTCAAACACTGGTTTTAAAACGTCTTCCTTCATCTACACCTGAGACGACTTTTTTTTACAAGTAGATTAACACTTCCTTCAACTTATGCTCTATCTTAAGTCCAAGTCCTTATCTGACTTGTCAATGGATGCTTGATATAATGAATATAATAAAACTAGTTGTTTCCTACCTTAATAATCATGTTTTGAAAAGTCACACCAGGTTTCCTTATATTGTACACTGGCACAATTATTATTACTTGTTGGTTTCTACCAGGTTTTTCCCAGTTTCCACTGCTATAACACTAAAATGGTGCAACGAAGATTTAGCATTGCACTCAAGTATCAGTGTCTGGCACATGATTATACATTTTTTAAAAACTCAGTATCTTTTTGTGCACAACCGTAAAGCCTTTAATCGTACGTAGTAATATGAGTAATATTTCTGAAGACCAGAAAACTTTGATGTGTAATTCATGAAGGTCTCTGTTAAAGGAGGGTGTCTGTCTGTCTGTCTGTGTTTGAATAAACGCACATTATTTTAAAAAACGATCAAGAGAAAAGATATAGATGAAATGAAGTGGTGTGTGTATGTGTGTATATGTGATTGTGAGTAATGATGGACACCAGAAGTTTGGAACGGTCTAGTTTATCCTCTGGACACTGGATCTGTTTCTGGCAGCTCAGGACCAGAGGGAATACTGTCTTCATCCTGTGTGTGTGTGTGTGTGTGTGCGCAAGAGAAGAGAAATATTTTTGATATGCGGTGATAAGAAATAAAATGGTCTGATCACACATGGGTTGTGCAGTGGTGCAGTTTTGGCCGTGACTGCTCTTTTATCTGCAGCACTTTGCACCCACGTCCTCAGGTCTGCGTTTGGTTCAGCACCGCTGCAGAGCTGTGGTGGGGGTGGTGGTGGTGGTGGTGGTGGAGGGGAAGTACAGTACGTGATGATTATTAAAAAAAAAAGTAGGCACCTTATTGAAATCGTGGCTGCGCTCGTTTGAGCAGAGGCGGGCCTGATGACTCACTGGTACTTTGTGGCAGATGGTTTGGCGTTAGCAACAAATGTGGGCACATCTCAGACGTTTCAGCTGTGCTGCACAAAGTCCAGTTTGTGACGAGGAGAATGACACAGTTTGGGACTGATAGTAACATGGTAGATAATAAAGATAGTCTGAGAGACAGCAACTGCAGTGGTCCGGGTGATGTAGACACTGTAGCTTCTCGCTTCCACACAGGAAAGTTCATGACCTTTACACACTGTTGCACATTATTTGCACAGATTACACTGAACACCCAATGGAGCTGCTGACCATGAAAACAAGACTCATCTTTATTATCTCCTGAGGCTACGACAGTCTCTTCAGTACAGCAGCGGTGCCCAGGGAACATTTCTCAACATCCTGTACTGTATGTTCTAGTGTTGTTGTACTAAACTCTTGTCTCTGGAGGGCTTCACTTCTTTTTCCTTTGATTGTGGCTTATAAACATGTCATGTTGTAACAGTTGTCAGGTTGGTTGGACTCTCATATCTGTAGTTGTATGTGTGTGTTTAATTTGTGTATTTGTTGTCATAATCACTGCCATGCCAGCTAATTCTCCCTCTATCGTCATGGCTGTTGTTGTGACAGCTGACTGAAAGTGGAAAGTCTCGGTGCCAGTACGCTTGATGTGCAGCAGTCTCTCTCTCTTTATCTTTCTCTCTCTCTCTCTCTCTCTCTCACACACACAATTAGCAGTGCACTCTGTCTCAGTGAAGGACTGTGTGTGTGTGTGTGGGAGAGAGAGAGAGAGAGAGGAAGAGAGAGGGAGCAAAGCGGAGACTGTGGTGTTCAGTCCAGACCTGTATCATATTCTGACCAGAGTGATCCCCATGCTAATACCCTGCCTATCTATTTTAGCTGCAGGGGCTCTTATGCAATCAGTCACGTTCTCCAAACGCCACTTTCTCAGTCACCAACTTATTTTACATCCAGCAGGTGTTTCGCTCATCCATGCCGACGCACCGTCAGAGCATCAGAGTAACAAGAGAAAATAAACAGTGGTGACAGATTTACTGTGCTGGCATTGAAGCATTGCATGAAGCAAAGCACAAGCAAAGAGGTCAGCACTCAGACTAAGGAACGTTTAGGAATATATCTGTGGAGTGTTGGACAAACAGGATCCTCCATTGTGTTCCTTATGGATTAATGTGGATAACAATTTGTTAAATTCAGTGATTGTTAAACCTTTGAATCTTAGTCGGCGTTTAGTCCTATAGGTTTACATTACACATATACTGTATGCCTGACTAACAAACGTATAACACCCAAAGGGAATTGGCACATTCAAATGACAACTTGTGTGATTGTACAGAACAATATCACAGTTACACAAGTTGCATCTTGGTAAAGGGATTTGCTGATAAAACACATATTTTTATGTTTGGTTTGTTGGTCATTGTAAATATAATAAACTGTCATGTCATTGTCTCAGTTCATGACATGGACTGAGGGGCATGTGGTTGCAGACGAGGGGGTGGGGGGGTATGTGGACACTAAAGGTAAGGAGAGGTGACTGAGGCGAGTAGTCAGGTGTTCAGAGATGGATGGAGCTTGCTCAATGTAGGACAGCGTTCCAACAGGGCATTATTCTGGCCTAAATATAGACTGGGCCAAAGTAGGCTGAGCTGATTGTACTGCAAAAAAGTACAATGCTCAAGTGTACTACTTCTTAATTGAAACATATTATCGTTACACACATGCACAAACACATGTTTCTGACCTCATTAAAACCCAATATGTACAAAAAATGGCAGAAGTGGCACTTTCTTATGAAAAGGACAATAAAGGCTTGATGAAGGAGGAAACATATAGTCTGAATGTTCTCTGTGGTATTCTACACTGTGACCTGTGGCTTATGTCTGCTCTCCAAACAGGTGTAAAATCACTAAATGAAAAAATAATACCCCAGATTAATTGGTTTTTGAAGATGGTAAAGCTATAAACACAAATTTCATGAATAGCGTGTTACAAGCAGAGTCTCTGCCCTCTTCAGCATGAAATCTTAGAAATTCTCATGAAACTGGTTCATATGAGTTCATATGTATTAAAGTGGTAAAAAAAACAGTACACATATGAGACTGTCACAATCAGTCAAACTGATCACAATCAAACCTATAGCACAAGGACCTTCTCCTGTCCACTGTCACTTGTACCACTGATAAAGACAGCAAACATTTACACGAAGGGGCAATCCTCCCATGAACTATACACCTTCCTTTTTTTCCTTTTTTTTTTTTTAACAAAATCTGGCTTTAGTACAAACAGTCCTACAAACACACCAGTGTGTAATCCTGGGTGTGGTTATGATAAAGTAAAACAGACACAGTTCAGTAACTCTGCTCTCTGTGGATCTGCCAATCAAACACACCCAAAAACGCCCAGTTGATATCTCTTCCAACAACTTTCCTCACGTGTGCTCAACTCAAAACGGGTTGGTCTTGTACAGTATGGTAGCACATGTTGTTGTACATACTTCGTGCTGATTTGAGATACAGAATAGACTGGATTGTTCTGTTCTGACACACTTAACGCCAGAGAATGATCTACCCAAACCTGCTCCGTCCTGTTTGATGTACCCAGTGCACACAGTAACTACGGTGATACTGACTCATTAAGAAATTCCCTCTCTCCACTGGCACTGACTCACCGGAGAACGCACAGGATAGGTGTGACATTCTAGAAACGGCCGCTGTCGATCTATTTATGCACGTGAATAAAACAGTGTTGAGCTCTTCACAGTGAGAAAGCGGGAGCCATCCTCATATATACATGTTTCCATTGTCATTTACATAGGACACATAGTGTGTAATCCTTGTTGTTGTTTAACTTTTTGCATTCAAGCAGCTCTATCATAAAAGTGTTACGTTTTATGTTTACTCTTTAAGATACAGACTATGAGCCCTGTAAAGCAGAGCACGAACCAACAGAGATGTCTATAAAGTTAAAATGTAAACCTGCTGCTGGTGCAAGAGGAAAAGTAAGCAAAGTCAACAGGGAGTTCACTGTGGGCACCAGTGGTCTTTTGTAAACAATCACAATCTTTAATATGATTGTGTGGATATTTCAGTGGTGATCTGACCAACATTGCTCTTCCTAAAAAAACGGTAATCAATCCATCATCAAGGCAAAACAGTATCTCCACAGCTCCCACTGACCAAATGAGCCACAAATCAGCAGGTTTAAATTTAGGACAGTTCTCTGAAACAACTGTATACAAAACATGAGCAACCCCTCCCGCAACGTCAAAGCTCTGTCTGAAGACATTCCAGTGCAGAGGGGTCCTCGGTCTATCTGCTCCCAGTTCAAATATCTGGAGTGAGTCCACCACTCAGTGACAAGCAGTGGCAGCATGGGCCTCAGGAAAACAGGATAACTAAGAGGTTGAATGTAAACCTGTAGTATCAATTACACATTTCCTGATAGAGATACATGTTCGATGATAACAGGGAGTTGCACTGTCATTCCTCTTAATGGAGAACTACACAGAGCAGTACATGTGTGGATGAAAACCCCATCAGCAAATTCAGTATAATAAGGAGACATAAAAGACATTTGGACAAGAAGACAAGTGCAACATGGGTTTATTGTCAAACTGATTGTTAAGACATGAACTTGATTAATGCCATATCAAATCTTAAACTCCACTGTAGTAAAGTGCAGATTCAAATCAAGTTGCCCTGGGAGTCCTAATTCATTTGTGTAGGTCTTGTTTTGAACGGTCAGGTTAAACAGACTGCAATATGAAATCCTATGTATTATGAAAAGCCCTTTTTTTCCCAACTCACACATCTAAAGCTAATGTGCAAATATGATCATTCACAAAGCTTCACCATTCTGTATGTTGACGCGTCCTCCCACTCGTTTCGTGTTTTTTCGGTTCTCATACAATTTGGCGACAGTTGTACAAAACAAACAGAACTATCCTAGCTTTAGTCCACGTTGAAGTCTAGGAGTTCTCGTGAAAGGCTTTCTACAACGATTGGTTGGTCAATATGCTGCTGCTGTACATGCACAGTCAGTCAATGTTGGTAAGCTACCCAAGTTTTTGATCAAGATCATTAAAGAATGATGGCATTTAAAAGGTCGGCCATGTATGAACGTTAAGAGGTCACTTCTGTGAACAAGCCTGCACAAGCCAGCGGTCATAGACATTTAGGTGTAGCCGCTGTGGTGTCTAGTGGCAGTTGTGCATTATGGAATCTCCATGAGTGCCACTTCACCAATCTCTTGTCCTCAATAGATTATGTAGGGTCAAAAAACAATCTGCATACAAGAAACAAGCTATGTGGCACTCACAATCACTGTTTACACACTCACACTCGCACAAATTCATTCACTCAAAATCTGTTAAATGGTTTTGTATTCCCTCCTTGTTTGAGTGAAGTTGGGAGATACTACAGGAAACGGCAGCAATGACGTAAACACAAAAACTCATGAGAGATATTGCACAGACAAGTGCCGGCACAGAATACAACAGTCTCTCTTTCCAACAGCCTAGCCTGTGCATAGGAAGAATAAAGCACTTATGGTGTTCATACATACACATACACACACACACGCAAAAGCACGCACACATTAACCCTTCTCATAAAGCTTTGTTATACACTGAAGTGGGAACACATGGGTCTAAATTCCATAATACTTGGCAGACATCCAGATTTGCGTAGACAACAACTACAAGTACTGTGTTAATACAAAAAGATTTTAACCTAATGATGACTGAGGCAGGGTCCATGACTGATGGCAACAGTGATGGGACAAACAAAAAAAAAAAATAACCTGAAGTCCCAGCATATGTAGAATCACCTCAATCCTTGCTTTGAGAAGAGAGAAACAAGCAAAGTTGAAGCTGCGTTATAGCCAGCATGGAGAAAAATCTCTCAAGTGTCATTCAATAAATAGCATTGAGGAATATGCAAAAAAAAAAAAAAATCAAAGTTTTATAAAGCGAAAAATACATAAACCCTTTATCAGTTCATCCAGATATACAGCTGTGTTTGTCTATTTTCCAATCCACTTGTTATATATCCTCAGGTTTCGGGTTGTGACAGAGCCGTGGATCCGTGAAGTAAACTGTCATCCGTTCCTCCATTTACACCAGTCATTTTTCAAATCATTCTGGTTGAATGAGGGCATTTTGTGCACATGTGTGGTCAAATTCTTTATCTCAAAAGTTTTAGTTTGCAAACCTTGACCTACAAAAGTGTGTCTTTCAAGTCCTCCAACTCATCTGGTGTTGAATCATAAATGCTTGTCCATTCCACTTGATGGGATCACACCATCTCCTCTTTTTTTCCGTCTTTACCTTTACGGTCATTATCTATGGAGCAAGACAAAGGCCTCCAGTTTTTCAGGGATGTTTCCCCGGTAGATGAGGCCGTGCTTGATGATAGCCCTGGCGGCTAGGCACTGCAGTGTGGTGTGGTTTATAGGTTGGATGACATTCCTTGCCAGTTCCTTCTCGTCCAGTAGGTCGCAGGCTGTTTGTTGGAAGGCATTGGTGCTGTCAAAGTGAGTCCCGCAGGAAATCAGCAAGTTCATGATGTCAGGGTGACCATTAGAGGCAGCTATGTGGAGGGGACTGGAGAGGACAGAAGGAATAAATATTTATACTGCACATCATACATGTCCTAATAAAGTGGCCTAATCTGGCATTTTTATGATAGCATGCTTTTTACCATGTCAGTATACAGACAAGTTTCAGGTAAAACCTAAAACTCAAAAAGTTAAAGAATCGAAAATGAGTGGGACAAAAAATATCATCGTACCTGTTGTCATCTTCATCACGGCTGTTAACGTCTGCCCCACACTCGAGAAGGATGGAAGCAACTGTGAGGGAGGGGAACTTGCAGACGGGATAGCGTCCCACACAGGTGGTGTTGCGGTCGACTGCCAGGTGTAGTGGACTGTAACCATTCTTGCCACAGGGCTGGAGCTTGAGGAATCTGATGATATGGAAAGATGTCGACTTTGATCAAGAAATAAGAGCAATGTGACAAAAAAGCTGTAAAACATCATGGTAACAGCACTGCAAACATACAAACATACATTTTTCCAACTGACAATGAGAACTTCATATATATAGGCACATGTATATGTGAGACACTCAACGTACAAGGTTCACTGACACACTTACAAAGTACAGGAAATGTTCTCCTCTGTAAAAAAAAAAAAAAAGTAATTTTTTGCCAACACTAGTCAAAATTACAGACACACACCTATAGATGGTTTCCTTCTTGAAGTGGTCCTGCTCTGACGTACACGCCACCTTCTCTAGAAGACAAATGAGGTGCAGGATGATTGACAGGACCTTGCTGAGCTGTGCAGGGTCAGGAGGTGTGGGTCCATTTTGACTCCTGACTGCCCTCTCAATCTCTGAAACGCTCTTGGACAGGATCCCCATCAAGTCCTCAAATGACACTGATGTCCCCAGCAGCCCCTTAGCCCTGTCTTGTAGCATGAAGGAGAAGAGCTCGGCAAATGACAGCAGGCTCGAGGCCGTCATTGGGCTGAGGGGGTCCAAATTGCTCTGCTGCATGTCCAGTGCATACTTCCACAGATTGATGCAGCGCTCAAAGTTCCCAGAGTCAGCATAGACAGCACCTCGGTAGCGGATGTAGTAAGATGTGTCTGGATGTTGTGGCCCCAGGATTCTCTCACGGATGAGCAAAGCCTGCATACGCATCTCATCTGGGTCAGATATTAGCCCATCCAGCTCTTCTCTATTTATGACCTAGGACCAAAAGATTTAAGAGAGGTTTTAAATACGGTTCTTTTGTTTTGTGTCTATACAACACTGTCCAACTTCAGGATGGTCCTATGTGAAACTCACCTCCCTGGCATAGTCATATGCCATTATCAGCTGCTTGGGTTCTGGTTTTTGGTTGACGTTGTTACTGTCAATGTACCTGAGGTCCATGGCTCTCTTCCAGTATTTCAAAGCTCCAAGCAGATCCCTCTTCTTGTCCACAAACGTGGCTCCCAACAGCTCCAGGGCATCAATGCGATCCATGTGGCTTGTCTGCACAGGAAAGAACATTGTTTTGTCGTGTTTTTAGGTTTATTTGAATATTCACGATTCAAGTGACACTAAGCCTGACCTGCTGGTGTGTCGTCAGGTAGTCTACAATGTTAGTGTGGCCCGTCACACTGGCAGAGAGAAGTGGTGTCATGCCATAGCCGTCCTGCTCCATGGATGCTCCAAACTGCAGCAACATCCGCATGATCTCCAGACTGCCCGACTCAGCACAATCATGAAGGGCTGTGTTTCCTGTGAATATACAGAACCAACATCTTGTAAAAATAAGCAGATTATGTTCAGTGGTAAGTGTATTCATATTTTGTTGTTCCTTTTTATTGACAACATGACCTTTAATGGATATTCATAGATTCATGTTCCTGAGCCTAGCATTAATTAATCAGCAATGGGAAAAAAACGTATCCACAGCTGATTGTTCTTAGAGTTAAACAGAATTACTGTCTATGGTAGTCTGGGAGACTACTTTATGTGTCGATTAGGTAAAACAACAAAATATACATAAAATTCATGCTCTTCAATCATTAAAGCACATCTTAACAATTCATGTCCACCTATCTCACACCTAGTCATGCTGCTTGGTCTTTGCTTCAAAGTAAGTCCAAACAAAGATTGTCAGCAACTATTATTTATACTCAAAAACAACACTGATCAGAGCCTTCTTGCAGTCAAGCCAAACCTGTGTATACGAGACTTTGGGAGGCACCAATTCTTGCCCACCATCAAATCAAACTGCCATTTACAAATCAAGTTTTTCAGCTGTTATGGGAATAGGAACAAATTAAAAAACTGCCTGGAAGAAGTGCTTCCGCTTTGCCACTAACTCATCACACATGATGCTGTCAGTCTTGCCTCCAGGCACAAGGACAATACAGCGCCTGCCTACTGCTATTCCACTGGTCAGGAGAGCCGTCTGTGCTGACTATGTTTGAGAGTTGGATGTGCTGTATACAGATTTAGCTCTAGTTGTGTTCACTGCAAAAGCACAAAAAGAAAAGCTCAGAAAAGAAGTAGACTAAGGTTCAAAATTGATGAGACATTTCTGAAAGAAACAATAAAACTGTTTTGTTTGAATTCCAGTCTAACAAATATAAAACTGAAATTGTTAGATACTTCTTGCACAGCTACAGTGGTGAAAAACAAAATGCAGATAACAACTGCGCTATCAATTTCAGGATAGCACGTTGATACATTTCTTTTCTAGGAATTCTGTCACGTAGCAGAACACTGCTCTAGAATGTGTCACAAAATGCCATCTAAGGAGAAAATGTAATTCTTCCAGGCACACCCACAGACGCGTCAGATATTCATTTGTGAGACCAGAGGTTCATGTTATTGTGCTGAGTCATTTCAGATGAAAATACAGCATTAAAACAACTTATCATACTGTCGACCCTTGTTGGTTTAAGCCAAGATATCTATTCATGCACCCCCTTGTGATT
The DNA here is from genome assembly GCA_016785345.1 of Trinectes maculatus. Lineage (NCBI taxonomy): Eukaryota > Metazoa > Chordata > Actinopteri > Pleuronectiformes > Achiridae > Trinectes > Trinectes maculatus. The sequence continues at coordinate 90,932 of JAFBJQ010000233.1, read as the reverse complement.
TATGAGAGTATTGGGAGTATTTGGCTCTTACAATCCTCAATACATACAAAACAATACAATCCTCACAATAAAAAACACAACATGTAAGATCTGCAAAACACCTTATGACAGGACAGGATAGGAACACTACCGGGTTAAGCTTTGAAATGCCCAAACCTACTGTATAAATCATTTTAATTATCATGGTTTACGTGGATAAAGGAGACCAGTATATGTATATACCCACTCACCTTTTACACTTTTCCTGTTGACATCAGCACCTTTCTCCAGCAGATACTGCGCTATATCCTTGTGTCCCTTGTAGCAGGAAATCATGAGACACGTGTGGCCGTGTCTGTTGGCTACCTCCAGGTCAGCTTTATGCTCCACCAGGTATTTCACAATGTCCAGGTGACCGTCAAAGCAGGCGGCTCTCAGGGGTGTTGAGTTGGTCAGGGTCGTGCTATTGACTGAGGCTCCGTGACCCAAGAGGGACTGGACGACCTTCAGGTGACCCGCCGCCGAGGCTGCCCAAAGAGGTGGCGCTCCCTCGATGGTCTCTCCGTCAAAGTTCACGGAGCCGCCGACCTCAACGGGAGCGCAGCAACACTCCAGCAGGTACTCGACCAGCTCCAGGTGGCCGTAGCGGGCGGCCATCAGAAGCGGCGTGGCCCCGTTTGTCTTCTCGCCCATCAACTTAGTCACCTCGTGTCCATCTTTGTTCTCCAGCAGTTTCTGGAGCAGCCGGAGCTTGCCATCCCTGGCTGCGTTGAACACGGCAGTCTTTAAATCCATTTCTGCCAGTTAGTGTCACCGACGAAATGACAGGCAGCGGCGTCCGTGAAACAGCCTGTGGACAATAAATCGAGATGCTGTTGTTGTGGACAGGTGAAGCTCGCGACTCTTTGTTTACAACAAGCTCCCACTTTCTTGCTAAGGGGTTGCGTTTGGCTAAGGAGACAACGGAAATGCGAAATGTTCTAAACAAAGGCTGTCCTACCTGGTCACCACCAGTCCGCTGTGTGGATAATGAACTCAATAACGTATGCGTTTGAGACGACCCTTAATCCAATAAAACATTTGTCGCCGAGCTAGCAAGGAGGCTAGTCCACTTCCTGGATCAGTGTAGCTAACGGACTAGCTCAGTTTAGCTGAACCACTTTACACCTCTTTACTGGTCGTTAGAAACTCGCCAGCTGAGATTTCTCCCCCTTTAAGACGAATTTCCCCATTACACCCATTTCTTGCGCTTGTCATTGCCACACAACATACTCCAGAGACGCGTTCTGTATTCACGATCCGAGGGCCGAAATGTAGAAATCCACCCCCACCCGCTCCGCCGTTCGCCTGCTAGCTTAGCCTGGGAATACGACGTTTCGTCTTTCGTCCGGGGGATATCCCCGATATCCACGTCGTTTCCCTTAACCCACACGCCAAGAAACAAAAGACAGATGTTCTCCCATAAAAGAGGGAACACGCGTCATCCGCGGACCCCTTCAGCGAGCTGGCTTGTCTACAATCTCAGCGAAGAGGATGGTAAATAAGGAAGGCTATCCACCCACGGGTCAACCGGATGATCACGACTCAGTTTCTGTCAAATAGCGAATGCAACGCAGTCTTTTTTCTCGACTACAGGAAATGATTGACGGATGAACGACCAATCGCAGAGCAGGCATAATTATACGCAGCCAATTAAAATACAACAAAACAAGCCCCGTTTAGGCACACTGTTTGTTTAAATGGAAAATGTACCCACCATAGAAGAAGAAACTGACGTAAAAGGAAACTAATTCTTGCTCGTGTGTCTGCCACGCTAATACATATTTTGAATTTATGCCCAGCTACAAAGCTGAATGTGATGCCTTTGATTATGTCACTCCCTGCAGGTGAAAGGCATGAAAAGCACGACCAGAGACTTGAATCCAGAATTTTCCATCCATCATTTAAAACTTTTTTATATATATATAATGATAAAATAAATGCACACTCCAACAGCCATCCCAATAGATTAGCAAATTCCTAGAATGTCTTAGATGTACATACCCCACACAATTGCACAACCCTTAGAACAAATGCCAACACTGCATGAACAAAACTGACATGACACAAAATAGGGGAAACCTAAAAGTTAAATAATTATCCATTTCGTCATTTTCTAGAGTCTCTGACATTAGTTACATGGCACAATACTGACCTTTATGGGTCAAAGGGTGTTAGGTCTAACTCTTTAAGGACATTCAGACATATTTGACAAAATTTTGAGACCAAAAAGGAATTTGTTCTCATTTTATTAATTGGTGGTGTGTAAAGATACTCAAGAGCAAGTACGACATGCTGTGTGTCCTGTGGACTGGTAAATAATGGGAACCTTACTGTAGTGGCAATGTTTATTCAGGTAAAATTTTATTTTATTCATGTTTTATTCTCTTCAACAGCCCACATCACCACTGCTATTGAACAGTCTTCCTGGCAATAAATTCAGTTAAATGTTTTGCGTCAAAAAACTGCTTGGAATTGAAGTGAGGGGGTGAGTTGTATCAAACGAGATATTTCAAATTACAACTACTACTCAAAGACATCAGAATTATGTTGTATTTAAGCACTGTTTTGCAAAACAACATGAACTTTACAACATTACTGTATAAAACCAAGAGGACAATATCAGCCCACAACATAAATAAAACGTTGCACTTTCAAACAGCAAAGGCAGCACTAGATTATAACATTATGTAGAAATGTGTAAATTACAGTTTTTAAAACAAGTTGGTGCTCTCAAAACTGTAAGCACTGCCTATTAACACAAGATGTATTATATTCAAACATAAGAATAATGACAGGGTTTCCCCCCCACGCCAAGTCACATAAGTGTGATTTTTAAGTGATAATTTATCAAGGTGTAGCCAAACTGCAGCACAACTTTGCTGTATCTGTATTCTTTTGGGTCAGTAGTCACTAAAGGGAGATTCCACCAATTAAACCAAACTACATTCCATTTTTTATACTATTTCATCTATTTTCTCTGTATCATACACTCCCTAAAAATAACCACTACTAAATGCAAAAGTTGCTAAAAGCAAAACAGACTATCTAATCTTTCTCACTAAATACTGTGAGGTTTAATGACAATCCAAGAATGAAACAGATTTTGTTTTTCTAATAACCAAATGCAATCTTAGCCTTGCTAATCATATAGACCCAATATTTTGAAAACAAGGAAAGAAATCCACAGAACCCTTACATTATAAACACAATTAGTTAAAACTACCACTTCCTTTTTTATATCAGTGCAAAGTTTGGGCTGCAAAAGAGAACAGAATATGAGAAGGCTGAAGATAATTAGGACAGAATAGGACACAAAAACATAAGGAGACTATTTCAAATATTTAAAGAATGTAAGGTCTGCTTTAACTATATGTCTGCTTGAACTGCCCTCCATACAATCAGCCATCACAATCAAGCCTTTAATCTGTTTTTTTTTCATGAACTCTCAAAAACATTTTAAACATATAACCTTCATTTGCATAAAGTTTGTAAGAACAGCAGTGCTGAAAGTAGACGACATGTCAGATTGTAAGACCTGGCAGGTTGATATGATCCAATTTCAGATTAGAACTGCTCTTCTAAACCAACTCCATGCACACAAGCTCAGCTAAAGAAAGGGGTGGAATCATATCCCAGAGCTCAGAGAGTGTTATGATCCGACGCGTGTTGTAGTGGTCTTCTTGTCGGAGAAGAAGCTTCTCAGCAGGACAACTTGGCTGATGCTGACCACAAGGAGGATCATGGCTTCTCCAATAGACCAGAATGCAACACGAGTGTTGAGGTCCTCTGCTCGACTGCGTCCCTGAGCCTCACGGAGGCGGAAATGTGTCTGGTAGTCGATGACTGATTTCAGGGCCTCATGGATGGACACACAGGCAGATTCCATCTAGAAATTGTCAACAAGTGGAAGCAGAGACTAATAAATATCTGTAAAATTGGTATGTATGATATAAAATATGTGCATGAATATATTTTTAATGTAACTGGAAATTATGACTGAACAACTAACAACAAACTTAAAAAAAAACTTTCAATGGTCAAAAACGTTAAGTTTATTGGTGTGAGGAATTCTTGTCCACCATATTTTAGAGAAACATGCTTTATCTGTTATTCTACAATGACTAATCCCAACAATGCCAAGATACGTGTTTTCATCTTTACAGCCGGTTAAACCTCTTTTAGAGTTGGGTGGAGCTACGCTGTGAACTGCTAAGGTGGCAAGAAAGTATGCCATCTGATTTTGCATCACATGCTGTCTGGATGCTGTGAGCCTTTCTGTAGCTTACCTGAGTAAGAGCAGTGACTCTGTTCTCATTGGGAAAAAGTGGGGGGTCATCGCCAACCTGGAAGTCAAAATAAACAGTCTTGTGCGTGAAGGTTGAGAACTCATTACTGAAGCAGAACTTGTAGGTGCCATTCTTGGATGCTGTGAAGGTAAAGCTGTCATATTGCTTCTTCATCTCTTTATATAGTGTACTGCCATCTGGGTCCTCCAAACGACAGTCCACGTCATAATGACCACCAGTCACTACCTGGGAAGACATTGGTAGATGGAATCATATAAGTAGTACATTTAATTACACACACAGAGACAGACAGATAGAATAAAGTTAAATATATGTATGTATGTAAATTGAGAGAGAGAGTTCTGCAGTTTCGTAAATTTGACCAAAATCGGACACTACTTAATTCAATCTGTCACTACTTAATTTAAAGGCTGTAAATGAGATCCACGCACCTGAAACTCCAATGTACACTTAGTACCGACAATAATGTCCTCGTAAAAACACTGCTTAGCGTTGTCTGGCAGCTCAAAAGTGAGCTCTGAGCCCAGCACCCAGCCCCACAGCAGCTGGGCCCACAGCACCTGCAGCAGCACCCGGAAGGATCCGTACATCTTGAAGACTGAGCTCCAACAGCTTCAAAGATTAAAACGAAGGCGGACCTACTGAAAGCGAAACATGAACGGATATGGAACACAAATCAACACCGATTGTGGCTACAAAACGAAAATGTGACAAAGCAACCCCACACATTGATATCAACGATAAGCTGTTAGCTTGAAGCTAACTAGCTTGCTGACTTCCCTGTAAATTTTAGAGATTTACAGGGCCATTTACGATTACAAACATATTCCTGTAGCTAGTGTTTTCGTATATAATGGGCACAATCGTGGTCATGTATGTCAAAGTAAATTGAAACGTTAACATTTCCTAATCCATAATTTCGCCTCAGTTAGCATTGTCCACTCACCTCAAAATGTTCACCCGGATGCGACTAATCCTAACAAACGTATCACAAACAGGGCACCGCATTGGCTGTCATCATCAAAGCCCGCCCCGTTCTCGCTCTCTCATTGGGGGAAAAGGGAAAGGAGAGGGGGCGCTTGAGAGATCACGTGGGCCACGTCCACATTGTTGGGAAGGGTAACGTCTTCATTTCTTTTCGTTTTTTTTTTACAATACTCTCCAACGTGGCTGAAACATCAGGTGTAATCCTACACCTACAAATTATGCTCGGCCCACGATGATGTAGTGTTACATTAAAGACTTGTATGTCTGAACCATGAAATAAAAATACAGCAGATCTTGTGAACTTTCTTGTGATAATGCATGAGTCCTCTAAACTATATACTCATTATGACTATGATACTCATCAGTAAATAAACATTCCAACAATCTAACAACAGCAATGTTGTTAATTATAATGACAGGACAGCATATATTATATAAATATATATATATATAATATTGTTGATATGGTATAATGAACTCCTCCGTGATGCGTGCTGAGCGCGTCTCCGTGACTGTTGTGAACACACGACTAACCCCAAAACAAAGTCTCGCGTGGAAGATCTCTCGCGAGATCACAGTGTTGGGACAGACAAAACAAAAGCTGCACACTTCCACCAACAGGCGCTGGTCGCTTTTTCTTATTTTATCAACCTGAACATACTTAATTCTTTATTCGTACCGATTTCTATTCAACGGCAATATCACACCAGTTCCCCATCATGCCCAGTAGCACGTCTTTGCTGGAGGCCGACGAGGGAGAGTCCGAGGTCCCACCGCCGCTAGTGCATGCTTTCGCCGGTATGGGCCTTGACGAGCACCACGGTACCCAGAGCCAGATCCCCGAACATGGGGATAAAAGTCTCCCCTTTCACCACCACCAGCTCCCCTCGGTTTCTCACTTCAGCCTCCTCGGTACGGTGTTGGATCTAAAGCCCCTGTCCCTGCACCGGTTGCCCCCGGGAGATGAAGCGAAGACGGCGCCCGAGGACGAAGAGTCAGAGGTGTCAGTCGCCGTCGAGTCCTCTGGTTGCTCCGGCAGCTCTTTGATAGCACAGGCCCACCGACACAAACACCTCACGTCGGGGCCAGGGGGCTCGGTGATGCCGACCGGGATGGAGCACGTCGAGACGGTCTTGTTGTACAACGGAGATGAGCAGGACGATACCGCGGTCAGCGGCAGCGCCCTGCTACCGTCTAGCGGCATGGCGATGCTGCCGTCCGGCGTGTACGGGGAGTCTGGGTACGAGGCCGAACCTTCGCTGTTGGCTCGGCGAAAGAGCGTCAACACGACCGAATGTGTGGCGGTACCGAGCTCCGAGCACGTCGCGGAGATTGTGGGGCGACAGGGTGAGTCGTGGCTAAATGGCCGATGGTTGGTTGGGTTCATTGTCTGAAGTTGCTAACAGGAGTTGTACGAAACTTGATCCAAAGAAAGCCCAGGCAGTAGAATAGAGTAGACAAACCATTAAACAAACTATAGAAAATGTCGACTAAGCATTCAAGTGATGGCGGGACAATAACAGATCATTCTGAAGAAGAAAAATTACGAAACAACTCGTTGCTAAATATTTTATGAGAATTAACGTTTGCTAGCTGTTAACTTCGCACAGGCAGTTGCATTAACGAATGACAGCTATTTACCTTAGTCGTTTTGACAAGAAACCGTTTTACAGAACCTGGCTGGGTCTGCACAGCATATGTAATTAATTTGTTATTAAATTGTTAGTAATGACACCAAATCTGTCATTTAGCATCGTCAGCTACCATTGTTAACGTTAGCTTCAAGCCAGCTAGCTTAGCGCTCTCCTAACTGGGTCAACACCACCCTCGCCCCAACATCCAACAAAAGTTTACATCACAAGTTTTATATAAACCAACAACACACCACGTGTGTCCTCTCGTTGTCACAGCTTGTGTTTATTTCGGGTGTTTAGCAGATGCTTCGCTGACAGTGGGCTCGTCCTCGGCTGTGCCTTGTCGTGCTAAGCCGGGCTCGGGCTTTTGTCTCGGAGCAGAGCTTGAAGCTCGGTGTGGGGGTCACCATTGCTCTGCCACATCAGCTGGAGGTTATAGTCAACACCGTCACATACCTGAGACATTAGGCAACAAACAACGACTGTCTTCTCTCGGAAACCTAATGTCTTTATTTATACTTATACAAGAGCTTTACATAATGCAGCGACGTAAGGTTTAGAAAGAAGCATGATGTCGCCTTTAGAGCAGATGGGGGAGGGTGCTCCAGTGTTGACAACAGGAAATGGCTCTGGTAATGATGTTGGAACTCTCAACCACAGCTGAAAGGAATATTTAATTTAATAGCTTATGCACCTTTTAAACTGTATTAGTAAATGGAAACTTAAATTGCACGTGCAGTTATTTTTTTATTAGATCAACTTAGGGGTATTGAGTTTCAGAGGTAAATGGGTGTATGTAATGTAACGAGGTAATTTAAATAGAAGATAAACCAAGTTTCCACCGTCGTTTCCTCTGTTTCTTCAACTTGCTTTTCATAGGCTGTAAGATCAAAGCTCTCCGAGCCAAGACCAACACCTATATTAAAACACCGGTGAGGGGGGAGCAGCCTGTCTTTGTAGTGACGGGACGGAAGGAAGATGTAGCCATGGCGAAAAGGGAGATCCTGTCTGCAGCGGAGCACTTCTCCCTCATTAGAGCCTCTCGGAACAAGACGGGCCTGCTGTCTGCTGCAACCGGTCCAGGGGTGCCCAATTTACCTGGACAAACGACCATTCAGGTCAGCCGGTCACAGTGTGTAATGTTGAAAATGTGAAAGGCATTCTTATCAACTGAACTGTATTATGTTTTGTTTGTGTCAAACACCCAAGCATATTTGTTTCAAAGGGACTCTCTTTTACATTTGTGTGTTTGCAATTTAAATTTACCCATTATATCCACCCTACAGGTGCGGGTGCCCTATCGTGTTGTTGGGCTGGTTGTTGGTCCCAAAGGTGGGTCTTTAATTCATTCTGTATGTACATAAATGTTTTGTGCTTCAATTACTGGACTTCCTGTTGTAAAAGTGGTTGTACAATTTTATTTATTTTAACGTGAATAGAAAAACACGCTTGTACTATGCAAATATAGGTGTGACGAGAATCACACATCAGCGAAGCCAGACTGTAATTTAAGACACATGGCGTGTTTCATAACAGCGGAAGAAATCTCACTTCCTTATCAGATTGATTAAGATGCCAGTGAAACCTGGCCCCACACTGTAAATGCATATTTACAATAAGGACACACTTGTGCAGGAAAGGAAGTGTTCAAATAAAATTTTCGTAATAAAAAATAATTATCAAATTCATTTTTGAATAATAGAGACAAAACTAATACACCACTGCTAAGAGAGTGTCTAGATTTGCCTACGGTCAGAGTTTTACTATGCTCAGCTTTTCCTGAGAAGGTTACATGTTGTGTTTGCAGGTTCTTTTTAACCTCTTTTACCACCTCAGTGTCAGAGAGCTTCAGGTTGATTTGTAAATTGCAATGCAGTGGTTCTCAACCATGTGCCATAAAGCTGAAGGGGGATGGGGTAATGATTCCTGACACTGTTTTGTTTATACTGTTGTCTTTTTTAGGAATGTTCATCCATAATGTGCGTTAAACTGTTTTGTTTAAATCTTGTCTGTTTGTGCCTTTCAGGGGCCACTATTAAACGCATTCAGCAGCAGACCCACACTTACATTGTGACGCCAAGTAGAGACAAAGAACCTGTATTCGAGGTCACTGGGATGCCGGAGAATGTTGACCGGGCGAGGGAGGAGATAGAGGCGCATATTGCGGTCCGCACTGGGACCGGAGGGGGTGTTGAGGCTCCAGGTGTAGACAACAATGACTTTCAATTCAATGGGACTGATGTCAGCTTTGACAACTCTGCAACTCCAGTTGGGCTGGGGAAGGCTGGGTGGCTTCATGCAGGCACGTCATCACAGAGGGGTGGTGGCTTGCTGCCAGTGAGCCTTAATGGTACTCAGCCTGTGAATAGCAATATCAACCATGGTGTCAGGATGTCTTCCAACTTCCGCAATGACAGCTCCAGTTCACTGGGCAGTGGCTCAAGCTCAGCCGATTCGGTCTATGGCAGTGGGAATGGTAACCGGATGTCAGATTTTAGCCCAACCTGTGCATTTAATGCCAATGCTAACAACAACAACAACAACAGTAATGCTGGCACTACAGCTTTATGGTTTGGTGAGAGCCTTCCTGTGGGGTCTGAGGAGATGATTGGCCTGGTAGGTGGCGGCGCCTCCTCAAGATATGACCCGTTAACCATTTCCACTGCCCAAGCCTCACTCCTTGCTGCACAGCCAAATGTCTGGAGCTCCTTTGTGGACCATCAACCCCCCCAGGCCTACGATGTTCTTCAGTCCCAGGTAGGTGAAATTCAACTGGAGCAGAAGTCTGGATATGCAGGATATCTAATACTTATTTCTGTCTGCAATGTGATTGTATTAATTTGATTTAGTATTTAATTTGATTTCATTTAAGACAAAGAAACAAAAATGTGAAATAGTCATCTAATGACAGTTGTCTTTGATATCTCCAGACTAGTCAGCCTGGGACGCCCCGGCTCTCTCCAACCTTCTCTGGGACAGAAGCCTTGGAGCACCCTCAAGCTCAGCGTGTTCACCGAGGGCCTTTTACCTCACCTGGGGCACTTGATGGCCACAGGTTCCCCTCTTACAGCTCAGCCTTTTCATCTTCCAGTGAAAGCACCGCCTCCTCTTCTTCCCCGCCTGACTCCTCCCTCTTCTATCGACCAGGGCTTGGATCAGCAGGGAGAGGACAGGAGATATGTATTCACTGTATGGATAACCAGGTGATTGCTGCCTTGGTTCCTTGTGGCCATAACCTCTTCTGTCTAGATTGTGCCACCCAGATATGCCAGGGTCCAGAAGCTGTGTGCCCTGTGTGCCTGTCCCCTGTCACACAGGCCATTCAGCTACGCAACATGTGATTCTATCCCATTCACCTTGACAGCTGATGAGAGCAGCATACCCAAACACTACCAACAAATTTGTGAGGGGAAATTACATAACTGACCCCAAACTAGTTTCAAGGTGTATCCTAATGCCATGTTTGTCCAAAACAGAGCAGTGTTGACATAGGTGAGGAAAAAGAGGTGAAAAAGGAATGAGGTGTATTCAGCACATGGAATAGGCTCTTGTGAAGTCTTTTTCCTTGATTGATCAATGGGTGGGTCTTAAGCCCTCAATGTAGCATTGGGTTGGGTGG
>JAFBJQ010000233.1:0-80348 GCA_016785345.1 Trinectes maculatus | reverse complement strand
ATATGAAAAATCTATTTTGTTATCATAGTTTTGATTTACATTCTATATTTTATTTTATTTTTAAATCCTCCCCATCAATTTATCATTGCTTGCCTACCTATATTTTAATTTTAAAAAAACTTAAACTCTTTTAAAAATCAATCAAACTCAACAATGTTGGCTTTGTCCGTCAAAGCTGCTATTTTTGGACTACATCAAAGGTTTTTAAAACTTTTGCTGCTACAGTTAATATTCTGCGCTGAAATATGGCCCAGCCCTGGTGGGAAAAAAGGGGGTGAACATGTTTACATATAGTGAGCCTCTCATATGAACATCGACTAATTTATAGTACTCTCTTGGTTACCACAGCTTTTGAATGCCTCACACAATTAGTATGGATAAATACACACGCTACATGACTCTGGAAAACACCACTTTGTCAAATTAATTTACATAAATATTAAAAGGCTGGTAAATTGTATCAGTGCTACCTTAAATAGGACATGATGTTTACGTGCTCAATGTCATTAATCCGAAACTTTGATTGTCACTGATATTAATAGTATCTCGATTCGCATGCAACCACACCCACAGGTTTCTGAACCAAGTGGGTTCAAGCCGCACCTGGAAAGTTGTCTGTCCCTGGTGATCACTTGTTGCTACTGTTTCGCAGAATGAAATCAGCAAGTGGGTAACTCCTTTTTTTAAAAGTACCAGGATGTTGCATCACTTCAGTATTGCCACATTGCTTTCTCTTTCTACGTAAAAAAAACTGTTTACGCTAAACTTGTGCCTAACTCTATTCTAAGTAAACAAAAAGAAACAACTGGTTCAAGCGGACACGTAGTGTTGCTCTGTCTTAAAAAAACAAACTTAGCCTTTTTTGAAAGCCTGTTATTAACTGACAACACTAACAAGTCTTTAAATCAGATCTTGGCTTGAATGAACACAAGCTGACAGACTGAAGTCTTAAATATTTGTCGAAGTTCAGTCTTTTAAATACATCTTCACGGAACAAATATGATATCACAGGGAGGTTTTCTGTTGCTAACTATTATTTTGAGCCTTTCCCGAGTGTTGGCCATGTACTGCTTTGCACAACACTGAACACTCCCACTTCTTTTTGTTTTTGCCTTTTCAGTAATATCATTATTACATCTTGGGTTGGAAAACTGTCTGCTGGTGTTCAGCTCGGAAAGATATGCACAACGTTTACATTTGATTACATTCCTCCTCACCCTGAACGTCAGTTTCCTTTTTTTCATGATGGTTACTTAATACTTGATCCTCACTTGGGAGCCATTAGAGCTGACATTGTATGAAAGTACACTATGAATACAGATGTAAACTAGATCAAGTCCCTGTACTGTGTAGACAGGCTGCTGATGTAAAGCCATCTCAATGGTATCCTTCTCTTAGACTTGAATGTTCTTTGATCTGGACTTCACCCTGTGGCCATCTTGTCACAGACATTTGCATCCCTTTTAATAAGCAGTCTGAAAAATGATTCAACTGGGATGCAAAATTGAGATTGAAAACCTCACAATCCATTAACCCTGTTTTTATTTTTTTCTGTCTGCCTATGCAAAAATTGTCTCAGTATTTTGTCTACTGGAGTAAGCACTAGATAAGTTAAACTTTGTTTATTTTATTGACAGAACTCAATCTGAGACTTAATTTTTAGCCTGACAATTCCCTTCTGCTTTTTTTTCTACTGCTAATTATTGGGGTCAACCCTGTTGCTTCATTGCACTGATGAGACGTTTTAAATGGTACACTCTTCATGCTTCACAGGCTCTATTGCTGTTGTCTTGGGTCCAACAGAGCACAGCCTTTCCCATAATCAAACACTTGACTAGTTTGGATTCCCTCACCCACCCAACCCCACACTAGGATTCCCCCACCCACCCACCCCCACACAGATGTGTTTAGGCTTGCTCCTAGTGAAGGAAAGGTACAAATTGGTGGGAAATCATTTGAAATCTTATCTTTAAACAGCAGTGTTTCTCGAGACTTTCCTTAAACAGGATTCAGTCATTTGATGGACATTTCAGGGGTGAAGCAGCTGGAATGTCGATTTCATCTTGGACTGTGCTGACACTACGTTAGATCAATATTTTTGCTTTACTGTGTGGACTTTGGACTGCAGTCTTGCTCGCATTCCAGCTGTTACCAGTATTTTGGGAATCATTTCATTGCTCAGCTGTTCCACAAATGTCCTATCTTACATGTAAGATTGAGTCTTTTTGAGGGAATGGAACCAAATGAGTCCCAAAAGAGCAAAAAACCCATCTGCTTCTGCACCGCTGGGTCTTCTATCCGTCCTTTTCTTTTTCCCCTCTCAGCTCTAGGGCTGGTCTTTCTTTACTCTCTCTGAGGGAATGCAATATACTGTCAGCCCTCACTTTGACATGAATCTATTGACATTTTTTTTGTATGTATTATATATTATTGTTGATGACTGATAAATATACAGAACTTATTTTTTATTTTGTTACATTTCATATATACATAAATATATCTATATTAAAATGTTTACAATAAGAATTTTTATTTTTTACTTTTCTCTAAATGAGTGAGTTAGAAACTCAGAAATGTTGCAGGAGAGTGTTAACGCTATTCGCTTGTAGTCTAGTTATTAGTTTGGAGTATTGATGATAATAGTATTGATAGCTGCAATTTATCCTAGTGGAAAATACAATGTGCATTACAAGCATGTCTTCATAATGTACCGCCAATGTAAACCATCACACTGCAACTGTAAAAAGGCCAAGGATTTCAGCTGCCTGTCATGTCTGTACGCCATCAAATTATGAACGGTATACTGTAAAATGTATCTTAGTTTATCTATATAGAAATACATATTGTTAAGCTGTTCCAACAGTTCAAACTATTTGCTAATTTTACTACAATTTTGTTTTGTATATGTGGGGGAAGTCTTATGGCATATAAATTCTTCAAATTGAGTCAGGAGTTTAAAAGCAGACTATATTTTATAACGGCCTTTTAAGTTATTGTGGCCAAAGCACTGATATTATATATTTGCTGTAAAGAGAATTTAAGAGTTTTATTTTTCTGATATTAAAGTTACTTATTAAAGACTTTCCTTTAAAGCCATCTTAACATACTGTGATTCATTATTTTGTGTTTTAATGATAACATTTGCACATTTTCTGTGTTCTGATGTTTTGATTTCCATTGTTTGAGCTCCATTTTACACAAGGACAGTCAATGGTAGTGCAATACTTAAGTACTCTGTTTAATACTACATCGTGCTCTTGTACCATTATACATCAGAGGATTTCTTCAGACCCTTCCTGCTAAGTGAAAAACCACACATCTTTCACATCAGATTTTACATTTATTTTGAGAAAACTGCATTCTGGGTAATGTGGTTCTCACTGGATACTGATGGACTTATTCATCACTTTATTGGACAATTTCTATTATTAATGAATGAGCGTTAACTCAAATCACACAAGTGGCAGAGATCTGAAGAATGAACCAAATAAAATGGCAAAGTACCATGGGTTCTTTTCATTTTAAAAGTTACTGTTGTTGAAAATAGTAACAGCACTGCCCCGCAACCTCAGACCATGTTTAATTACAGACTCTCACATAAGAAATACAGGTACAACTTGTATATGCAATCTCTCTGTCAGTAAGCTGTCAACATCAGTTCATTTGAGCTATGTCTTCAGGCTTCAATAATAACTGCAATGTAAAAACATCAGCCCGGCAGACAGCACAACATAACATGACAGAATTCATCATCTTCCTTTCAGTTACCTATCATGTACTTTGATTAATCAGATACATAATTGTTTCTTGCATGTTTGACAATGTTCGACATACCGCGGGTCATGGTTTTTGGCACATTTTTGAGGGTGTATCAACAAAATAGTGCTATACTCAGTGAAGTCATGTAATTTATGTAATTAGTGTGAATGTTGAAAGCATTTAAAACAATTACTTACTATTATCCTGTTTTCTTTATTGTGTGAATGCTGAAAGTTGCTTACTAGTACTAGTATACTTTTTTTTCTAGTTAACTGACTAAAATTGGACTTTCTTTAAATCCCTGATGTAGGACACTGAAAACTTACTTTCAAATTATAGTGAAACAGTAAAGGAAAGGACAGAAGAGACAGTTTTGTTTCTTGTGACAAAAAAGACCCAAATGTCATTTTAACAAATCCAATAAGTATGTTTGACATTTTTGCTGTGACCAATCAAAACAGCATTTAGGAGACAGTTGTTTGGAAACAAACATCAAATCGATTTAAAACCTCAATCATATAATTATGTTGCCAGATGATAAGATAAAACATACAGTATGGAAGTGTGTAAAAAAATAGGGAGAATAAGAGAACTTTACTTTTAAATTGATGTATGTAATCTTTAAAAAAACAGAAGCTTTAAAATGCAGTGTGACTCTGCAGGGCAGAGGAGAGGAGAGCACCTGGGTTGAAATTCCAAATACTTTTGCTTGTTGCGGCAACAGCAGAGATGAAATGAAATGATGAAATGGCATGCTTGTATTCAGTTTACTGTCTACACATAAGAGGCTACACACTTATTATTATTATTGGAGTTGCAATATTTTAAAAAAATATTGGCTTTTGGTGAAAAAAAAAGCATTTTAAAGAGCTAGGCTCGTTTATACAATTAAATAATTTATACCAACCATGACTATATAAAGTCCCACTCTGTGTTTAATAATGTTCTCACGAAGTAGCACCAGTGTAACAGTGGGAGCTGGGCTTTCGTCTCCTCGTATTCCAGTTTCTCCATGTAATGCAGGCTAAGGGAAGTAGCCTATTTAAAATGGGGGACAGATAAAAGGATCCATTTGCTATTAAACATCATGCAAAAATTAACATGCTTTTAAAGTTATATACGTTTGGACAGAACTAAAATTACAAATCATTAAAAAACAGAAAACTGACAACTGCTAAAAGAATCCCTACCAATGTGAATGAGTCTAGGGAATTATTTATAAAAAGGTGTCTAAGTGTTAAATACATTTAAAAAATTAAATGCATCATAATGTTGCCTCTGCTCACAATCCTACACAGATATATACACCAGCCTAGTCAATCCCTTGTTATTCACATAACTATCTTAAAATCTGAGTTCTTTAAATTGAAGAAAAAAGTAAAGTGCTAAAAATAATGCAATATAAAAGTAACAAAAATAAAACCAAGAAAATATATCAATATTACTAGAAAACTGTTTTAAATTCTCTCATTTTTCTCTAATCACCAAAAAAAACATGGAACTCGTACGAAAGAGCTGCAAGTCATAAGAGTTTTGTAAAATAATTCTCGACTAGTGTGTGGAGATAGTCCGGTGTGCCAAGACGTAAAACTCACTAAAACCAAAACATAAAAATTTAATAACAATTAAAACACAATTACAGAAACCTATATAACCAACATTACTGGTACAGTTGAGTTGGATTCTCATTCGTGTGATCAAACTGGACTTATGCTTATGGTTTAATAAACCTCATCTCTTGTGCTGTGATTAAATGTCAAGAGATCAAGTATCTTCCTCTTCTCTGCTGTCTTACTTCAACCTTACTGATTCAGAGGCACCACAGTCATCCTCTCCGTTCACAGAAATTAGAGAACACTTGAAGAACTTCATAAAGACTGAATGAGATTCATCCTTGGTGGCAGCATACAAGTTAACTGTTATCTACACATGCAAACTACACCTGAAACAGAACGTGTAATATGATTAATGATGGCTGCATAAATGTGCATCTTTTCGTCTCTTTTTTAAGGGTAAGTAAGTGATGCTGTTATATATCCAAATCTGTAGTTTGACAAAACCTGACACAGAAAAGTCCCTTGACTTGACCTGTTCAAGTCCAGAGGCTGGGAGTTGGCTGTCAGCACATTACTATTTGTGGATGGCTTTGAATGTCTTGTATGACCTGATGCAGCTGGGTGGTCCCCAACACTAGCCAGCAGCTAAGAGGCAGCAATCAGCATGATGTCCAGGAGTTATCCTTGTAGCTTTAGTCTGACAGTTGACAGTTGACTGAACCTGGTATAACTCTGACTGTAAAGCTTTAAGGAAAAGTGATAGCAGAAAAACTCACAGCAACATACGAGATACTGATTGTACAACTTCTTATCCTGCAGCTGCACAGCACTCACATGTTCTTGTAGTGTTGAGTGAATCTAATGCCTGTCAG
Source organism: Trinectes maculatus (assembly GCA_016785345.1). Lineage (NCBI taxonomy): Eukaryota > Metazoa > Chordata > Actinopteri > Pleuronectiformes > Achiridae > Trinectes > Trinectes maculatus. Next base: position 74,161 of record JAFBJQ010000233.1, on the reverse strand, counting down.
TAGTTGGTGGTTGCAGACGCTGGACGCTGTGTAGTCAGTGTTGACGTTCCAGTTTCCTGTGACCTGTAGGTCATCTGTCTGCATGTCGTGACGATATTATAACAGCAGTTACTTGTGACATCTTATTTGAACATCTACCATTCCTGTCATCACAAATCCAAGCCATTGACTGAAAATAAAGATGAATGCATCTTTAATGAATGGCTTTGGTGTGACTGGGTGTAGTGTGACTCTTGCTTAAAGAGCAGAAATAGGGGCTACAGTGCACAAAGGTGCTTCAAACGAGAAGTATTTCCCCAGGTGGAGCAGTTTGTGACCCATGTCACACATGTCTTTGCATCAGAGCTTTGGCGCCAAATACAAAACAACAAGAAAGACTTTCCATTGCCAGTATATTTTGCAGTGCGATGCTTAATCCAGAGGTTGTGGGTCTGCTATGGGCATAGTGTGCAGAACTTCATCCAGTAACTGTAGAGCTCTGTGCAGGTGGATCTCTATCCAGCAAGGGGTCTCCTTGATGCTCTGGCGGGGGTAGTCAGGGCCCCAGCCCTTAACAAAACTCATCCTCAGGATGCACAGTCTCCGGAGGTCGTCTACCCCTATACCAGCTGCGGCTGAGAGACCTGAGTGAGAGGAGAAAAAGTCACAGTCAGGTCACTTGCTGGAATCCTTTATTCTCACTGTCATTATGTTTGAATGTACATTTGCAGTCACTGTATCTTACTAATAGCTGGAGCGATCCCTCCTACTGAACCTGGTCCAGGTATATTTCCAGCCACTGCTGCTGCCTGAGCTGCTGCTGCTGCCTGAGCTGTAGCAGCCTGCTGTTGCATCTGTCTGTGGCACTGCCGAAGGTCAAACACCTGCCAGGAGAGAAGAGACTTTAATACTTTACATTCTACAGCAATTAACCACCTGCATAGGGGAAATGTAAACACCACCAGAGGATGTGAATCAGGGATGAATTTAACAGGCTGTGTAAAAATGAAGGCACATGATTAGTCCTGATGAGCAACAAGCTTAGAAGATTAGACGGTAATTTTTATTAGCATGGGAAACAGAAATCCAGCTACAATAAAAAAGTAAAATGAAGTTGTTACAGAATGTCTGAAGAGATGAAACGGAGAGGAATGTCTGTAGCTTGTACTCAGTAGCTTCCCAAGAGACAAATAAACATTTTATGAGATGTCAACTTTGAGCAATGTCCTCTTTTAGCAGTCCACTGGGTCCATTACAGAATGAATGTTGCATGTGGAGTGAAACCCACATCCATACCTTGATGTAAGCGCTGGGGTAGATTTTGTGAACAGCATCTCCGGGGGCTCGGCCTGCTTCTCTGTCCAGGTAGTAACTCTGGACAAACACTGCATGGTCACTGAGGCATCGCACCCACACATCTCCCTCACCCTTACACTCCAGCTGGACCCCCTTACCAATGTGAAGTCTGAGTGAGGAAGGAAGGAATAAAAGATGAAATGCTAAAAAAATAAAATCAATATGCTCTTTTTTGATATGGTACCTGCAGCACCTACCTTGCCCTCTCAATGGCCTCAGTACGATGTACGTTACTGAGTTGGCCCAGACAGAACCTGTCTCCTCCTGAGGGGTCAACATAGCCGTCAACAGTCACAATGGGGCACGTAGACGGGACTTTAAATGTCTCCCCAACTTGAACGTCCATCTCAAAATAAGCAATGGAACACCAGTAGTCAGGAGCTGAAATCGAGGAAAAGACATCATGTCAGAAATCATAAATATAAAAAGTTAAGAACGATGATGTTGCCCTGCTGTTGAACGTTGCTTGTTGCCAGATTTGTCACTCCTTTCAGTAATTACTTCGTCAAATTGAAGTACTGACACTTGTATTGCTTGTGAATATCTGAGAGGCTCTTTCAGCACTACATGCTTTATATAAAGATATTATGGACTAAAACTGAATAGGAAGCCATCAATGTAAGCATATTTACTGCTGGTTTTATGTAACCATCTCTTTAAAGGCATTTGGACTGCCAGCAAAGGCGATGCTTTGTGAATAATGTAAGAGGGGATATAAATGTGCAGAAAAAGATTTACTGTTTGTCAAACCTATTTAGATATTTTATAAACAGCAAAGCAAGTCTGATTCTGTTCACGGTTTATGTGCCAGAAGACAAAGTTCTCACCAGGATGATTGGATATAGGAGGCTGAAAGGCGAGCTCATTATGCACCGGCCCTAAACGAGACAGAGTAATGACAGAAACAAATGAATAAGTGTGATTAAGAATTTTTATGTTGATTAACCTACGTCTGTGGCAAAATAATGTACTTACAGTAGTGTGTCGGATGTGGAATGGGAGGGTGGTGCTGTAGATGGCCATTGGTGTGGTGGGGTATGTTGGGGGTAAAACTGCTGTTCCTAGACCAGTTGGAGCTAGCACCTGAGGAGGAAAGGAGAACCGAGGTCAAGATCGACATATGGATGATATGTGTGTACAAATACTGCTGTTGCCCTGACAGATCTTCCAAACAAAAATTCACAGAACATGAGTAGAGAAATCCTTAAATATTAATTCATTCAAAGGACAATTAAAACTGTGTAATGATTTTTGGTTTCTTTAGGAGCTAAAAACATTAACATGAAACACACATACTGCATATGAAAACATGTCCAGACATAAGAACAGGTAAGCGCACACGCTGAGATATTTTACAATTGCATCTTACTGCCAGATCCAGCAGCAATGGCAGGGAAAGATGATGCTGAGGCAGAGGTGGAGGCCTCGGCAGGTGGGAGCAGGTTTGGAGTTGCAAATGATTCAGTGGGGGCTGGGCGGCTGCTGGATGGGGTGTGCTGGATGGTCTGGATGGAGTGCCCTCCCTCAATGGAGGGCAGACTCTGCTGTCCATCAAAATCATACTCATCCTTAACAATCAGAGCTGAGCTGGATACAGTATTAGTTAAGGTCAGTCCGGATAGGTCTGTGAACCACAAGAATAAAAGTGGAAGTGTTGGAGTTTCAGTTCTGTTTGTCAGAGTTTCTAATAATTTTGTTTAGATTCATTGGCTTGAGTTGATCAACTGTACATTTCTACATATTCCAAAACCTCCCTGATACTCACCTATGCTGGGAGACACTACTCGTTCATAGTGATATGGGTTGACACACACACTGTCACACTTGAGGTCAAAGGCAAACTGGCAGTATTTGACATGTTTCAGTTCATTCTTATGCAGGTCAGGCCACCGCCACAGCCGGGCATAGATAACATGAGGGAATCCTTTACGTCCTGCCACCTGGAGACAACAACACAGACACACGGGTTACAAGACAACATTGTTAATTCATTTGTAAACTAGTTGTAAATGTTATGCTAAATAACTTGAACAATAACCTCTGCAATAGATATAAAATACTATCCAAACAATAACAGCTGTGTTATTTACCTGAGATAGTCAAAGCTAAAAGTTAAATGAATAATCCATACCTGTAGCCGTCCATCAAGCGTCCTCTGAATAGTCACACACTTGCTAGGATGGGCACCATTGGTGGTGATAGCTGTGATGAGGGAGTCAAGCTCATCTTTTTTCTCCTTCAGCTTTTTCACCAGGCTCTCAATGGCTCGCTTGGCAAACGTCTCACTCTCACCACCCTGTCTGTGACACATCAGGCTGTGCACAATGCTCAGACAGGCATCATTGCTGGTGGGTGTGTTGGTGATAGACATCTTGATTTTTGTCTATGACTGTGCTTCCTGGGAATATGTATGTTGTTGAGACAGTTTCACATCATCAGGGAACTGGAGATGGGATGATCTGCACAGGCTCAATACACAGCAGTTCGGTTGCACTTCAGGCTTCAAGTAGATCACAAACTTCTGAACGTCAAGGTGTTTATCCAAAAACAACAACAACAGCAAAAAACACAATTAGTTAATAGCCTGAAATAAAACACTTAAACACTACATCAGCAGCAGCCAAACACAACAATGACACGTTACGATATGCGTGCTAATCACCAACAGAAATATTTTTGATAATATAATACTCACACAAAGTAAATGTAGTTTTAACAAAGTATTCTAAATTATACCCACACAACACCACATAAGTAATACCTATGTTAGTGTGGAATCTGTAATCGAGAATAGTAACTATTTATATTTACAGTACGGGCTCTGGATACTTTTTCCACCGCTGGTCTGAAATGCATAAACGTTTGACCGAGGGTAATGAGTAAATACTGATTATGGTAGCTTACCAGTAACACCAGGACATGGCGGAGAATCAGTTTTTATATCTGCAGTCGAGGTTAGAAAAGCGCAGGGCTGTTTATACCAGGGTAAAAATAAAGTTGGAGTTGTCGTGACTCCGTTGCTAGCTAGCGGCGCCACTCTGGCTGTCGTTACTTCATGAAACTGTGTGAAGTTACCGCTCGCGGACACAACTAAACGGAAGTGAATGTTTATTGACATAAAAAGGAGGCAAGAGTGGAAAAACAAGAACAATTTCGCATAATCCGAATAATATGAGTCTCTGCTGTGGCTAAGCCGACAAAATCCATTTGATATCAAGTGTAAGGCTGTAGCAGACTCTTCTTATCATGCAATGATGTATTCCGCCATCGCGAATGTTCCTGAGTAGCTGTGCTAACCGTACCATACCGTGTAAACAGCGTTGCTATTCCCATACCTGGCACAAACGTTGATGTTGGAGTGTCCGATTAGCGAATGACAAGTGTAAGTACAGACTTCAAAGCACCCATACATATCTTGTGTAAAAAACGTCTTGTTTTGCTTGAATTTATCATCCGCCGCCCATTAATCCAATCAAAAATAGCAACATGGGTGCACCAAGTAACACATTACATCCGCATTATGTTGTTGTTTGTATTAACAGGTCCAAACTCGTGTTTGTGTTTACGTTCGCGTGAGAGATTTTACTTTGAAGAACCCCAGCGGAAATACCCGTTGCTATTAAAATATCCTGACACCGGATTGGTTAGCTACCTGCTACTAAAAAAAATCAGCTAGGACCGATGACTGTTGATAGGAAACTGGCTATCACAGCATGCTAAAAATGTTAGCGGATTGTTTATTATTTATGTTATGCGCAAACCAATTTCTTTGATAGCAAGAAGCGAAACAAATCTAGACAAGTGTAATAAACACTGACTGATAGGCGTTGGTTGTGTGGTTTAAAAAGGCAGACTAATTTAAGATGCGTAATTAGCTCGCAATTTACACTACCTGGAGTTAGCTGGTGTTGCAGCTAGCGAGGGAGCCCAGCCTCTGTCCCAAGTTACCGTGCCAGTGGTGGTGCTGTGCACTTTCCTTCCTCCAAGATTATCCACAGAAATCTCAACAACCGTCCACAAAACAATGGGATATAAAACTCGGTGACCGCAAACCGCAGCCACACATCCTCAGAGATGAAGCGCTCAGGTAGCCTGAGTCAAGTCACAGATTTCGTGTGAAGTCTCGACCCACTTTACTCACTTCACACCGTTTCGTTGGAGTGCGCGTTGCGCATGCGTCACATGAGAGGGTTTGAGAAGATCATACAGGTCATGATTATTAGATCTATTAGATCCATAATTATGACTTATTAAGGTGGCCGTTCCCTGGTGTTTTGAAGAGTCCTCCACTACCTCCACTACTACACGCTGAGCTGTCTACTGATCAGACTGGTGGAGGTCACATCAGGTCGATGTCTACATGTCAGTGAGTCCAGACTTTTCTTTAAAATACTTTTTTGTTATCGTCATTCATTTTATTCCAGTGACAATCATTTACACAAAATATAAAAGTTGAAACATTGTGTAATTATATTTTATAATAAAACAAAATGGTAATATCAAGCTAACATAGAGCACGGATGATGGATTGTATTGTTTGATGTAGCATAGAATATTTGTGAGAAATATGTTTCTCCAAAGTAATTTTCTCTAAAATCAGGTCAGATCAATACTCAGCACCTCAGGATCCGTATTTACAATGTTGGTGAAGGATTAGCTTAAAACGAAACAATGATGGGGATCTTTATTCTTTCCTTGTCACGTGGCCACAGGCAGCTCACATTGCTGTTCTGATAAAGGTCAAGTAATGAAAACAACACTGTTTTCTACAAATAGATATTATGATAAACATACATAATCAATATCATAGCTATTAACAGCAGCCTACAATCATCAACACACAACAAAATTAGCTTAATCTTCCCAGTGGCTGCATACTGCCTAGCATTCATGGTCCAGTTATAGGAGTGTGATTATAACATGAACATGTCACTCCCGGCTAAGGAGAAAATGCCTCTGTTGATTTAACAGTATTTCTTATTGAGTAGAACATGACAGCTTCTGTCAGGTGCAACACCACAGCTTCTCATTTTTATCAGGTGCTAATGAGAGAAGTGAAATCAGCTGCTGTGATGTTTGGTAGGAACGGAGAAGCAACTCTGTTTATCCTTGACGGCACTTTCATTTCACCCTAATCACATTAAAGCGAATATAATAAAAACTTGCTTACACACACACACAGAAATTTTAAGTGCCCCACTGGTTACAAATTTGTCTGAAATTATGAATATTACCCACTGACAAGCTGCATAAGGATGATTAATTATCTGCTTTGGTAGCTAATCTGTTTGGCATGCTCCCATAATTTGACTATAATTGTCTATTATCTTACTTTCAGATTGCTTTCTCCATTATGATTTTTCTCTTTCTCGCTTTTTTCTTCTCTCATTATTTCTTTAGCTGATGCGTTTTCTCTAGCCACAATAATTACACAACTATCCAAATAAAGGACATTGTAGGACACAAAGAAACTATAAATTACCCCCTTCTCTAAGTAAAGAGTGAACGCTACTTCCTCTCTTGGACGCACATAGAGTCATTCCCTGCAATGACCAGCAGAGAGCAGTCATCACCAGTCTATAAATGCTCTGAGCATGACGCTGCATCCAAGTCAAAGTCAAGTCTTCAGTTTCCACTTCCACTAAATTAATTTGTCTGTAAACTGCTTGTGCTGCACTGGCATCTTTTAGACTGTTTGCTATGATTGTAGAGCCAGGGAGGTCTAACTGCGTGCTTTTCAAAATAAGATGAGTTCAGATTACAACAGAGACAAGAGACACTATATTTATGCACATTTAACAACGTCTATACAAACACGTTTGCAGTCTTTCTCTCACACTAATGCTTAGGTGCTGCTCTTCCATTATATCCAGTTAGTGTTTTGAACCCTGAGGCAGCTGTAGATCCATGCAAATGGCTCCACTTTCTGGTTACAAATTGAATTTCACTCATCTGGGCTGCCATTGTGCTTAATGAACGACAGTCAGAGGAGCAGCCATGACATGTTCCACATTTTGGACAAAATGTAGACATCGATTTTGCAGCTAAAATTTATTTTGCGTGAAATGATCATGGGGAGAAATGTGCCTGTTGCCCTTGTGACTTCCATTCACAGTGCATTAGATGTCAAGGAAGCAATTTTGCAGATGTTTGTCTAGCAGTTACAGTTTTCATTGCCACTCAGGCCACCTGAACATCACATGAAAAAAACTGAGAATTACACCTGGAATGTGAAGTTTATCTCATACCTTACACATCTGACAGATATTTTGAGTAAATATCAGCTGTTGTCAGCTTTGGCAGACAATTTCCATTAAGATTATTGTTGATGAGTGGTTTTATGATTTTGATGCAGCTGTCAGCCAGTTGGTTAGAACTCAAACACAAACAGCACATACTGAAAAACACACAGGACAGGACAGGCATTTTTAAAGGGTATACACTCATGTGTACTCTCTCAGACACAGTCACACACACAAACAAGTAAGACCACATGAATGGTTGACGCTGATTTTCTTCAGGGTCATCACAGTAATGTCCAGGCCATTGTATATCACCTTGACAACCATCCCTCAAAGATTTGACACGTGACTGTTACTGTTCTGTGTGTGTGTGTGTGTTAATGAGTTGTTGATCACTGTTCAGTGATCAACAACTCCTGTATGCAAACAAATAGACAAACAAGAGTCATAAGAGTAATGTGATGTGACATTCGCTGAGGTAGAACAACACATGACAAAGCACACATGCAGTTTAGCGTGATAACCGGGTAAGATGAACTATGGAAAAGGGAAAATTTGAAGTAATTTTCTGAATAATTTCTCTCTGACAACATAGTCATTGGAAATAAAAATAACAAAAGCATTCCTGTGTTGTTGAATAATCATATAATATCATATTTTCTCCTTTTATGTTGCAAAGGATTTGATGGTGAAGGCCAACTGATATTTTGACTTTGGGTAATGATTCTCTTCATCCTAACTTTGTTACTTTCTTTGCACCTTTTGTTCCTTATTCCTTGGTGCTTTGAACCTCTCAGCCCATCCTCTGAAGCCTGGGCACATCACAAGTGGGGGAAGTATTAAATCTGAAATCTTTCCACTTCAGTGGGATGCAGGAAATTGTCTACCCTGCGGGAAGTAAATGCAGATGGAGGGACAGAAACAGGGGGAGATGGATGGAGGAGTAAAATGGGTGCAAAGAGGGATGGTCTTAGGAAGGGAGGGAAAGAATGAGAGAGGTATGGTGTTTTGGAAGATGGATGGATTGGTTGGGGAACATAAGAGAGACAGAGGGGGCACGGAGGGACAGATGCAAAAGGGGGGTGTAGCTGGGTGAGCTGTCTGTTTGAAGATAAATCAGAGAGGCAGTGTAGTGAGGAGGTCCACATCCATAAACACACACACACAAACAGATGTGTGTGCACACTCACGCTTGAACTCTCACACATGCAAACACACACAAACACAAATGCAGTCACTGACTTACTGCACACTCTGCCCCAAGGCAAGGTGTTAAGAGGCCATGCCTGATTGGGTGCTGCAGGCTGATTTCATCCCCGAGTGGCAGAGTAGTGCATGTTAGGATGTTTGGATATAAATGTAGTCATCCATGAAGGCATGAGGTAGGTCACTCCTCTGCGCTGTCTCACCCCTCCTTTCTTTTCCACCTTACAGCATCTTCGTCTTAGTTTCTTTCTTATTCTTGTCTTTCATTTCCATTTGCTCTTATTAAGACTATTTATAACCACCTACCCACATATTAAAAGTATCTAACGGAATGGGCCCATATCAGAATGAATTCCCATCCATACTATATGACAGACCCATTTTACATCACATGTTAATTCACCTATGCTGAAGATGTACAGCTGTACAGGACGTTTGTCTACTCTGCAGAGGTACTTGCGTCATCGTCAAGCCCTGGAGGTTTGCTAGTGTATGCTAGTACAATGCATAAAAATTGCAATGGCAACACACACACACACACACACACACACACACACACACACTGTATCCCTGCTGTCTAGTGTGCTAACAGAATAATCAGTCGTGCTTGATGTTTCTGACAGTTCTAATCCTTCTAGATGGCCACCACATGCCTTTTCTCATTAGTCCAGGGCTAGATGCCCACGCACACACACACACACACACACACACACAGACACAGACACAGACACAGACACACACTCATAAATATATACACACACATAAACATGGACCTTTGCATCATGTGAGGACAGACAGTTTCAAATGAGATGCATCCAACTGTTTAAATTGTAGTTTTGTCAGTGTCCCAGACATTGAAGCCAATACATAATATAACTGCTCATGGCTACAGACAGTCAGTCTTGCATCCTTACCAACTGGTTGTTTTACCAAGTGTAACAATATTAATAATCGTAACTAATCTACAAACATAAGTCTCTTCTACCATAAAATGTAATTGGAATATTTGAAAGATGTCATAATCACATCACATAATTTTGAACATATAGGTTTGTTAACTTTTACTTTTTCTTTCCCAGAAATTCATCTCTGAAATAGGTACAAATCTCACCTCATCTGCTCTGAGCAGATTAACCTGCATTTGGACTAAGGCCAGCAGGATTCAACTCCAGACTGTTAGAGCTTTATACCTGAACAGAGATACACACTGTTTGTTTGTTGGCTTGAGCATGTGTGTGGTGGGTGGGTTATCCCGTCACTGTATTTGGTTTTGAATCTGTGTGTGTGTGTGTGTGTTCACGCGTGCATGTGTGTGTCAATGAGCTTATTTATCACAGTGGTACATGACGAGCATCATTACAGTGGCGCTTACATTCAACATGGAATAAATACAAACAGATAGATGTGTTCTCTGTTTTGCTCTATCACACACATGCAACCACAGTGCTGTGATTTAGGCCTTTGACGAAACGGGTATTATCTGTGTCTTGGTGTTATTGCATGGTTGTTTACTGTGAGTGTGTGATCTCTGTGCACAGTGAATCCTGTAAGACTATGATAGACAACAGAGGCAGAGTCATGGGGGCTTACAGCTTTGTACTTCTCTCCTGTGAGACTTCCCCTGAGAAAAGACTGTCGGCAGCAGGGAGAGAGCAGGAGAGAGACTGATAGCAGTATCTCTGGAGAGGGAACAAGACAAACTGGAAAAAGGAGGCTGCAAGACAGGGCATGCCAGGTAGATTGTCAGGGAGACAAAAAAGGGTCGATGGACTCAAAACACGAAAAGTGGAGTGTGTGTGTGTGTGCGTGTGTGCGTGTGTGTGTAAGAGACCATTAACCCATCACACGTGTAAAGTGAGTGTGTGACCACACACACCGTGAGCCCCTTTGTGACTCAGAGAGCTTGCAGAGATCAAACACTGGTGCTGTCATATGGTTTGTATTAGGGTCAGTCTTCATGTTTCATCATAAAACTTCCATAAAGCAACACTCTTCCAACATACACACACGGACACACACACACACACATGCACACAAAGTTGTCTTTCTGTAGCTGTAAGGACACTCACTGACACACATCCTGTCTGAAACATAATTTGAATCCTAAAGTTGAGTCGAAACTCGTCAAGCACTTTTAGGTTGTGATGACCAGCCAAAATGTCTTCATAACAACAAAATGACCTCACAGTGACATATTTGCACAAAAACTGTCCTCGCAGCCGTAAAAAAAACATGCACACACACACATACACGCATGCATGCCATGTCAGGGTGTTTGGTTTTGTGAGAAATGTTTGTTATGATGTGTTTCACACAAACAGGTTTTTCTCAGTGTGTGTGTTTTTGATTTTACATAGTTTGGCACGATGGTGCGGTTATGTGTGTTGTGGTTCGTCAGTGTGTGTCTGTGAATGTATGTATGTGTGTGTATGTGGTTGTGGTGCAGGACATTTTTTCCTAAACCACTGACCCATAAGCAATGAGGGGTTATGGGTTAATAGGCCCACCCTCAATCAGGAAACACACACCCACACACACCTGTGGACACATACACATTGGATGATGTTTAAAAAAGAAAAAACAAACTTACAAAGTGACAGTATTTATTTTACTGGACAACCAGTGCAACATATTGTCTTGTTTTTAGTGTTTTGGCAGACTTGTTTTAGTGTTTAATAAGAAACAGTTGGGATTTAAAAAAATAAAACTCGACAACCTTAGAAATGATGAAATATAAATAAAGGAAACATCTGTGTTTTTAAGAAGAGATGATTATGTTCTGTTTAATGTTTCTGGTTGATAGTTGACAACTCATGAATTGCTAATTTTACCCAATTCTTATGCGATACTGTATTCATTTCCAGAAACTGGCATTTAAATGACCCATAAATTCCGTGGTCACATAGGTGGCTTGTGATTTGGTTGTAAAAACCTGAGTTAAAGCTATTAAAGCTACTGACTTGCTTTGTCCTGCAGTATCTTCACACTCACTTTGATATATCTGGAAAATTGATTAGGATACAACAATTGCATGTCGTTTCTTTAATGTAAAAATGCCTATATGTCTATAAATATGTCTATATAAGTGTAAAATGCTTTTCTTCCTTCAACTTTTCAATTCAGATGTATTTTGAATGTGGGGCTTACGTAAGTGAGCTATTTGAATGGCGAGTGGTAATAAGAGTATTTGAACTGTTTTCATAGTATTTTTGCTTTGAAAGTACAACTGGGTCACAGGCCTTGTTGAGTTATGAAGGCAGACTTCACTTCATGAAAACATTTCCAGACGGAATATAAAAATGTTGATCCCTAAACTCCACAGAAGCACCACCAAACGTATAATTTGAAGCTAACAATTTGTCAGCGTTAGGACGCCGATTTCTGTCATGCTCGACCATTCGGTCGTTTGAAAAAACAACTTTTCTTCTTGAGATGCTTTTTGTTGTGGCAAAGCAATTTCACTGATGTGGTGTTTAAACTCGGCACCACTGGTGTCACATGCATCATTGCTTACCACCCGGCCATCCAAACCCTCGAAAGTGCTTTCAGCTATCAGATTGTGGGCTGAGAGATGTGGGTTTTCCTGCTCCCAGTTTCACTGTGTTCGAGTACGTGTGTGTTTTGAGGGGCGGGGGGCAGGGGGTGGGGGGGTGTCTTGTTTACGTGTGTGTTTTGAGGGGCGGGGGGCAGGGGGGGGGGGGGTGTCTTGTTTTTCTGTGAAGTTCACATGGACATGTGAATTCAGGATGAGGAAGGGGTAAAAAAAAAAGCTGGGGAAACTAAAGTCATTAGCATGTTGTCACGCTACCTCACAGTCTCCCTGCAACTGTCTGCCTTTCATGACGGACTAATTCCCCCATGAGTGTTTAACACACAGGCGCGAGCGCGTAGACACACACACAGGCGCTCACGTGCACAAAGCCCCACTTTATGCGTCAGCAGTGTTTGCTGTCGTTCTCTCGGCCACTGTACTGCTTTGTCCTCAACATGGAAAACCTCCTGCCGCAAATGCAACAGTTACACACACACAAAAAACATACATACATACACTGTTGTACATCCATTGACACAGCCGCTGGATGAGGAAGAATACTTTGGTTAGATAATAGTTTTCACTGTTCATTCATTCAACTATACATTCTTTCTATTATACAGCTCTACCACAGGGTTGACTGTGAGAAACAAATAGATAATTTGTGATTGTATCACAAATGATACATGTTGATACCAGGACACATTGCCATGTGTTGATCCTTTTAGTTATGAACTGAATCTAGGAGCTGAGTCAAACTGCTTCGACACACCACTTAACTGTTGCACTTTGTTTTCAGCTGCTGAGGACAAAGACCTTGTCTGTTTTGTGCAACCATCTGATGCTTCTTTGATGCATTTGCAGTATCACTGGAGGAGGAGAATACCAAGTCACCAACAACGGCTTAGTAACAACAGACATACCATTTCCTTTTATGTTAATGTAATGTTATGCTGATAACGCAGCATAAATAATCGCTGATAAGCATTAATAATCACCTTTTCTCCACGTTGACGAGTCCCTTTCCTTGTTTCTCTTCATGAGTTTCAGTGCTGCTTCCGAATGGCCGCATCAGGGCAAACAGGTGAATGGGCTATTTTATAAAGCATGACTTACTGCAACTACTGTCCAAGAATGAATCTATAAATGACCCTTTTTATTACTTTTAATGTTACACGATTAGATTTGGTATGACACTTCAGCCATGGTCATAGTGGATGATTTTACTCCGATTCGGAGTCTTATTCATCCGTTTCGCCTTGTGAATTAGATTATGTAGTGTGAAAGGCCTCATTGTTTGACATGCCAGCCTTCGATGATGACATTTTGAGTTGAAATTTGCTCCACCAGAAAAATTGTCATCCTCTTGCTAATCCTGAAGGAAACTGTAGTGTAACGACTGAGCTGATTTGGACACATCCTTTGGGAACCACGAATGTCTGTATTACAAACTAATGGAGGGTGCGAGAGGAAACGGTATGGGTCACCTGAGTCAATAGAATTCATCCATCTGCCTCAAATTTATGGCCACCCATCAAAGAGCAGTTGGAGACGTTTTAGTCAGGACCAAAGAAGTGGACCCACTGACAATAACATGTCGAGAGTCTGGCTAAAGACACGGAATTAACCAAAGCCTTCCACCTCCTCACGTTGTTTCAACTCATAAAGAACCCTCTTTTTTTCCCTTTCTCCAAACTCTCCCTGTGGCTGTTACTGTAAATACAAGCGTGCTGTCAGTTAACTGCTCTGGTTTAAAAAAGGCTGAAAATTTGGACTGTGGTTTTCCATTCCAAACCACAAAGCTGCTGAAGTCTCTCCTTCATCCCTTTCCCTCCCACCGCGCGTCTCTCCTTCCCTGTCCATCTCTCATTCCTCCACATTAAAGACACGCTGCTAATTCAGAAAAGGCTTGTCTGCTTTTAGGTCTTAAAGCTCGGCTGCCTACTCTCCTGCTTGTGCCAAACGCAGACCAGCAAAGCAATGTGTTTGGGAGAGTGTGTTTGATTTTGTGCTCCTTCATGTCACCTTTGACCTAGATATCACGTTTATCGCCCCCGTACGTTTAACTTCTCTCACCTCCATTCTCGCTGCTTTCGTCATGTGACCCCGTCCGAGCCGTAATTGGCCTACATGCATTGACCTTGTTAAAGCGACCTCGGTTTTATAATGGCTTTCAGCTCTGGCCATGGCAGCTCTAAAGCCAATAGTGGTATTAGCACTAGTCTGTATTTACACCTGAGATCCCAGTAGATATAGGGCTAGCCATTACATGCTGCTGCTAATCTGTTCTAATAGATTTAGCATTGATCTGTGAGGCTGTAAAAGGGTTTGCAAAGTTCATAAAAGGTCAAAAAGAGAGAGCTGCTATGGTGACGAGGTATATAACTGAGGCCCCTGTGTTACATGACTTCATCCTAGTCATAAGTCTGTGGATGCGAGTGGCATAATGAAAAATTTCACAATGTCACACGAGGCTGGAGAAGCGGTGCAGGCAGGAACAAGAAAGTCATGTGACCCCATTGCCTGCAGCTCTCATCAAGATTAATGTAATGTTGACTGTGACTCTCTAACATGCAGTGATGATGAAGCAGAAACTAAACGATATGTGCATCACCCCTCCTAACCACATAGCATTATAAATGAGAGATTAGTATCTTATTGAAAACTTTAAATGCCTGCAGACAAATGTGAGATGTGTTGCAGAAGCTGAAAACCAAGAGCGATCATGTGTTTGTGTTTTTCTGTTTTTCTCTCTCTCTCTCTCTCTCTCTGTGTGTGTGTGTGTGTGTGTGTGTGTGTGTGTTGGTGGGAGCAATGCTGGCATCATAAGCCTCTTTTACATCAGTGTTGAATAACTCAGTTACAGTAAATCTTCTTAGTCTCCTCTCACCGACCTCCTCCATCTGTCTTCATCACTCTGTCTCCTCTCCCACCCCCCATCCATCTTTTATGTCTCTCTTTTCGTTTTTCTTCTGTCGCTGTATCCTTTCATGTTTGTCTCTCCTAGAGCTCTCCGTCTTTTGCTTTTCCCTGCCTTTCCCTCTTCCCATATCCACAATATACCCAAAGACACATATACTCACAGGAATTGCAAGAAATTATGGATTAAAAAAATCCTTTTAGTTCTTGGAATCTTAGATTAAATAATGTACTTTTACTACAAACAATGGCTTTTAATGTTAGTGCTTGTTTTTTTCATCAGTATAAATACACCGAAATTAATTCGCAGTAAGCGAAAAGGTCTTCTCCAATTGACGTTTTATCTTGGATTCATTTTTTGTGCTCTGATGCAGTTGTTATGGCCGTGGCACAATATCACTTAGTCTACATGTAATGGAAATAAGAAGTTAATATCTTTCTTTCTTTTAGGGGAATAGGTTTGCCTATAGTTTCTTCGTCATAATAATGTTGTTTATTGTTACAGTATGTTCAGATAAAAGTCTAAATCCAACAGCTTTGTCGTAACCTGTGGCGGTTAAATGTCTTGCTCAAGGGTGGATTCCTGTGTCACGAGGGCTCAAAACCCTCTTTGTTCTCTCTGCACCTGATTGGCTTTTGACGCAGAGGTCCTTAATGTCCACATGGGCCAAACCACCACTGCCACAACTGAGAGGCATGGTTTTCTGCAAGATGTTGATTAGCAACTCATATGGACTGTTTGTTGTGTGTGTGTGAGTGTGTGTGTGTGTGTGTGTGTGTGGGCGGGTGTGTGCGTTCATCGAAGCCTCTTCTATCTTTATCTGCTCTCTGGATGTGTGCAAGAGCTCAGTTGTGGTTTAATGGTATTAGTGCTTACTTAAGGAGTCGCATGAGTCTTAGTATCTAAGCCTGTCTCTAGGATTAGCACAACAGCCGAGGAGCACCCATGCACACACACACACATACATGCACACACAGACGCACCTACACACACAGAGCTCTAGTTGCATTTCTTTGAATTTGTATTTAATTGTTATACAAACTGTGTGCAAATTATTGCTGATTTTAATGTAGAAATGTTTTATAGATATGTGCAAGTAGTGCTGGTGCCAGAACTGCACACACACACAAATTCATTACACGTTTCTATTTGCATTGCCTTAACTATAACGAACCTTTGATTATCACTCGTGGTGGGCATTTCCCCCAGGCCTATTTGCATGGCTGTTAAACAAACTGGGTGTTGGTGTATCTAGAGAGGGATCTTTGTTCCTTTTTTACACAAAGGGCCAAACCATGAATAGCTCACATTCACAAACAGTCTCTCATAGTGATCATTAGGAAGCACACACACTTAATGACCATAAATACACCCAGGACACTTCCTTTCTGACAGGTACCAGCAAGTATGCAGCCTTGCATAAACACACAAAAGCAAACACATACACAGGTGTGTGGACATGCAGGCGCGCACATACGCACAACAAAGAGAATGCATTAGAAGAGACAATATTGTCTGAAATTCTTAGACTGCGATCAACTTCCATTCTACACTCGACATAAAAGACTCCATGTTTCCCTGGTTGACCAACTCAGCAGCTTAAAACAAGGAGAGAGTGGTTCAAGTAGAATATACAGATCAAACACACAGATCAGACAGATCAGAATGCGCCTGCGGTACAAAGTTGGCCTCGCTGTTTTAGACTTTGAACATTCCTAGCTGCTGTAAAACTATGAGATACTGTATGGAGTAAAATAAAGCGATGTATGAAATCCTACAAAGTAGTCAGAAGACGAAAGGATAGCCTTGATTTTTGATCTTGCATGTTCTCAGGATCCTACGCCATGTTGAGCACTTGGTGGAGAACATTATATTTAGCTCACAACACAGCAACGAATATACATGTTTTAATTGTAGGCAGTGGTCATGTGTCAGGTCGGTCAGGGTCTGAAAAGGAACTGGATCTCGGAGAGGAGAACAAGGCACTGCTTTTACATGTCCATCAAGTTTTCACAATAAAATAAAATGTAAAAAGATCAATTGTCATTGATACTTTCAAGAAAAATCCCCGAAGTTAGGAGAATTGTCCATTTCCACTTTATAACGGCATGCATTCATACTGTGTTTCATGCTAATGGTAACCTCAGGGCTTCCTCTTTTTTTCAGAATCAAGCATCAGAATGTGACCATGTGTGGTCTGTGCTAATCGTTGTACAATGGCTTCAGAGATACATGATGTCTTTGTTAGAAATCATTTTTCAGCATTTAAAGTGATTTGTTATGTTTTCCCCACTGTGATGCATACCATAAGCCATGCTCTTCCCACACATCACTTTGAACTGTGTGTCTGTGACTGTCTGTGTCTTGATTAACCGGCCTTTTTCTCAGCCATCTGCTGTAGATCATAGCACTGACTGCCACTACACATGTTAGGACACACAGAGTACAACCGCCAAAACCTCTTAAAAAAACAACCACGTGATCCACACTGATCTGCTAGTCTGTATTGTCCTCCAACAATATCTAGTCCTGGTTCGGCCTGTTGTCTTAGCGATCAGAAGCGCAGACAAACGTCACAGTGGCTTGAGGCCAAGGTGCATGACACAGACATAATGAGGGTTTACAACTCAACCTGTCTGACTTCACTCAAACAGGAAAGTAAAACAATGGAACAGAGGAAAAGAGAAAAAGAGAAAAAGATCAGTCAATATACAACATAACAAATTCCGATTAAACAGAGGAGACGAGCAGGTCCGGCTGACAGACCGAAACCCATCTGGACTTGATCGTCTCTGCAGCACCACAGCTCCACTCCACATGCTGCCTTTGATTTGACTCCGCTCACAGCTGGACTTGATAAAACTGGAGGTCTTGTGGTACAGAGGTTCACGTATGTGCATGCAGGGTTGTCTGCATGTGTTTATATGTGTTTGCAAGTTTTTATGTGTGCGTTCTGGCCTCACACTGTGTCACTTCCACATCGTCTAGCTGCCCCTCCCACCCCACCCCACCCCCCACACACACACACGTACACTCATACACACACACAAACACAGTCACACATGTTTT
Organism: Trinectes maculatus; assembly: GCA_016785345.1. NCBI lineage: Eukaryota > Metazoa > Chordata > Actinopteri > Pleuronectiformes > Achiridae > Trinectes > Trinectes maculatus. The sequence goes on along the minus strand of JAFBJQ010000233.1, from coordinate 55,857 downwards.
CATTTTAGGTTTTAATTTCCCTCCTTCTCCCCTTTTCCTTTCGTCTGTTTAAACAGTCGGCAAGCTGCCCGTAAAAGCCCTGATCTGTTTACATGACAGGCTGCCTGGTGCTAGGCTGTTTAATGCACAGTCATAAATTATACAAGAACTCGGCAAACTGGGAATGAACATCATATTGTGGCTTCAACCAGTGCCAAAAACCTGTTTCACAGAGCTTGAACAGCCTCAGACTATAGAATAATTGGACTCTTGGCTACTTATTTTCAACAGATAATCAGACAACCGCTAAAATGATGATGTATTGAAAGTTGCCTTCATCCAATATGCATATTCAGTTTCAAATCAGAAACATACAATGATTATTTCTGCATATTGTAATTAACAATTAAGTTAAGTTGTTCGAAGAGATTAAAATTTTGACTATAGATGCTTTGTGGCGCTATTAATATTATTATATGTTTTATACAATTATCTATTATAATAGATGAATAACATCAGTAATTGTAATCGGATGAGCAGTCTGAGCATTACAATCGGTTTTATTCTAATATACTGCAAATAATGCACATGACATGTTATATATATTATACACAGGCAAAATGCTGACTGCTTCAGACTTCATCTTATCTTTCACAGAGTTATGCCTTCAGGAATCTAGAGGTAACTGGGGATTATTTAACCTGGGTTCACATCAATTCAGCAGAGCCAGATGATGTCTGCTTTCAATACAATGTGTGTAACATATTTACAGAAGTACTAATTTGGTCATGTTACCTGTAAAAATGTATGCGGTATAATGTTCACATATGTTTTCATCATCATCTATGATACTGTGGGTTTTGTCGATCGCAACATTGCCCTCTGAAGGCTTGAAGTGAGAGATTGTGGGGATGATGTCATGTGTAGTGCGACGCTGAGCTCGGGAGGCTCAGTGCACGCGTGGGAACTGTGATTTACTATAGGCACAGGAGGAGAAAGTTAATACCTGTAGGCTGAGCAGTAACACAGAACAGACAGTTTATTGAACATCTAAAATGAAAATGGCCTGACAGGGAACAGTATGTTGATAAGTTGATCTAATGAGCTCCATGTGCAAAAATCCTCATCAAGCCTCAGTTACAATTGGCCAAAAAAGGATTCAGACTTTTTTTTTTACAAGGAAAACCAACTGGCACCCTCAACCGCCTCAAACAAAATAAAGTGACAGACATCCTTATTTGTGCACGAGAACCAGAAGAGTCAAAACAACAAGTTTCACCGGGTCCCTTACACTAATAAATGTTCTCTCTCTCGCTCGCTCTCTCTCTCTCTCTCTCTCTCTCTCTCTCACCCCCCCCCCCCCCCCCCCCCCCCCCCCACACACACTCACACACACCCCACTTCGTGACCATGAATTCACTAACACCTACCCTTGACACACGCAAATGCACAACCCCACACACGCACGCACATACACACACAGAGTAACTAAAATAATCAAATGTGCGTATCTAGCCATTCAAATAGCATACTGCCCTCCAAGACACATGTTTGCATATAAACTCACACACACACACACACACACCAACGTTCCTCTTGTGGTAAGTGGGATGAGAGCGAGATCACTGCATCTGTTGTCCCACATAAAGCTGCTTGTTAACTCTTTATCTGGGAGAGGCTCTTCTTTCCCCTAAAGGCAAGCTGGCCAGGTCACAGTCAAAATATCCACTTCTCTCTCTCTCATGAGGGGACCACCCCCCTCCACACACACACACACACACACACACACACACACACGCAACTCTTTTGTCATCTAAAGCTCGACCATTTGTTTTAGCTACTAAAATCGGAAAGAAATGGGGCATTTGCAAACCAAATGAGGCTTATATGGCAGGTTCTTGTACCCCATCCAAAGCAGAGGCTAATTGTGTGCTTCTCAACTCTAAACAAATGACTGGGTGAAATGGGAGGGGTGTGTGTGGTGGGGTGAGTTTGTATGTGTGAGTGTGGGGGGGGTTATTTGTTAAGGAAATTAGGAGGCAAAGAGCTCATGTGCAATTACCTGTTTACCTGGCCACTGTTGCGCTCTTATCACTACAGTTGAACAGTAGTTATCACTGCTGAACCAGTCTGTATGTTTTTAAATAAAAACAATTTTTTGAAGCTTGAATCTATTTTTGTAATCTAATTTTATGTATTTGGGAAAATATAAGATTCAGATAGACAGTAAACAAAAAGGTACAGCTGAGCATAATGTGCATAATGTCGTACAGATAAAGTATAAATAATAATGAAAGTTATGGATAATCAGCCATAGATAATCAGCCATAGATGAAAAAATACAGTGGAAGTCTGAGAAGTAAACTGTGCCCATGTGACTCACTAATTCTCAAAAGGTCAGGATATGGAAACTCTCAAACTGTGGCTTTTTCCTTTGATGAAAATCTGCTATATATCATATTCACACATCTGCAAAAGCAACAAATACTGTAGCTAAACATCGTGACTGGCTTATTTTACAAGACAATCTGATTGGGTGATAGAGGGGGGAGGTCAAGACAAGTGTTAACAAACAGAGAAAGACAAAATGAGATTGCACACGCACAAGCACGCACGCACACACACTGTGGTTTTCCTGTGCATGCCACTGAGACTAATATTACCACCCACTGAATAGCACCTGTCTGTGTGCATGAGTGTGAGTGTTCAAGAGACCTTGGAAAAAGGTCATGGCTGGTCACAGTCTGAAGTCTCTCATATGGACTGGATCAGCCGTTGCAGAGGTCAGAGGTCAAAGGGTCAGGGCTTGAGCTCTCTGTAGACCTCAAGGGTCAGGGTAGGGATGAGGGGCTTTCCATGTGAAGTTAGTAGTGCTCAGATGGGATAAGGGGAGCACAGAAAGGCCTGATTTACGGCCCAGTTTTAACCACCTCACCAATCAGGGCATAGTCACGTTATTACATCTGTTGATCGTCAGTAACTTAGGATCACATCAGTTAATTAGCTGGTCAGGTGTGTTAGATCTCCCCCAGAAACACATGACTGCGTTGCTTTGATGACTGGTACAAATGGTCCAATTCTGACTGCGCCTGTGCAACTTGAGGAGTATAGTTATTGGGAAGTAAAACAAGATAAATAAATGAGGAAATGTTTTACCTCAAACAAAGTTATTCATGGTATTTGCAAAGTCTGGTCTTGATGTAAGAGGAAGTTTGAGGTTCCCTCACAGATGCCAACGCCCACAAAAAACAAACATACAACTGCTTTGGCTGTCTATGGTAAAATATGGAAATTAGAGTCAAAGATATTTCCATTGACCAAGTCATGTGGACAGAATTGAAAATCTATTACCATTGTCTGTTGTTAAAAAAACGTATGACACAACTGAATTTCTACTGAATTTCAAGTTGAAAATATATATTCAGTGTTAATAAAAGTTTTTGTGTAGCTTTTCTTGTTTTATATGTAGTTTTGTATACAACCATGTGGTTAGTGTTGGACTATATGCTATTTCTTATTTATTCTTATTAATGTGTTTTGCACATCCATATTAAATTACTGCATAACAATCAATATTAATGAATGTAGCTGTAGTCTGAGCTGATTTGTGCTGGTTTTGCTTCTTATTTCTGTATTTATGCAAAAATTGAGCATATGTTCGCGTGTGCGTGGATGATAGTGACTGCACACATGAAGATGGAAATAGTATTCACAGGAAGAATAATGCATTTCTTTCAAGTGACTGGGACCTCTTAATATTCATTTCAAGCTGAGGTTGTGGGATAGTAGTTGGAGATCTTCTGCAGTTGTGGAAACAGGAGGAGAAACTTGTTGGTCTCTATCTCTGTCACCCGATAGACAGAGATAGAGAAAACAGCTATACCGCTTCAACACGTAATGCACACAGCTTATCATCAGCAACAAATGAGCAACGAATGAGCAGCATGATTCGATTGTTTTTTTTTTCTCTCTTAAGGCAAGTGGAAGTCAAAGTGTGTTCAGGTCCTATTAGATACATTTGCACCCTGTATATTATTACACAGAGAGAAAGGGGAGAGATTTCAGTTGATTTGCGTTGACATTCGTGAGGAAGGTTCACAGAAGCTACAAAGAAAGACAGTTGTGTGTGTGTGTGTGTGTGGGTGAGTGTTTGCGCGCGCATACGTGCACGCGCACCCGCGAGCCTTGCCGAGCCCACGTTACTTTGATTGACAGCTGAGACTTGCCTTCGCCCACCTCACTGCCCGCCCCGCGCGCCTCCGGAATGGCAGCTCCGTGCCTCGCGCTGATTGGTCACAACTCGCGTAGCTCAACCAGGTCAACAGAATCGGGGCAGCCTACAGAACGGCTATTGGTCAGCGCCTCACTCCACAGCCTTATCCCCACGTGGAATGGCTGCCGTGATTGGTGCGCAGCCGCTCTGTGGGCCGGCCCCAAGTTTTCGGTTAGCAGGGGAGCGTGAAACCGCGTGAGAAAGTTGCCATTGAGGTAAAGCAGAGCTGGACGGAGGACCGCCGTCGCCGCTGTGGGAGTTTTTCCTTATCAAACCTAATAGCACATTCAATTTTTTTTTTACTTCTTTAAACGTTCTTTTCCGGACGCACGCGTTTGCATCCAGACTCAGCGCGGAAGTAAACATTTCTGTTGTTGACCGTGCAGCCGCTAACTAGCGTCAAGTGGAAACTGCGCTGGTAACTTGTGTGGATTTGTCGCTGATGCTCCGGCGGACAGACAGTGTGCGGCTGTCTGTTGACGGTCCGCCGGCTTGAATTTCACCCGTGTTTGTTTGTTCGTCTGGTCGACTCACTGTACTCGGAATACAACGCTTTATGCGTAAATTAACCGCAGAGTGATTGAGGCGGCTCCAGTCTTTTTTTTTATTTCTCACCTGGCTCTAAGCTAACATTGGTCGGGGACGCGCTGTTAGCTGCCTCCGGCTAATGAGCCGCTTTCTGTGTTTTTCCGGTTGATTTACGGCCGCGCTGCCAGTGAAGCGGAGGACAGACAGCGGGATTAAGGCAGCGAGAGACGAGCAGGGATTCACATTAAACTGGGACGGAGCAGAGAGAGAGAAGGAGGAGGTCGGTTTTGTTTGATATCAACTCCAATTGGTCGTAATTACAACGGCGAATGGATTCGTCGCCGTGACCGGGACCACCCCCACGTCCTTCCTGGACCCTCGTTGATCCCCCGAAACGTGGTTCCAAGACGGAAACGGTCGCATCTTCCCGGAGATAACAATGTTTCCCCAGGGGCGGCACCCGGTAAGAGTCTTCCCTTCCTGCTTTAACAGTCGTTACCTGGCTGTAACCGGGTGTCCACGATCAGGGAGGTTACACTACCTCTTTGTCTCTCCGGACATGTTGTTGTCTGAGTTTGAAAAGCCCTAAGGCGAAGTACGTGATTAGATCAAGCTCTGTTTTTTTTTTTTTTTTACTTGTTGATTGGGCTCTGCACCTGCACAGAGCAGCAGAGTGAGATTGATAGTACTGTTTGCTTAATAACGACTAATAATTAAACGTTAACAGTACACGCCAGACTGGAGAGGATTAGATGCATGTTGTAGGCCACATAATGAGCCAATACGATGTTATTAACACACACCCCTCTGTGTGTGTGTGTGTGTGTGTGTTTCAGACGCCCCACCAGGCTCCAGGCCAGCCCTTCAAGTTCACCATCCCAGAGTCACTGGACCGCATCAAGGAGGAGTTCCAATTTCTTCAGGCGCAGTACCACAGGTGGATAACTCAAACACACCCTCACATGGAAGGCTCCTCTGTCGTTATTTTCCTCATTGTCATCTACCCTCAAACATTAAACCTCCCCCTAACCACAGTCATCCTCTTTACCACTGTGAACAAAACTGTTGGGGTTTGGCCACGTACTAACCCATAAACCTGGATTAGGTTCATGTACACATAAAAGTGTGCACACATACAGCAGGCCCAGCGTTAGTGCTTGCACTGCGGTAGGTCTAAGTCTTGGTGATGGTTGAGAGCCAGAGGGTGGCGTGTGGGCTCAGACTCTCATAAATCACTCCTTATTTTCCCTCGTGTGCATGTGTGGTTGTGTATTGGGAAAACAGACTGTCTGAGTATGTGTGCGGTTGTGTTTTTCTTTGCTCTGTGTGTATATGCTCCGACTTATTTGTGTTGTCAAGGAGGGTTGGCCACAACAGGTGAAAGTTGCTGACCTACAATTGGACTGCTTAGTTTCTCATTCACGTCCTGTTTCACTCAAAGGAGAGCAGGGTCAAACCAAATATTATCTTCCCCATTTAGCTTGCATGCTACTAGAGATGCTCTGTGCCCCACACATTTAGGTTAGTATTTGTATTTATGGCTGCATGTTGGTAGAAGAATTGTTGGAAGGTCAGTTCTCTAGGAAAACTGCTACAGGATAAACAATTTTTTAACATCCTCATTGTTTGGTGTTTTTTATGCTTCCGTCATGCATCTGTTTATGTCCAAAATCGTAGATTAAATTTATCAATAAGAAGATAACAAAAAGGTCAAAATAACCAACTAGCTGTCCTCAAGTTGGGACAATTTCTAGGTTTCTATGTAACTTCTCAATTTCTTGGATTATTATTTTCAATAAAATGGTGATTTGTTGTGTTTTCAGCCTCAAACTGGAGTGTGAGAAGCTGGCCAGTGAAAAGACAGAGATGCAGAGACACTATGTCATGGTGAGGTCTTTGCTCTGTTAATTTCCCATCACACATCACATACTGCGTTCTGCCCTTGAGGAAGATGCTGTCTTTAACAGCTCAGTGGGTTCACACAACCTTTATCTTTCTAAAGACAAAATGAGAACTATAAATACTGTATTGTTACTTGACTGAAGAAGTGTGACAGAATGGTAATAACAAAAATCCTGGACAGCATCGTATGCACAATGTCGAAAATTACTGTGTGAGATTAGACTATGTTTAACATATGTACAAACAATCAACTACACAATAAAATGTTGCTCCAGGTACCAGAAAGACTCGTCAGTCAAATCAGCCAAATCATAAGTATTTTAATAATGTACAGCTTGTGTAACTAATGCACTAGTAACACAACTTGAAACTAGGTAGAATAGAGTATTTGGCACATAATAAACCACAGGATACATAATTACATTATCAATATAGAATAACTCGATGCATGCAATCATAAGAAAAATAACATTGCATAATTGGTAGCAAGCTTCCAGTGTCAACCTGTCGTACTTGAACAAAGTGTAGTCTAAGGAGGTGTAGTGTATGTCTGAGAATGATTTTGTATTCCAAAAAGATCTGAATGTCTGTGTTTTGTAATAAACCATCCTTGTCTGTAAGGTGGTGCATATTTTGTTTGAGCTTTTTTTTTTTTGCTGAAATGCTTCAGTAACATAACCATCTGACTCTGTCCTTTCAGTACTATGAGATGTCTTATGGCCTCAACATTGAAATGCACAAACAGGTATGGATGCTCATCTGGCCTCTTGTCCACTCTCTGCATCTCCCAGTTTGTCTCGCTTCCTCTCTCTATCCCTCTCTCTCACCATGGCAAGGTTTTTGATATATTTGGTGTGTGCGCCTGTTGACGTGTTCTCGTGTGTGCACAAATGCATTGGTGTGCTTTTTATTGTATCCCACTTTGTGTTTGTGTATTTTTGTGTGTGTGTGTGTATTTATATGTGATCGATGGGGCTCTGTCTCCATTTCCCCGTAAGGGTCGGCCGGCTGAGCCCAGAAGCAGGATGAATGGCTCTGTAGATTGATTGGTGCTGTCTAGGAGAGCGACCTGGTTTATTACATTAGAGGGGCAGGGCTGGGGAGGGCAGAGGAATCGATCACTGTGAAGCCGGCAGAGGAGAGAATGTGGAGCTTCCCCCTCTTAGACGTGGGGAGGCAAAACTGCACCAACACACACTTTAGGAAAGTCAGACGCACAATTGTGGAAACCAAAAACACAGAGTAATATAGAACTAACACTCAAATTTACACAAATGTAGATTGGCAAATGTACTTTTGTACAACTGAAAGAAATGTACACAATCACAAAGATGGGGAAAATTAGACACAGACACAGTAATGTACTTACAAACACAAAAAGTCAAACATGTTTTGGCATAAGTACATATGCAGACATTTAAAATATACTCACATGGTTAAGTCCTGTATGTGAATACCTGGATGATAAGGAAAGGATCTCACACACTTGCACAGATACACACATTTCTCCACAGGCATGATACAGGGCTCAGAGCATTTACCAGTAATTACCACAGCTATCGACCAGTCAGACTAGAGGAAATTGGAGGTGGATCGTCCCCGACTGCTTCACTGAAGAGTGGTTCTGTTTCCTCTTACTCTTTCACACTCTCTACCCTCAGTATTTTCATGTTCTCCTCTTGCGTTTCCCCCCTCTTTTTATACACCAAGTTCTCTTCCTTTCTTTCTGCTTTCCTTAGTTTCATCATGGAATCTCTAATTTCTTGAGCTACACCCCCACTTGCTTGTGTCTTTCTTTTCTTGGTTCGTCTTTCATTTTATGTCCATGCAGAGCTACTGTTCTTTCATTATGAGGTAGCTGCATCTCTTCCCTATTGTCCACACACACAAACACTTACACACTAAAGCTCCAGGGGAGGTCATTAGCTTGGGGCTGCAGTTGTCAGAGCAACAAGCTTCTGTGTGAGGGGGGTACTGGGGATACAGAATAACAACCTACCTCCTGCTGGTGGAAGTATGGGTGTGTGTTTGCTTGTAGTGTGACAATAATGCTCAAATTATGTGTAATGGGATGCCTGTTTTCTGTTTGCACATTCTCTTGATATACTCACATCTTTTCTCTGTATCCTCAATGTTTGTTTACCTGCTCATTCAGTTACTGTATTTGAACATTGACCAGTTGTGTTTCATAGAAATTCTCCAGTTGTTTTTCATGGGCTGATATAAAATATTTGCTTTAAGTACTGTTACTATTTTATTTCCTCCAGATTATTTCATTTGAAGGGAATCATGTTTGGTCATTTGTTACACTCTAACGGACTGGAGCCTCATTTGTTTGATCCCTGTTAGTTTTGTCACTTAGGTTTGGTAGATTACCTCAGATGATCTGATAGGAGCTGGTCAGACTATTCTCAGACAGCACAGTCAGTGAGCCTTTACACAAGGAGAATTGTAGGCCAACAAATCAGGATTCTGAGATGGATTCTGGGTGCACAGGTGTAGTCTGCCATGTTAAGTTTAAGTTTGGGTACTCGCCGGTACCTAGTACAAATACAAAAAAATATTAATGGCAATGCCAATACAGGTATCGGTATGAGCTATCTGAGTGTTAGCTTTTCTTAACTAACATATATGACTATTAACCTCAGCGTAGCATTGCGTGTCTCATTGAGTGTTTTCAATGAGAGGCCTGCTGGAAAGAGAAAGTAGCATATACTATTATTACTGGGCAAAGGGAGACCTTGTCACTGGGCTCCAGTTATTTTTACATTAGGTGGTGTAATAGTTGGGTAAGCAGTAGATAGTATCTGGTTTAATGTGTTGACTGCTGTTTGGCCTTGTTCACCAAGTTTTGAAAGTTGCAGTACAATAATAAAATCTTTCTGAAAACAACATTAAATTTTCCCACAGTAATAATACGTATGCATTTTGTGGCTCACGTGTCCAAAATGTATTTATTTATGTTTAATATGTGCATATGATAAGCCATCACATCATTTCATAACCCCTCCGGTTCTGTCTGCACTCCGGGCTTCATGGTATCAATTAGATTGGATAATATGTAATATGAGTTCCCTTATCTTATTTAATGACAGTGTGGGGTATCTGGTTTCAGCCAATTGTAGCCACCTCCGGGGCTTTGGGGGGCAGGCGGATGTGTTGGCATGGATACTGGGTGAGAACAAATTAAGTTAGTAGTTGATGAGATTATGTTTAAGTGCTGATGGAAAGAGGGACAAGAGCACAGATAGAGAGAGAGAGAGAGCAAAAGAAATACAACAGGCAAGAGGGAAACTTGAGCTCACCCTGATGATCAATGATGATAGAAAAGAAAATCTCGTTGTACCGTGTGTTTTCGTTAGTGATGCTGAAAATGGCACACACTTGTGTGTAAAGAGAACTGAATGAGTGTCATGATGATATCATGGACTGGAAGGTATGTGTGTTGGTTTGCTGTGCAGATGGTAGTTTCCATGCCTTTGTTCTCATGTGTGTACTTGTATAGCTTTATTGATGTCACTGAACAGCTGTCTTTTCTAAATAAATGTAATTATGTTATTACAATTAAGTTGTTTTATGTCTCTGTGTCTCTTCATCAGACTGAGATTGCTAAGAGACTAAACACCATCTGTGCACAAGTCATTCCCTTTCTCTCACAAGAGGTAAGTATGTGAGACATTAAGCAAATGACTGTTTTTTATGCCAGTTATGCACACACTTTGTCTTTGGTGGCTTTATGGCTCATAAGCCTTTTACCCTCATTTGTCAGCCACATTGTGTCTGTCTGTGTGTTTTACAGCATCAGCAGCAGGTTGTCCAAGCTGTGGAGCGGGCCAAACAGGTGACCATGGCAGAGCTCAATGCTGTCATCGGGGTACGTGGACTGCCAGGTCTTCCCCCTACAGTGTGTATTCTTCTACTTCATCTTATTATATCTTGATGGTCTCCGTATACATGTTTATTTGTAAAGAAACTTGGGAAACCTTTTTTATATTGTACATATATTGTTGTGCGATTATTACACACACACACTTTAATTTCTATGTAGCGATAATAAATAGGAGACATATTTTCCCTTAGCAAAGTGGGACTCTGTCCTTTCAGTACTATGACAAACTGGGTTCTGATGTGGTTAGAAGGGAGGTAGGCTTGTTAGTTGCTGTGGCCTTGGGCGGGGGGGGGCTATGTTTGTGTTTGAGTGGGTAAAGGTGAATTTGGCAGTTGCTGTTTGAGTCTTAATTGCGTGATTTCAGTGTTTGTAAAAGGGGGGTCACGCCATTGCTCTTACACTACCCTCTTCCCCTCTCCTCCCATCTCCCACGCCAGCCTGTCATTCACCACGTTTGAGAGTTAAATGAGTGTAATGAGGCATGTTGCCCCTGCCTCCAAACACACACACACATACACACACGTACAGATGCATTCACACCACCACCGACTAACATCCCATGGCAAACCAGGCTCCTTTTGCCTCCACCAATGCTTCCCCTCCATTTGCTCCCATCAGGGGTCCTGTTTGTGTATAAGTGTGTGTGTGTATGTGGGCCTGTGTGTTTTTGCATCTGTTTTGGTGTGTGTCTGTGTGCCCGAGCGAGCATGTCTGTTATATTTTCGAAAAAACAACAGTAAGGGTTAGAATGGTAGAGTTGTGTCTTCTGTGTTTATCTAGACTGAATGTGCATGTTTGTGTGATCAAGTGTGACATGTGGGTGTGTTTATGTTTGATTGTTTGGTATGTTAGCCAAAGTAGGAAATGTGTATGTGTGTGTGTAAGAGAGAAAGAGCGAGAGAAAGAATGAGTCAGGCATAGGGGCTGAACCTAAAAGACTATTTTGTTGCATTTCTTTCATTTATTGGGGATGGACTCGACGGACGGACAGAGAGGAAAAGAGAAGGCGGGGGCTTCGGCGAGGGGGAGTGGGTTAGTCAATTAGGTGAGATAAAAGTCAGTTTGACCTTCAGCACTCCTTCCACCCCTGCCGAGTCACCTCCTGTGCCCCTCCTTCTCCTCTCCTCCCCTCCCCACGGCAAATCAGTGAGCTTGGATTCCCGCGGCTACTGTCTGAGGAGGCAATAATGATGTTTTGGAACACAAAGGCATTTCACGCTCAGACGAGCGCCTGATTTGGTGTGAAAGAGAGAGCGGGGCTGCCAGCCAAACTCTCTTTCCCCCTCTCTCTCCCCCTCTCAATCTCTCCTCCCCTCTCTCCTTAACTGCCTCACTCTCTCACAAGACCTGACAGTGCAAGCAGCAGCTGGGGCTCTCTGCTCTCTCCCCCCACTTCTCTGTCATTCCTTCTTTTCTTCCCCCCGCTTCTCCCACCACATCCTCGGGCTCTGGGCTGTGATCCCAGCTGTCAGTATTGTTCAATGTTTGACCTCAGAGGGAAGAGGGTGTGTGTGAGGCAGTGTGTAGGGGGGAGAGGATGTGTTCTCTCCCTTGTAGACTGCAGCAGCTTGTTGAGATGTTGTAAACCGAGACAGTGAGGGGAACTGTCCCATCTGTTGAGGGGCCAGAAATCTCTTTTGATTAGGTTACAGAGTGCTATTGATTTTTACCTATTGATGGCTCAGTTTCATCCTCTGACACTTGTGTTTTTTGGAGTCTGGTGTCAGGGTTTTTCACATTCAAGGCAGAAATTGAGGTCGATGGGGCAGAATTAATGGCTGTGATGCTTGTGCATTGGTGCAGTGTGTAAAGAAACAGACAGGTAACTTGGATGTCTCAAAATCACATCTAAGGATCTAAGAACAGACATTCTACCAGAAAAGTACACCAACAATTGTATTTACACAAGTTTGTTAGCAGTCACCACATCCTTGACCACTTGAAACAAGAGATTAATAGTTTGTTGAGTATAAAAAATTAAGTAAATGTCCCTGAATTGTTATTCAAACCTCAGCTGACCACTCTTTCTCTATATTTTTTTCTCTGTCTTAAAGCAGCAGCATCTATCCCATAACCATGGCGGTGCCCCTGTGCCCATCACCCCACACCCTGCTGGTCTCCACCCGTCTCAGCTGGGTGGTTCAGCTGGCCTCCTGGCTCTCTCAGGAGCACTTGGTGCTGTTCCTCCTCATCTGGCTGGAAAAGATGGCAGTGATAAAAAGCCCCACCTGTCCGGGCCAGACTCACACACTGGAGGGCCTGAGCACCTGAGAGGTGAACAGACACACCTGAGCACAGTGTTTTAAATACACAAGGGCGTTCTTATGTCTCAGCTGTCTTGACCTGAAATTTGCAAATATAAAATGATCATCTCATTCAACTTTGTATTGTAGAGAGATACTGTTTTTACTAGCCATTTATCCAATGATAGCAATATTTATTTTTGTTTTTTGTAAGGCTGGTAACTCACTAACAGAAATTTGTTATCATGAAATTATTAGTTTTAAATAGTAGAGTTGACATTTTCAATTTATTCTCCTTTCTTGCTTATTTTTTTCCTTCACCGCTGAATACCCAACCATGTGACCTCAACCACATATCTTTATTTCTGATGGCAAAAGACCGAGAGCCGGGAACTGTAAGTACTCTGTGCATGTTTACTGTTCTAACATGCTCATGTTACTTTCTTGTCCTTAAAGCGATCATTTGCTTTGGGGAGTTTGACTTTGTTCTTACATGGAGTTTGCTCAGAGTAAAGATTAATCTTAGTTGTGTTAATGGACATATGATCAAGAAGCACTTCTTAAATTAAAATTTAAGGAAGGAAGGACAAATTTAAACTGTCTAAGTAAACTACATTTTACCTAAAGCACACTCCAGAAAGGCATTCCAATACCTATGTTTAAAACAAAATATTACTTTAGGACAAAGGCAAAATTTACTATACAATTCACCTTGTAATGATGTTGTTATCACCAGAAAAGTCAAAATTTACTCTTGTCAGACTCCTATTCCTCCCTTTTCTTGTCTCATGAGTCAGCAGGGATGATGAAACACAATGTAGAATCAAATTAGTCGTTGCCCATTTTCATTGAAGTAACTGCTTTAGTTTTGCTTCACTGCATAGGTCGTCAGCTATTGTCTGAACTACAATTTTGAAAGTGTTTTTTCAGCTATGAGCACTAAATCCCCAAATATTAAATCTCTCCTGTAACACAGACAAGATTGTGTTGGGCCATTTTTTCATTCATCGTATGCAGCATTTTGACTACAAAACATTAAAAGGGCCCAGTTGTCAAATACAAAAATTAGGTCTTGGAGCTTGAGGTAAAATGCATATATAGCGAAGAAACATTTTATTTAAATGTATTTGTTACTGTCATTAATTTCTTGTTGCTATAGTGACATGACCCCCCCCCCACCCCAGATCTTATTATTATTATTATTATCTTATTTTTACTGCTGTTTCACACCCAAATAGCTTCTATTATAAATGTATTTTTGACTGTTGGTTTAAACGTGTGTGTGTGTGTGTGCGCGCGTGTGTTTTTGTGTGTGCTAAGAGATCTCTTGGGGAGAGCTTGCCTGTTTGCTCTAGATCTGATCTGAACTGTTAGGTTTTCTTTCTTCTCCAAATGAGCTTTTTAGCATGGTCACATGCATGCACACACACATATATGCACATTCACAGACATGCACATGCACACTCCTCCAGCCTAGCCTGCATTGTTGTGCCTATTTAACACCTCAGTGAGCAGATTACGCCCTTCTCCCCCCTCCCTCATCCTGTGCTTAAAGACTCTCATTGTGTTTAATATCACCACCACTGAGAGGGGAGGGCTTGGGAAAGGAGGGTGGGAGTGGGGACCGGGGGGTAAGGGAGCAGCAGTCATATGACACTGAGCTTTGTGTGTGTGTGTGTGTGTGTGTGTGTGTGTGTGTGTGTGTGTGTGTGTGAGAGAGGGAGAGGGAGAGACTATGCGAACAGGGGAGGCATGGAGGGGGAAATTGCTTATGTTTTGCGGGTCAGTGCTCCTGTGCTTAGCTCACTAAAACCTTTCAGTAAAAGAGGAGGTGGGAGAGAGGGGAGGGTGTGAAGGAAGGGGCCATTGGTCGAATACAGACCCCCGCCACCCCACCTCCCACTCCTCTTCTTTCCTCTCACATCTCTTGTCACCCTTTCTTTTCCTCCACACTCTCACACCCTCCCTTCATCCTCTCTGTCCTCTAATCTCCCCTCCCTTTCCCCCTTTTCTCACCCTCCTCCCATGCTCCTCCTCTCATAGCTATTCCTCCTTCATTTACCCTTTCCCTCTCAAAGCCCGCTCCCTCGGTAGATGTGTGCACGAGCATGTGTGTTTGTGTATGTTGTATGCACATTTCATTGACAGACTGAGACTATAATGGACTCAACACGAAGCTTTAATCCATTAACAATAGGATCCGTTGGTCAGGAGGCCAGAGGGGGGCAGCTCTGTGTGTGTCTGTGTGTGTGTGTTTTTGTGTGCATGAGTGAAGGAGTGTAGTCTTGGTACACGGAGGGACACACATGAGTGTTATGCAAGTCATACACACACACAGTGTGTTACACACTTGATCATACACACAGGCTTTACAGTCAATTACACACACACGCACACACACACACACACACTTGCATACAGCAGGCAGTGCAGCTTGTCAGAGCCAGAAGAGGGAGCACTGATAGATTTTGAGAGCCACTTAATGTAATCGTCAACTTCAGAGGCGTTGATTTGTGTGTGGCTGTGGCTAGCTTTGGTTAAGTGAGAAAAGAGGTCACCGTTTAAGTGTTAGTGCTACTTAATTCATGTTTCTGTGAACTATTAACCTATTTGCAAGCAGGAGTCTGTGTTTTTCTAACCTCCTTTACTCATGGCTAAATAGCTTTTGTAATTAGCGGTGGATGGATGAGACAGCCCAGTGTGCTGATGGAGAATAACACAGCACTACCTGAATTGCAAAAGGCAAAATTGGCTCAACCCTGCATATCAGTGTTCATGTATCTTTTCATCTTTGTCCACCAAACTTCCATTTTCTTTCTACAGTATCTATCTTTTGTTTGATCTACCATCTCTCTGAACTCATATTTCACTCTTCCCTTCTGCTTTCATCTGCAGAGTAACTCAATGCTGCCAGAAAGTCTTAGGAACTCTGATAAGCGACGCAACGGACCGGAGTTTTCAAACGACACGAAGAAACGCAAGGTGGAGGACAAGGACTCTAGCCATTATGTAAGAGATGGTTCTCCTGTCTGCTTGTGTGCAAATGCTGTACTGGGAAAAATGCTTTTAATTTGTTCAGATGTATCATGGTTGTGCAAAGAATATTAAAAGCATGTTGAAAATGTACCTGTTTTTCAGTTAACAAGGTTAGTAATGAATTAACTGATGGCTTGTCTTTACAGGATAGTGATGGGGACAAAAGTGATGATAATTTAGTGGTGGATGTTTCAAATGAGGTTGGTATGATTTTTTTATTCTTTGTTAATTGCTGTGGTGAATGTGGTTTTTCCCTTTGAACTGGTTGCATAAATTGAATTTACAGGCACCACAGAAATTCATGTGGGACGTCACTCTTTAGCTACAAGATATTTCCAGACTTTCCTGGTACAGAAATGTTCTATCCAGTAAAATCCTCTGTGCAGTAATGATGTTCTTAGTTAGACCATTAAATCCTTGTGCCCCCACCAGGATCCAGTCTCTCCCCGTGGTACTCCTCTCCCCTCACCTAGAGAGAACGGCCTGGATAAAGCACGTCTACTCAAAAAAGACCCCTGTAGTCCAGCCTCTACAGCATCATCAGCAAGCTCATCTTCCCTTAAGTCTAAAGAAATGGCAATGGTAGGCAAATAAATCTCAGTTGTTGTTTCTTATTGTTGGATAAACCAGGGGATGTATAAATTTATGGGAAATGCATATGTAAATGTAAAAACATGAATCTATTATACCCTAGCACAAGTAGCTGTAGAAGTTGGTGTTGGTGTGGTGACTTTGACTTGACTTTTTTATCCTAGGTTTAAGTAGTGGGAAGTTTGGTGCGTAACATAGTATGCAGGGCCTATTTTCCTCTATATGTAAATATGTAAATGTACATGTTTTGTGTCTCTCTCTGTGTGGCAGCGAGATAAAGCAGGCACACCTGGGCTAAAGTCAAGCACTCCTACACCTAGAGGTGACTCCACACCTGGTCCGAGCACTACACCTGGAATCCGGCCCAGTCTTTCTAAACCCCCTTCCATGGAGATACCACATCCACCCAGTAAGTCCATTAAATTCCAATTTCACAATTAATTGTCAAAGGGTTTGGACAACTGATGCAGTCATAGTTTTACTCAAAGAACTCTGTTTCCTTATTGTAGGAATTGTATGCTTAGGGTTTTGAACTTAATTTTCAGTATATTTTATGCTTCTTAATCTCTCCATCCCTTTGTTCCTCAGCTGCAGGTTTGCGGACCCCCCTTGCTGTACCAGGCCCATATGCAGGTGCATTTGGTATGTTGCCCCATGCAGCAGGGATGAATGGGGAGCTTGCAGCCGGGGCTGCAGCCTATGCTGCTGGACTGCACAACATGTCTCCTCAGATGAGTGCTGCTGCTGCTGCTGCTGCTGTGGCTGCTTATGGCCGTTCACCAATGGTGAGTCGAGAAGGGTGACTCGTGTTTTAGTTACATGACATTTTATAAATGTAGACAAAATATCAAATAAACGTACATAGTTAACTCTACATACAATACGCTCCTCATTTTCTTTTTGTAATATTACAGTTTTTTATTTAAATGTTTTAACCACACTTGAACCTTTTTTAATTATGAAATATTACTCAGAAATTTTAATAGTATATCAAGTTTAAATCTGTTGATCAGTGTTAAAGAAAAATCACAATTACACTCAATAATTCAGCGTTTTAAAATAATGAAACACTCAAGTCGGAAATACTGTAAATACGTTTAATACAGACTGTATATTATATACTGTAGTATGCAGAGTGTCAGTTGTATAGATGTATTTCTCTTGTGTGTGTGTGAAAGCATCCATGCAGTGGGTTTGCTGATGTGTATTACACTCAGTCACCTCATCACTCTTGGCTGTGTTTGCACAGTGTTCATTACACAGTTTAAATAGGTTTAGTAGACTCACAGATGTGCCTGTGTCTGGGCAACACTCGATAGAAACTCAGGTTGTGTACTCAGCATCTGCATGTGTGTGTCTTTGTGACAGCTCTGTGTGTTTGCTGACTCTTAGACTTGTCATTCAGATTCAGAGGGTGCATGTGCTCAAGAGTGTCTGTTTGTTTAGTGCTCATGAATGTTTGTGTTCTGTTCTGCAGGTTAGTAGTGACCTGTGTGCATTTTGCTCACGCCCATGGGCACGTGTTTGCACTGTGATCCTATAATGTCTGTATTCTTACCCTAAGGTTGGTTTTGATCCTCATCCTCATATGCGAGTCCCTGGAATACCTCCCAGTCTGACAGGAATCCCTGGGGGCAAACCGTAAGTGTGTTTGCAGCTTAATTTATGTATGAGGACTATGTGTTTTTCTGTAAAACATAATATTTTTCAGGAAAAACAAACTTGTCTAAAAATGATCCTTTTTTTTTACCGTGCCTTTTTTGCCTATTATCTTTGTCCTTTTCCCCTTCCATCATCTTAATGCTAAAAATGCTCTCATCCTTTTTTCATCAGCGCCTACTCTTTTCACGTGGCAGCTGATGGACAGATGCAACCAGTGCCCTTCCCCCCAGATGCTTTGATAGGCCCAGGGATCCCTCGCCATGCCCGTCAGATCAACACACTGAACCACGGAGAGGTGGTGTGTGCTGTTACTATCAGTAATCCCACTCGACACGTTTACACAGGAGGGAAGGGTTGCGTCAAGGTCTGGGACATTAGTCACCCAGGAAACAAGAGCCCTGTGTCACAGCTTGACTGCCTGGTGAGTGAGGTGCCGGTGTTTCATATAACAAATATTCAGTAAGGCAATTATGTGCAAGATTTTGTGCGTAAAGTATTTATTGTTAAAATTTCTGTTGCATGTATGAAAAGAAAGGTGACTGGAAAGATATTTGTGTGATATTTGCCGCATTTATTTATTTCAAAAATCTCTTAATACATAATGAAAGGAGTGGATATAAGCAAAACATTTTTTGTGTAACTGCTCTATTAGAATCGAGACAACTACATCCGCTCCTGTCGCCTTCTCCCTGATGGTCGAACACTGATAGTGGGAGGTGAGGCGAGCACTTTGTCAATCTGGGATTTGGCCACGCCCACGCCTAGGATTAAGGCAGAGTTAACATCATCAGCACCAGCATGCTATGCTTTGGCCATCAGCCCCGACTCCAAGGTTTGCTTCTCCTGCTGCAGTGATGGCAACATTGCAGTCTGGGATTTACACAACCAGACACTTGTTAGGTAAGAACGACTGTGTATGTAGACTTTGACTGTACACAGAAGGGACATGATAATTTAGATTTTCACTGTTATTATTCAGCAGTTGAATTTTAAGCATCCAGAATTGATACCGGTGTTTGCTAACTACCTGTTAACCACAATGTTGACCTCTCTTAAAAGACTCAGTCCAGGCTCATTTCACCTTTTGTAATTGCAAGTTGTATCACAGTGGGGCAGAATGTTTAGCAATAGTACTACATGAGTAGATGCTGATAAGAAATACTGTAAGCTCTTTACATTTGCCTGTAGCTGTGATGCATACTGACTGCCTTGGCAACCCGATTCCTAGTGTCTTTGTTTGAACAATTCTCGCTTTTCTTAACTCAGAATGTATGTGTGTATCCTGCAGGCAGTTCCAGGGCCACACAGATGGAGCCAGCTGTATTGACATTTCCAATGATGGCACCAAGCTGTGGACCGGAGGCCTCGATAACACTGTCCGCTCCTGGGATCTGAGAGAAGGGCGGCAGCTGCAGCAGCATGACTTTACCTCACAGGTGCACACTCATATGTGCAAATACTCTTTTGTCAACAAACCATTTGTATGAAAATAATCTGGAAATACAAAAAACAATAAAATAAAACTCAATTAATATTTTTTATCTCTTCTGAACAGATTTTCTCTCTTGGCTACTGTCCGACGGGAGAGTGGCTGGCTGTCGGAATGGAGAGCAGCAACGTTGAGGTCCTTCATGTCACCAAGCCTGACAAATATCAGCTTCATCTACACGAGAGTTGTGTACTCTCCCTACAGTTTGCCTACTGTGGTAAGAAACTGGCTGTCTTGATCTCATCCTCCTTCCTTTTTCACTTCTCATTCTGTAGTTTATTTGAGAAAACTCACTTGTGAATTAGGTATTAAAAACATTTTGTGAAGGCGGTAGTTTTACCCCAGTGTGGTTATTTTTGTATTTTTACCTTTATCGGTCAGGACATTATATATGTAAAACGGTTATTATGGATTTTTTGTTGAAGTTCATTTTTTACTTCATTTTTTTGTGTTAACCAGAAATAACTTACTGTGTTTATGTTTTTCTCGCCTACCAGGTAAATGGTTTGTGAGCACTGGAAAGGATAACCTACTGAATGCGTGGAGAACACCCTACGGAGCCAGCATATTCCAGGTCACTACAGCAGTTCAATACTTTAATACTAAATATTCCTTTGACAGTAGAATGTATGTTTTTGTTGACAACTAATCTATTGTATCTTACTGAGCACTACTGATTGGAATGAGAGCATTGGGCATAAGTATAATGTATCGGAGCATAGTTTAAAATTTTCTTTATCTTTATCTCCTCCAGTCTAAGGAATCCTCCTCTGTGCTAAGCTGCGACATATCTGTGGACGACAAGTACATTGTCACCGGTTCAGGAGACAAGAAGGCCACTGTATATGAAGTCATCTACTAAAAATATATTAAAAAAGCAAAGACATCTGCTCTTTTCCCACACATACTTACTTGTGTCAAGAGGTTTTCATGTGGAACCAAAAATTGCTGACAAGACCTTGATGATCATGTTCTTTTTTTCTGTTACATCTGCTGAGGATAAGAATAAACAAAAGAAATTTAACATAGACATAGGTGTTGTGCCTGTGTACACAACTCCATGTCAGCTGGAAGCTGTTAACTGGAGGAACTGGATGTTGATGGAAAGATGAAAGATGACTCTACCGATTTCTGCAATGGACTGCACTGGGACCAAACAAAGAGTGGAATAAAGTGCATCATTTTAATTAGAGCCAGATCTTCTGAAATACACTGCATTGAACATCAACTATGAAAACACATGATTCAGTGTCATGACTGGGGCAGAGACCCAAGACGAAACTTTCTGGAGGGTTATAATTAAAGAAAGGACAGACAAGAGTTTGAAGGATATGGACATAATTTTGGCGAGTCAAAGGAAGAGAAGAGAGATGAACAGATGGATGAACATTTTATAGACATTGAATGCGTAACACATGGGTTTGCATTTTGTTCTCAACAGAAAATGCTCACAGCCCACTTCCTGACCCTTCAACTTTAAAAGGTCATTTTGCTGTTCTGACTCTCCTACACAGTCTGAAAAGTATCTTTGCTGTCTTAACTGTAAATTCAGTCCTCACTAACTGCACTGTAGAGATAGCTGTCCGCCTACACAGTTTGTACACAAAGTACTAACAGTTAGTATGCTAAATATTAACTGTAGAAAAAAATGCCCACATAGTACTTTTTCAACACACTGAAGGCCTTGCTGACTTGTCTACTCTGATCCTACTGTTTAACTGCAGTCATTTAATTTGATCCTCACTGCCATCTAAGAGAATTTAAAGTCTGTTCCTACATGGGTAAAAGAGTTTAAACCAACCAATCAGGATGATCAACTCCAATTGTTTGTACAAAAGGCTAAGCTCTGGTTGTTTTGAACAAAGGAGGGTTGTTTTCTTCTTTTCCTTCTTCTTTTCCACCTTTACGTTATGTTCCTAATTGATATTAGCAGAAATCTGTCTCCGTAACGTCCCACCTGTGCTTGAGCAGCAGTGTCATTAACTGCTGACACTGATTGGGTTTTACACTACTAAATTAACATTTCAGATTGTATTGATTATTGGGCAGCTATATATTGTTAGAACTTTATTGATTGCTTTTTCAGTGTGGTTTTGTTGGTCTAAAGTCTAAACATGCCTCTGTTGTTAATTGTGGTGCAGTTAATTTGTTTGCTTCTAATTAGAAAACCCTCTTTGGCCACTGTCTTAACAACCAAGACCCTTCCTTTATTGGTCTTTGTAAACATGTGATATCTTACTGTATGGTTTGGAATTCATGTTTTGTAAACAGGGACCAACTGGGCGTGATTTAATCCTGTGAAGATTTAGAAAAATACTATACTGACCACATAAATGACACTTTTGCCATATCTTTTATATTTTATCATGTTGAAACGGACATTGGTTAAAAAGCAATTAAGAGTCAATTGCTTTTTTACTTTACAAATAAGGTTATAACAAATAAGGAACAGGATTAAATTATTTGTCAAAATTGTCTTATACAAGAGAGTAGTGCAGGTACAAATACATTTTACTTTCAGGAAGGAACCAATGTCAGCCATTTTAAGACCATTAAAGTTTTCTTTCTATTCATCTCTGTTGAATGTTTGTAAAAATGTATATATGTTTTTTTTTTCCTACAGGACATGCTTTAGAAATAACAGACTTTTTTGTACCGTCTTTTACATGGAAAAGAAACATTTAATCAGGAGGTATACTAAATGGTCTTAATGCTAGCTTATCTATGATTGAAATGTCTAGACAATAAATGTTTTCTTTTTGGAACTGGAGTGGGCATTGACTCTCTAATCGATACAGTCATTTGGATCCATTGGATCCACTGTAAAATAACCTTGAACAGTCAAAGGTTCAAAGGTTATTTTACAGTGGGTAGACAAGTGACTGTAGTGGTGCATTGGGTTTTGTGGATTTTCTTTTTAGCCTATGTGGTATTGATATGGAGGTACAGATAGTAGCTGAACAGAGCAGCTGTTCAAATCAACTCTGTTAAATAACCAACTCCAATCCCCTGCTTAATTCTAACACCCTCAACAAACAGACTAGCACTCCCTCTCCCCTGATGTAAACTGTAAATCTGATTAATTAGGCTCCTGTGGATATATAACTCTGTGTCAATCCATGGGTCTCACACACAGACGCTTGTACAAGCGCGCGCACACGCTGCTCTGCTGTATGAAGCGATTATATGGCAATTACAGCAGTCACAGTGACAAAATGAGAGCTGATCCTTGGAGAGAAAACGGAGAAAATGTCACTCCAAGTTTTCCGTCTATCCAGAGATTTCCAAGCTCGGAATCGCAGCGTTCTCTTTTGATCATCACTGCTGCTGACTCCCTCAGATACACAGATGGATTATTTCGCCTAAATCTCCCAAATCCCTAATCCTATTTATCTCAATGCCACACAAAAAACAGTGCTCTCTTCCCATTGCTCAGCTTATGTGTACTGTATGGACCTGTAAGGACCAGCTCGGGACATTACAGTTGGTTTTCATTTTGAAAAATCATTCAGGATCCGGAAAACTAAGGAAATTATAGCGAGATAGAGTGTATGTATGGGATATTTGTGGCACAATTTAGTTGAATTTTCATTATTATTGGTTCAATTTGCTCCGAGAACTCCACCTCACAAAGGTCTGTGTCTGGAATAAACAGCGTAGTTCATCACGAGTCCTCTGTAGTCAGCGGGTGAAAAATCTGCATTTATCTTTACTGTGTAATCATCTTGATAATGTTGTACTACCGGCATGAGGATGGTGATGGCGCTATACAAGTACTTGTAAATGAGCTACCCTGAGTTTGTGGGCATCACATATAAAGAGAAGAACAGTGGAAGGAAGACGAGCTCCAATACCTCCTGATTAAATTAAGTTCTCACAAATGCGAGAAGTGGGTAATGAGAGTGCAGCTGCTCCCAGCTGGAATAAAACCAGGCATTTAAAACCATTACATCAAGTTACACTGTCTTCAGGCATCCTGCTTTCCGCCTTTCTCCTCCTTTCTCCTCCTTTCTCATGTCCTCTTCGTCTCATTTATGTTTCCCTCCTCTCTCGCTTTGTCTATGAAGATGTTTTTTTTTTCTCTTCAGGACCCATTCTCCTCTCCTCTCCTCTCCTCTCCTCTCCTCTCCTCTCCTCTCCTCTCCTCTCCTCTCCTCTCCTCTCCTCTCCTCTCCTCTCCTCTCCTCTCGTTTCCTTTAATTCCCCTGTGCTTATTTGCTTTTTGTCTCTTTTCTTCCAATTTTTTTCAACCTCCAGCTTCCCCAGGTAGTTTTGCCTCTGGGTGTGTATGTGTGTGTGTGTTTTGTGTGTGTGTTTTGTGTGTGTATGTGCTAATGAGCTTAGAGCTGTCTCCCTCCCAAGGCGAGGTGCC
Source organism: Trinectes maculatus (assembly GCA_016785345.1). Taxonomy (NCBI): domain Eukaryota; kingdom Metazoa; phylum Chordata; class Actinopteri; order Pleuronectiformes; family Achiridae; genus Trinectes; species Trinectes maculatus. The sequence goes on along the minus strand of JAFBJQ010000233.1, from coordinate 31,893 downwards.
ATGCTGAGGTGATCAGCGCTGCTGGAGCTGTAGGTATCAACCGCAAACACCTGCGCGGTGGAGCACAATCACACACAAACACACACAGGCACACACACATACACACAATGTTATTTTCTCTCCTATACGCACACACCCTCATATAAAAAGATAATTTCCTCTTTCCTTCCTTGTACACATATACTGTAAATGCAGAATAAATCTTTACTTTTCTCTCTCTCACTCACTTTTACACACACACACACACAAACACACACACACACACACACACACAGACACAGCTAACTGCTGCACAAGGCCGATAGCACAACTCTGTCCTGTCAACATGTAGGATAATCAGCTGCTAGGGATTGTGGGTAAGCTGTAATAATCCCTCGCTTGGAATATGGAAAGCATCAGAGAGTTATTCAATAGGACAGAGATAAAGGTGTGTGCATGTGCGTGTGTGCGTGTGTGTTTATATGTGAGTGACAGGCTGTTCCATCTTCAATATGTATCCTCGCCTGAAGCTGTCAGTCAGTTATTGAATGCACACATACACACACGCGCGCACACACACACCTTTCCAGATAAGATGCAGCTGTTGAAATGTTCCCTGCCAGAGCGTCTTTGTCTTAATTAAGAATGACATTCTAAAACAAGCCTGGTTTATTCAGAGGAACACCAGGGACTACCGCTTCACACTCATCATACTGCGTCTACCAGGAGGAAAACGCTCAGCTCACATCTTCATCAAAGTAGCGTCACACTGTTTCAGTCAAAGTAGGATTTTAGTTGAAGATAATCCGCCCATCATCATATCTACGCATATGGATCCTGTATAATCTGTAAGTGATTATACAGGCAATGACTTTGTCCCTTTTTAATCCATCAAGTGAGAATTCCATCAGTCCATCCATTACCTCAAGAGGCAGAACAAGACAACAAGACTGACAAACAACCAGTCACACGCGCCGACTATCAATTTAAAGTCTCCAATTAACCCAATATGCAGCTGGAGTAGACCCCTGGCTGAACCCATACTCACACCAGGAACCTTCTTCCTGTGTGTCACAAGTGCTCACCACTGTAATATCAAAATATTTACCTTTCAGTGGGTGAGTTTTGAAATGCAACGTTATTGGATTTATTGCCTCATCAGCAAAAGAGCTTTTCTTAACCGTGCACGATTCTGCAGAGCAGTCCTTCTTAACTTTTCCACCGGTTATTGTACAGCAAGTTCTTGAATACGGTGAAGACGTAGGAGGACTCATTGGAAACTGGACCGTGTTAGTCATCAATTTGAGAATCCCTTCATGCACATCTGCTATTCACATTTGTTGAATGTTCTGTAAACGATCACGAAACGATCTCGAATTTAAAGGCTTTATTGTGTGAGCTCAACTTTTTTGGCCACTGAGTCCAAAGTGGATCAATTTGTGGATCGAGTTGTTGTTGACATATGATTAAATATACAGATGGGGTTGGGGGATCACACCATATGCGACAGTGAAGTATAAACTGGCCTTTATCTTAGATCCACTGATGTTTACGAGAGAAAATGTTCAGTTATGTTTCTCTGCTGACTTTCATTGTTTTCTTTTTGTGTTTCTCTTCCAGCGACACAAGTTCCTGTAATAATTGTAATTTGTGAATCTGGACTCAGGTCGTTTGTTGTGGGTAGAGCAACAAAACAACGAGTGGTGGAATTGATCAGAGCATTTGCAGGCAGTTTTCAGACACACAGCTAGCTGCACACCAATTTCCCCTAAGGACTGAAATCATCTATTGATCGTCTAATTGACGGCTAAAAACCAGGGTCTGCTAATCAGAAATATTGATTGTCTTTAGTATTTATCTCTCCAAATATTGCCAACTGTTAACACACACACACACACACACATTGTGTCACTTTTGACCCCAGATGCTTCCTCTATGGTAATTTTAATGGAAGGAATAAGAAACATTCTCGTTATCATCCGGGCAGGAAGGAAATGAAAACTCCTTAGTCGCCCTCTGGGCCGCGCTAATCCGCTGTCTTTATTCTTTTAGCTATCGCTCTGTGACTCCACACAGACACACTCGGAGAGCGACACACAACGTTTTCCATAATTATGCGCGAGGAAACAGCTAACAGCGGATACAGATACCAAATGATGCGGGTCCTCCCCAGTGTCCGGATTTTCGAGGGTTTTAATCAGTTAAATATGTGCGTGGCTACGTGGCTAATCTGCTGCTTAATCTCACTAACACTTTTTATGGGATTGCTTGCTGTGGCGAGGATTACCGCACCGCAGATCACAAACTGATTTCCATAATCCTCCTCTTCTGATAAAAGTCTGTTTGCCCCCCCTCCACACACACACACACACACACACCCTGTCCTTTTGTCAGACAGGAACATCACCATTTAGTTTGTTTATTTTGGGTGTAGTTGCTCCAAAGCTGTTATTCTACAGTCAGACAAACGCAGTGGATATAACTTTCATGACTGATCTAAAACCACCATCAGGTCTATATTTCAATTTGTCTAATACTTACCAATTAATTAAAGGCCAAATTGCTAAACTAATGGTGAAAAACACTATCTCTGTACTGAATTAATATGTGAGCATTTTCATTTAGCTCTGAATACTTCACACTGTTGTGTTTAGAACCAGCCACAGAGCTGTCATCCTGGCTGTAGACTCTTACATTTATTTGGCCATTACTTAGTTTACATTTTTCATTTTTCATTTTTGCTATGGAGGATGCACAAATGCATTTAAATTAATGGTTCTGATGTGTTTTGTGTTAATGAGCTGAAACCTGAATACGTAGCAGTGTTTTTTTTTTTTTGCTTTACACAAAACATGCAACGCGGAACAGTTTTTAGGCTGTTAACTGCTTGTAGCATCAAATATAACGATCGCTCTGCTGGCCGTGATGATAATGATGATGAAGAGGGATGAGTGTAATTAGAACGATAACAACTATGGTGAAATAAGTCAACTTTCGTTTATTCCCACAAAATTGTGTTTGGGATTTATGTACTGTATGTTGGTCTGTGCAACATATTTGCCAGTGTGATTTTTTTTTTTATCTCTCGCTGTCTCTCTCCACTAGCCTCCATTTTCTGCTCCGAGGGTCCGGAGAATCCCCTCATGGGGGGAGAAGCTACGATAAAGTAAGCAGAAGAGGGAGGGGGGGGCGGACTTGGAGGATAAGAAGATGGGAGGAGGAGGAGGGAAAAAAAGAGAGAGACGAGAAGGGGGGGGTTGGGGGGAAGAGGTGGCAAGAACGTGGGAGACAGAAAAACTGAAAATTAGGCTGGGAGCTGAGTATGATCATGGGAGGAAGGGCCGGGAAGAAGCTAATGGGGGGAGGAGAACAAGAGGAAGATGGAGGGAGGAGGGAGGAGTGAAGAAAGAGAGAGGGCGTGCAGGCGTTCAGTGGTGGAAATGGGGGTTTAACTGTATTACACTCTGGCAGCTCCATCTCCATCACTTTGTGGGCGAGTGTGTAAGCTCATGTGTTTACTTGAAGACTGTGTGTTCACGTGCACGTGCGTGTGCATGTGTGCGTGCGTGTGTGTGTGTGTGTGTGTTACGATCACACCCATGGGGCCTTTACTCTGTCAGTGCTCAGTGATAATCAGCCTCCCTCTATCTCTCTCCTGATCCATCTCCACCTCTATCTCTCCCCTGCCACTATCACTCACCCCCCCCACCCCACCCGACCCCCCCTCACACCCCCTCACCCACGCCTTGTGCTCTTGCCTCTATTTTTCACTCATACCCACTCCTCTCACTTCACCCAAACACACACACACGCATAGATAGTGTAGATTAATATGTGTGTGTGTGTGTGCGTGCGTGTGTGTGTGTGTGCGTGTGTGTGTCGCTGAGTGTGAATTGATTCAGCCTCTGCCCTTTCTAAGCATTCTCCAGGCTCCATTGGCCTCTCACTCTCCACTGAGCAGCATCTGTTTCACACTCCACTACTGCTGTATGCCATATCACTCAATCTCCCTGTCTGTCTCTCTCCTTTTCTCTCCATCTGTCTCTCTCTCTCTCTCTCTCTCTCTCTCTCTCTCTCTCTGAGGCCACCCTCTCTCTCTTTGTTTTTCCTGCTTCTCGTATTCTCGCTGATTCTCACACAAATCTGATTTCTTTCGAGCGCCCATCGTTCAGACCCCCCCACACCCTTCGCGCCCCCCACGCCCTCGGTGCTCGGTATCGATTAATGCTCAGTCGGGGAATATTGATAATGGGGACTTAACTGTAGATTTTGAAGGCTTCCCGGAGGGACCTGCGATTCACAAAGCCTAATTATTGCTCCACTGAACGATCAGGTCCTCCAGCTGATGTTGTTTACTGGCCACATGTGGAAACCTAATGGCTCCCATTAAATGCTAATACACTAAACATGTCACATGACCAAACTAACTTACACAGCTACTTGGTTGTTTTGGGGAAAGATAGACAATAATACATGTAACTATGGTTAGAACGTTGGAGGTTGAAGGTGAAAAGAAATGGTACTCTCCCATGTTCACGTTCAATGTTCTGTCAACCATCACCTCTGACCTCTGTGTGTGGATTCTGTCTACGTACAACACAGTCACCTGACTTCCTCCTCTGCATCATCATCACAGCAGCGGCTCTGTCCTGACAAATTAAAACACGTCGTCTGTGTTTTTTCTTCTCCGCTGCTTGAGGAAGCGTTTCAAACTCATGTCTACAAAACCGTATGGGAGCAGGTTGGCCCAGGAGCTGTTTGATTATGGCGGAGCTGTCAGGTAGCACTGACTCTGGGTTGAGGTAGTTAGGGAGCGTCTCGGGTTTCCTCCGGAGAGCCTGCAGGATGAGCTGTGACTCACAGCTCAGAGAGGAGATAATTACTGTTTCCTCCTCACCTCTCTCTCTCTCCCTCTCTCTCTCTCTCTCTCCCTCTCTCAACTTTCCCATTTTTTTCTCATTGCACTTCCTCTCCAGCTGAGTGATTACCCCTCATTAAAAATCAGAATAAAACATTGTTAGCACAGATCGTTAGGGCGCTCTCACCCCCCCCTTCCCTCGCCCCCCTCTCTCACCCTCTCTCTCTCTCTCTCACCCACCACTCGTCGTTAGCACTCAGCGCGGCCGCTAAACGAGCGGCCTTTGAGGAATGTTATTCTAATTCCAATTAGCTCTGCAGGCTTGGAGGGGAGCCAAGAAAACACTACAGCTGCGGGCACGCGCGACCCACCGAGAAGCAAATAAGGGCATGCACACAGAGCAAGCTGCACACACACACACACACACACGCAGGCGCGCGCGTGCGTTTGAAACAAAGCACGCGGACACATATACAGTGTATGTATGCGTAAATACACTGGTGGGATGTGCGCGTTAATTTTCAAGCGACCAAACACGCACACACGCACACACACACACACACACACACACACACACACACACACACAGTGAAGTGACACACACTGAATGCTCTCAGAATAGCAGTGGCTAATGGCTTTGGCAGCACTCTCACAGGGACCTGAAGAGCAATTAGGCTCCAAACTACACATTGTAAATCCCCTCTGATTACTGTGTGTGTGTGTGTGTGTGTGTGTGTGCGTGTGTGTGTGTGTGTGTGTGTGTGTGTGTGTGTGTGTTAAGCGGCGTTTATCTGCCACCAATTACCTTGCCCCTGCCACCAGAGACGCACACTGGATAAATGGAATCTATAAGCACACACATACACACACACACACACACACATGCAGGCAAACACAGGCTAATTCAATGCATGTACTCTGGTAAATGTGCAGTCATATAGTGAGTGTGTGTGTGTGTGTGTGTCTCATGCACACACACACAGATAAAGAGTAGCTGTCTTATCAGTTTATGTTGGTGTGACTGGAGGATTTGGTCACATGACCTGCAAGACAGAAGCAACCAGGCGCCAAAACTCATTTCCACCTTCAAAGACTCCCTTATCTCCTCAGACGCTGTGTGTGTATACATGCGTGTGCAGATGTGTTGCATGTGTGTGTGTTTGCCTACATTTGTGCACTGGATAGTGTGGTGTGGTTGATGATCTGATGTCCTCTGACAGCAAGACTTGCAGCAAATCATGTATCTCTGTCACATCTGCATCAGACACACACACACACACACACACACACACACATACAGCAGTGCATGGGGGAGATGGAGACACAGATAGGGCAAGTGAAGGATGTGAAGCGTAGTAAGAGATGGAGGGAGCGGTGGATTTAAAGTGGGTGGGAGACAGAGGAGCTGCATCTGATTCACTGTCATGTTCCTTTCAAACGACAGATAAAGAGAAACTGACAAAGCCAAAGTTCAGAAGATGAAAAAGACAACAATCTGTATCCCAACGGCTCGTGTGTCACAGGGGCCTCTGAGGTTTCAGCGCTGGTCCAACCCGTGATGGAAAATATCAAAGGTGAGCGCGGGCAGAAAACAAGTGGGTGAAAAACAGTACACCTGCAGGTACGAGCTTCTGCAGCGACAGCAGCAGTGTGTTGTATATTTCATGGTGCTCTTTTGAAGTTGTCCCTACATTTTCCACCGGCTCTTCAAAGGTCAGACTGCAACCGTGTTTCATCATCCCGCCTTCACACCCCCCCCCACACACTCCCGTACACCATGACTTTCTCCATCCCCACTCTCACTGATGTTTCACTCATGTTGTATTCTCTCTGTTCAACCCCCTTTTTCTTCCTTGTCCTCCGTGTGCCGGCAGAGATTCCTCTTGAATCGTATGAAAATCTGATTGAAATCAAATCATGCTCTATTTAGTGGTTGGTATGTGTTCCAGTGTAAAAGGCACAAAAGAGAGCAGGTAGAGGGTCCTGAGTGAGAAGGTACGAACCTTCCTGCCTCATCAACAGCAAATCAAGGAGAGATCAGAGGCAGTGCGCCTGTGCGTGTGTGTGTGTGTGTGTTGTTGTAAAGGCAAAAAGAGAAACAGCTGTTCTGCGCTTGATGGTCATTATGTGTGTATCAGATGCTTTATATCTTTGATGCATATGTTTGTGTGAACACTTGTGCTTGTTGTCTAATTGTCGACTTGGTATAATTTGCATGGAAAATCGCTGTGTGATATAAAATATCTGCAAATGAGCTAATTAATTATCAGGTGAGTCAGAGCAGCAACTCTCTATCATTAGCTGTAATTGCCCAGCTAATGATACACACAAAGTCAGACACGAGGTGATTGTGCATCCATACATAATATGAGTGTGTGCAGGGTATGTTTTTCATACATGTGTGTGTGTGTGTGTGCTTTGCTGTGTGCGAGTTTGTTGTCCACAACACATCCATTAGTATCCTCCTGACCTGGAGCTGTTCCAGCCAATCAGACGTTAGCGTGCTGTCAGCAGGTGTTGTCAGCTCACTGTGAGATTTATCTAAGTGACAGAGTGCACCGCACAGCACAACAGCAGCATTTATCTCTCTCACTCGCCATTCTCTCTAACTGTGCACCCCCCCCACACACACACACACACACAAATGTTGTCTTAGGTCACCTATGGGGACATTATATATGTATGTATATACTTGACAACACAGAGTGTGTAACAAAGGATGCAATTCTCTGAGCTGCACCCTAATCATTTAAAACCTGCCATGATACAGATGCAAACCATTCTGATAGTGTTGAATTTCTCCCCGCAGGACAGTCCCCACACTGATATCACACAAACATACCCCAGACCGCACCACCTATGACCTTTGACCTCTCACTGTGCCACGACCCCATCATGAGGTACAGCAAGCTCATCATCTCCATGGTAACATGAACTAGTTTGCGAAAAGCAGTGCCACAGGGGAGTGTGTGTGTATGTGCGCATTTGTACGTTTGTGTGTGGGATGATGCTCAATCATTGGAGGGGGGAGGGGACTGCACACGCGCACACACACACACACACACACACACACACACTCTAATAGGGATCTCCATCTGTCTATGTAAATCAATCCTGACCTTTGCTGAACTCTGCTGCTGTGCAGTTTGACAGTTAATCACTTGATAAGTGTGTTATGTGTGTAAGTGTAGTCTGTGTGTGTCTGTCTGCATGTGTTCATGCATGTGTGTTAACTATTGTTTCTTGTTTAGTGTAATTGAATAGAGAAAAACAGCAGGAAACCAAAACATCAGACAAGATGGAAGTGGCACTGTGTATGTGTGTGTGTGTAGACGATAGACGGAAGAAAAAGAGATGCTATAATTTTTTTTGGTAATCGCATTTGTGCTGCTAAAATGAATGGAAATGTTAGTTTTGACTGGTTGTCAAATATAACATGTTCAGTCATATTATAAACAGTACGCACATGGTAAAGTCATTACTTTTATTTATATTTGTGTTCACATTTTATTTTTACCTTCATCAGAGTAACACTATTTGTGATAAAATAGATGGCAACTGCTTTGCACCAAATCTAGGTTATATCCCTGTGTCAATATATCGGCTGCTGTCCTGAGTTACGAGGGCGATCAATATGTCAATACAGTTTGTAGACGAGAAGGCTATATTGTGTGGGCTCGGGTCAGTATGTCAGTGACTCCCTGCAGTGTGTTTGGAAGCACACAGGTGCGCACACACACAAACATACACAGACACGCACAGATTACACTGACACAGATTTGTTAGCACTGAAAAACTTCTATGTCAATGTGATGCCTGCTGTTTTAATGGGCCACGCAATCAAGCTGATCTGTTAACACATAACACATAAAATGACCACAAATCCCTGTCTGTCCTTTTATAGAGCTAACACAGCATGGCAAGCACATGTTTTATTACAGGAGGCTGCTGCCCTCTTGCTGGCGTTAGTGGAATAACACACAAGTGTGTTGGCGTTAGTGCGTGTGTGTGTGCGTGCGTGTGTGTGTGTGTGTGTGTGTGTGCGCGCGCACTTGCATATGTCTGACATTAAGGTGGATTTGGAGAGACAGTCTGCCATCCCAGATGTCATCAGATTGACCAGTGGTCCCATTTTCTGACCTCTGACCTTTCCAGATGGTGACAACCACCCCCCTCCCACTGAGTGTGTGTGTGTTCAAATTTAGGACTGTTTTATAAAGCTCTGGACAACCTTGCATTATGAATTACCAGATGAACTTTACTTTGCCTACAGAAGGGTTTGTTTTCACCCAGTTGACCTTGACATTTCTATTGTTTATCATTTCTCTGAGACTCATTATCTAGGATCACATATCTGGTATCATATATACATGTCAAAAGTGCAGTTAAATTAATGGGAATGTTAAGGTTTTATGTTGGCCGACTGGCAACTGCAGACGTAAAACAGAACAGAGACGTTGGTGTCTCTGCACTAATATATTCATTACTGTCATTAACCTTTCTGCTACACGGTCCCCTCATCTAATTATCCCTCTGCTACTGCCGAACACACACACACACACACACACACACACACACACACACACCATTCTCAGCTGCCACCCCCACTCCTCTACCTCGACCCCCCCTCCACTACCCCACATGTTGTTTGACAAATGACTGGTCTCGCCTCATCAAGCACATGACAATGTAAACAGATGGGAGGTGGAGACATGGACAGTGCCAACTTCTAGCACCTGCACACACACACACACACACATGCACGCACACACACACACATGCACCCAGCCTCTATAAAATCTCTACCATATGATGCAGTAATTTGAAAAGCTCTGCTCTGAGACACTTGAGGCTTTATAACAGGAGTGCAGATTTGTTGATGATGGGAAACAGATACGTTTAAAGACAAACAGACAAGTCTAAAAAACAACTACAACACACAAAAAACGAATCACGACAATGGTACATTTTTCTATGCAAATGACAGTCTGATAATATTGTGCAAGTATTAAGGAATAACAAAGAGACAGACTCCAATGGTGACAGTTTTATCAAGCGTAGGTGTGCACATTTAAACACATCACAGACAATAATTCTCTCTGAGGGATAAAATGAGGGCTCTGCCACCTTAAACTTATTTATGCCTTATCTTGTATTCATAACTCATACCAGATGATAAATGACAGATGTTATTGAAGCATTTGTGCAAACTGAAAATGATTTGCTATATGTTCTGCTTCAAAAATATAAAATCTGTAACACAAAGTCATCCTCGAATAGAAAGTCGAATAGAAATGTAACACTGTGGGTACAATAATAAAGACAATGGGTTGGTACATTTTGTGTAAAGTCTCATAAAAACATTCACTGCATCATACACAGTAAGAACAAAGAGCGGGTTGTGTATTTAAGTCTTTACGTTGACAGATGCAATGCACTTGCAACAATGTCTGCAGTTCTGAGTGGTACAAACAACACATTTCATTTTCATTTTCAGCAAACCACGTGCCTCCAATGTCACTTCCGACCAGCACGCACATCCTGGTCACCTGTCCACAGGACAAACATTGATAGACAAACAACTATTTACAGTCACATTATTTGAACCTACATGCTTTTGGACTGTGGGGAAAAAAAATGAGTACCTGACCAGACACAGAGACAACATTTCTCACATCACTTCACATTTGTCTTTCTACTGTCATCATTTTCTGACTTTTCAGAAAATATAAAACACATTTTAAGTGGCAAATATTATTCTTAAATAAACCTGAATAAGAAAACTAATGTGAAGTGGTGGATAATCTGATGGGACTCATAGTACTAGTTTGCTCATTTAATCCATACCCTACTTAATCCATAATTGTTGCAGCTGTGCATGGTGATGATTTGTTATTTATTTATGTTTATCCATTGCATAGATTATATCGCATCTCTCTTTTATTAGGTTTCTGCATTTGTTTCCTTGTTCCACCTTTGCTGAGTTCACATTCAGTCCAACACGGATGGAAATGATCAGGTGCAACAGGAGAAGTTTGGTTGCTTCCTGGGAGCATCCAAGTTGGGCAGCGACTGATGATGACTCTTCTGATTTAAGGTACCATGTTCTTTTACCTGCCTGTAGGGAGGAGGGAAAAGAAAACAATGGAGGAGATTCTTGTAGAATAAATTCACACAGAGTCAAACGTCTACACACATAGATTACAACTTCAACTTACTCCCGATTAAGCATCTCTTTGTTTCCAGTATGTTCAGAATTAATTTTAAGAGATTAACTGTTTATTATTTTATTGCACAACATTTTTATTCTTCTTCTAGTCTAACTATATATTTCATATTGTAAAATGTTTTTATTTTATTTTATTTGTTTAAATGAAGTAAATGGAATATAATTCTCTTGGTTGGTACATGTCGCTGACTGACACAGTTGTACCATCTCACCTGGCCAGATGCAGCACAGCCTCAAGGATGTTGGAGCCATCTTTGGCACTAGTTTCACAGAACAGCGTGTTGTACGTCTGTTGGGTAAAGACAGAGAGTTACTGATTCGCAATCATTCATTTTTGCATACTGCTAACCCTACTATGGGTTGATGGTTATGACTTGGCTTCATATAAACAAGGATAACCGAATGGGTTATGTTTTAACTACCATGGCCAGTTTTTCTCCGTAGCTGGTTGGAACAGAGTTAGCGCCATCTTGTCTTAGGTCACACTTATTACCCACGAGCATGATGGGAATATCCTCCACAGATGCATCCTGCTGCGCGAAAAGAGGGAAACGTTAAACACTGACAAGATAATGTAAAAATAAACTGCGAAAGCACCACAGTGTGTACATACAGTGACGTGTTATAGCAGACAACACGTCAGCACAGATTGTTTCAAGCCACGCGTCGTATATCGCATGCGGAAAATTCAACATGGCCACAAATAACACAAAGTGCACACGAGTCACGCTAAACACTTACATATCTGCTGCATGTAAAAAGAGAGAGGGGGACAGACTCCTTAGTTTGACATTCAAAGGACCATGTTTTTATATAGTAACATTTTAACAGAGAGAAGAGAGAGAGAGAAGCGCGTTACCTCAATCGTGTCCACCCACTCTCTAACATTAAGGAAGCTCCTTTCACAGGTGACGTCATACAGCAGTAACACGCCGTCCGCTCGGCGGAAATAAGACTTTGCAATACTGCGAAACCTGAGACGAGGATGGAAAATGGTTCAAAGCGATTTCCTTCACTTAAATCAACAGCTATTGTTTGTCGTGGTAATATATGTAGAATACAACCTATGTCCTGTTGTGGGTGACTAATATTTAAAACAAGGTAACACACCGTTCCTGTCCTGCAGTGTCCCACAGTTGTAGTAAAACAGGCTCTCCGTCTACAATTAGTGTCTTGATCTGGAAGTCCACTCCTGAAAAACACACCGGAGATGCAATCAAACACTTTACACAACTGTACTGGTCCAAAAAAACAAACAAACATGTTTACATCAGTACATGTTAAAACCTTATTTTAACATGTGCAGAGCTAAATCATGAATCAGCTGGCATTTATTTCTTGGGAAATGACACTTGTCACACAGAGAAGACAACAGGAAAATTAATGTTATGTCGACTAAAGATGAATAATATTGGCTATAAATCATCCGACTCACCCAGAGTTGTACCGGAGTTGAGTTTAAATTCGTTCTTGCACAGACGCAGCAGAAAGCTGGACTTTCCCACAGCAGCATCTCCGGCCAACACGATCCTGTAGGCCTTCTCTGAGGTCATGTAGCCCAGGTCACCACAATCCACCTCCTTCTGCAGAGGGAACAGAAGCAGATTAGTTATGAGGGGAAGTGAGATGTTTATGCAGCACTGATAAGATGATGCCATTTGTTCACATTGATGAGGTGTAATGGCCAATTAGCTTAACTGCACCTCTCCTCTTCCTTTGTCTGCATCTCCTACCTGAACACTGATGGCACTGAGGGCTTTTCTTGTCGTTGGAGCCGGGGTTTTGGTGACATTGATGGTTTCGGGCACCTTCCAGTCCAACACCGAGCTGCTGTCTGAACCAAATGCTGATTCAGCGTCCTGCGTCTCTGCTCGCTGTGACATCATCGACGTCACAGTCAAAACAAAAATCTACATTTAACGACTTTATCAGATGCCATTATCAGCCTCTGGCAGCTTAAACACAAAATTATTTCTCCAATATATATTTTGATGTACACTTGTGTTTTGTCTAACCTCATTGTCAGAGTTTTCACCCATCATGCTGTCGTTGTTGTCATCCTCCCCTGTCTTCTCCCCTCTCTCTTCCTCTTCTTCGTGAACTTTGACCTCCTGCTCAGAGTCGTAGCCTCCATGTGAGCCTCTGAGTGTGGACAGGCCGCTGTCCATGTAGATCTCCGGCAGGCTGTCCTCCTCACACTCACTGCTGTTTCTCCGCTTAAGGCCTGGATCACACATGGCCAAGGCCAGGGTGTCACAGCTGGGCCTGCGCCTGTACAGAGAGTCGTCCTCATTTAAGCGATGACAGAACCTGTGGATGAGATTTGGGAAATAACATGTGATACAGTTAACATTTTTTTTTAGTGCTGTTAACAAACCCCTATTCCCCAAACTCTTGACCCCAATAAACAGTGCTATTTGAATAACCCTGACACGCTTTGTGTTTGTTTATCTGTCTTACCTGTCCATTAGTGCATATGGTGATGTGTAGCAGATGCTTTTACTTCTGCTTCTGTCCTTTATTTCTCCTGGTGAACCATTGTTGCCAGACTGTAAGGCACAATTAAAAAGTTGTTTTCCAGTATTTGTAGTTCAAAAAATGAAACATTGAAAATTGAGTCTTCTCACTGAAAAGATTATAATAGCGTAAACCTCTTATCGTGTGGAAACTAACTAATTTTTTTTTCAATTAACCACGGCCCACCTTTGTCATCCTCTCGAGAGCGGCCCTCAGGCCATCGTTGCTGTCGTGGAGCTTCCTGTTGGCTGTCCTATCCACACACAAGCATGCAGGGGTGCACACACACACACACACACACACACACACACACACACACACACACACACACACACACACACACACACACAGAGAGAGAGAGAAAAGAAAAATAAAGAACATTGTTATTTATTGTCCTGGACAATATGTCTTTTTATGATATTGTCAAGTCTTAAATTAAATAGGGCAGATCAACAGGTAGGAAGCCAAATGCATGCTGCCATGACTGTAACATCAGTATATCATATACCAGTTCCTCCAGATGAGGGCGCTCCATAGATTACATTACACACTGTTTTTAAAATGCAGTCATTTTTTTCTCTGTCTCCAGAAGACAACATCAAAAATATACATTATGAGTGTTACTGCATGTGGCCCCACAAGCCACAAGGGGGCCCTGCAGCTGAATTACCTGTCTAATTAAAATGAGCCGTCTTTATACCTGATATGCCTTTAAATAAATGTAGGCTGTGAGGATAAAATAATCCGCAATGATAAACTGCATCTCTTGTTTTTGTGGCATAATTAAGTCCAAATCGTCGGACTTGCTCAATCAGTGACGTCAGCCGATAGGTACAATGGAAATGATTGACAGGTAGCCATCATTCCCGTTCGTGAGGATACGCATGGTAAACACCACTATAGCATCAAACAGAATGTATTTATATTAGTGAGGCGAAAGAACGCTAGAAGAAGAAAACAGAGGAAATGAGAGCGTTGAAGAATAAAGGTAAGGTGTTTGTTTGTGAGGTGGGTGGTGGAGGGGGGCGTGTAACGCCGAGGTTTTTAGCTAGTTTGTTTATTTGTTTTGCTAGCTAGCTAAGTTAGCCTTGGATAAATGGAAGTTACCTGACTGGGATTTATGTGCTCATAAACCCAGCTTTATTTAATATTAGATTATTTTGGCCTATTGTGGCTGTTGGATTCTCACTCGTTGCCTCATTTATTAAAATATTTCATGCGACAATGCAGTTTGCTAATGTAAACAATCACGCCGCCATTACTACAGCACAGTCTTATTTAAAAAAAAACATAATATTTGTGTTACTGTGAAAATTGTGTGTCGTGTTCGTGCTCTTGTTGTGTTCTTTAAAAGTAAAAGTAAACACTCAATATCTGTTTTATTTGGAGGATTATTGTTTTTCTTGTATTTTCATCAGCTATTTTGCTTGGCTGGCTCAACTTAAGATATTAAGTTATCAGTTATCAGGACTGTAGCCTATTTTGCTTGTGTTACAGTGTTATCGACTGTGGCATAGCTGTGGATCATCTAATGGAATAGGAATCTTACCATCCTAGCTTGGCAAACTAGGGACCCAGAAACAACATTGCTAGAAACAGCTGTGGTCTAACTTACTGCAGTATCTCGATCTGACTCTCTAGGATGTCCCGCTCATCTGCGAACTGTTTCATGAGCTCCTCATCTCTGCAACAAAACACATTCACAAACACAGTTATTGAATTTGAGTATAAATATTAACCTAAAGAAAGTTGTTAATCAGCTATTGCTGTGTCCATCTGATGTAATTTATGAATAACAGCTGGCGCACCTGAAAGATGGAGAAACAACAATGTTAACATGATGAGACAGTCCAAAGATTGCAAGAGGACTGTTTCCCTGCTATTGGCTCTGCTGCTTCAGTTGCTAAGAAACGCTTGTGAAGTTATTGTGCGTGTGAAACGGCTCCAGGATATCCTGTTTCGGCTGTGACAAAATGAAAACACCCCCCATGGGGGCATCAGGTCTTTGCTCTCTGTCTCGCTCTCGTAAAAAGTCTCTGTCCCTCTGTAGTGGGATTGTTTGATAAAAAGCCTAGATTGACACACAGGATTACTCTAATACAAATATAGGTCTGTTTCTTTTGAATTAAAAATAGTGTTTGAACAATCCCACATTAGAAGCTTTCCATGTGTGATGATATCAGAGAGAGCAAATATTTTTAACTCCACTGTATGCAATTAACAAATTAGATGAAAAAGAGGTGGAGAAAACCTGCTCAACAACTTTATGTCATCGGGAACTGTAGGTTTGGGCTCTCAGAATTTAACTAAAATGTGTGCAGAGGCGGGAGATGCTGATGTGTTCCCATTCCCTAATATATGATCAGTAGAGACAGCTCTAGAAAAGTCTGACAGAATATGATGCTAAAGACTATTTGAGCTCTGCAAAAACAAAACAAAAACCTGCAAGAAGGATTAAAGCTTAACTTAACTTGCAGCAAAAGTCAAGATTCATCCAGTCAAATACCCTAAAACTAATCATTTGCAGTGTGCACAAACAGTGTGCACAAAATCACAAATTCACCGTTCATAGTTGATGCTTTGATCGGTTAACTCTGTTTTCAACGAGTCCATCTCACTTTGTAGACAGGCAACTTTGGTCTGAGATTTCAACAGCTCCTGCTTTAAACGTTGGTTATCCTGCAGGTAGAGAGAAGAAATGAGCAAACAAGTGTTGAAGGGGGAACACTGGCAATTATAAGACATGTGTGAGACTAGAGGCAAGGAGACATGTTGATTCTGGCATCTTAAACAAATGTTTTGCAAAGACAGCAACATGCAGATTCAGTCTCACCACTGTTAGTTCGCTGATCTTCTTCTTCATCGCCGGGCTCTCGTCTTTCACTGTGATGTTCTTGTACTTCTCCTCGATCTGATGGAAACGGTCATGTTGTTTGAATTTAAGTCATTTGTCCATATCCACAGGATTTAAGGCGAATAAATAATAGCCATTAAATCATTAATAAAATAATTAATAAAAATAAGTTTTAAAAAGCATAAAATCTGGTGGAAATTTAGTATAAACACAACTGTGAATGTACAGATAACATTCAGCCTCACTTTCAATGGAAAATTGTAAGAAATTTGATTTAATGTAGGAATTAATACTGTTTCCTATCACTCACATTCACTGCATTGCTCATACTATTGCTGCACTTGCACGTAGAATGTTGCATTTTTTTATTTTTAAATCAATAACTTTCTTTTATTTATAACTCCCTGCCTGCAGCTCCTCCAGCACCCTTCTTCCGGCAATCGTACATTTTGCCATTCCAGTTTTAATCTATGGAATCAAGTGAGGGTTATTTGCTCAGTTGACGTTTGTGTTTTCATGAGGTCAAGAGAGAAGATTAGTCCTGGTTCACCTTCCAGTGAATGCAGTCACTGTTTACTAGAGAGTACTCAGATTTTCCACATCTGAGCAGAACCATGTTTTTCCAAATATATACAGTACATTTTACTTTTACGGGTGTATTTTTCACAATGCTTTACTTTCTGAAGTTCATATGTGACTATATCAATTCAGAGCCTATTTATCTTCAGTATATGTAGCAGTAAAAAATGAAAGGTTTTAACTTGTAAATAATATTACCACATACGCACAAGATATTCCTGCTTATTAATATGCTGTTCTCTATATGAAGACAATTTGGTGATTTGTCTAAGACAAATACAGTGAGTGGGTTGTAAATATATTTTTAATGACTCAGTATGTGATGAGAGTATGTCGCCGTGATGCTGGAGTGGAAACATTTACCAACTGCATCTTCTGGATCTTACACTGTAGCTCACACACTTCAGTTTCATAGCTTGTTCGGAGCTCGCTCAGTTCATCCTCTGTTCGCCTCCTCTCCTACACAGACACGGAGAGGAATCACAAAAACATGGGTCAAAATATTGGTTGTATAAAGATAACACTGTGATTTTTTTAAAAGTGTGTGCGTTCCTGTATGTGTAATTGTGTTTGTGTGTGTGATAATTCTACGTGGTTACGTCATTAATCTGTGCTATTTCAGGGCAGGTTTTAAAACATGGATAAAGGCCTCTTGGAAATCGACAAGTGTCTATTTGCAGTTTCCAAATATATCTCCTTCCCTTAGTGGTCTCTGAACATGACTGTGTGCACACAGGTGTGAATACGAGTGCCCTCTAATTATGTGTGCTTTCTACACAAAATCAACAGCAGCTTCAGAGTCAGTTGAGAACACTTATATAAGTTCAGCTGTCCCAGGAGATAAAAGCAAAGCAAAAAAATGTTCTAAATTAATAGTGGTTTACCTGAGACATGGGCACTGCCCACTATTAATATTATACATCTAATCTTTTCAAATAATGTTGACTAAAATGTGCACCAGCACTACTGTTTAGCACACAGGAATTGGAAAGTTGTTAAACCCAGTTGTTCAGCAGGCGTGTCAGCGGCTCAGTAATATGATATTCAGCCGTTTCTTTGTTTGACATAAGGGAAGAGCAGAGTAAACACACCCGACTTATCGCTTTGCCTACACAAACTCCAGAAGAAAATGTCATCGCCTCTCGTCTGCAGTTTTAAAACCACAACACAAAGTCAAGTTCATGAGTTTGTCCAACCTGCTCTCGTGTTTTTCTCTCCGCAGCATGAATGCGTTGGTCCATCTCCTCCTCCATCTCACTGAGCTGCATTGATGCCTGGTCCTGTGCTCTGCAAAACAAGAGACTACAAGATAACACCGATTTCTTCTGTGCATGGTCACTGGCCAGATGAACCTAGTATGGCGACCTGAATTTAACTTAAATGACTTTAATGTCATTATGTTTATGTTTGTGTGTGTGTATAAATGTATGGTTCTCACCGCTTGATGGTGAGCGCCAGGTTCTCCATCTCAAGGTTTTGCTGTTTGAGCTCTTTGGTGAAGTTCATTATGACCTTTTCAAACTGACCAATCAGCCTTGGCTCTGTCAGACTGATGTTCTGGTACAATGTTGCTGCTTGTTCATTCCTGGAATAAAATCAGATATGATGTCATATTTTAATACTCTCGTGTCCACAGTGATATAGTAGGTGATAGATGAAGGGTTTAGTTTTTGGTTGTTTGGTTTTGGCTGACTTAAAATGTCACATGAACCTGGAGAGTAAAAGTTGGTAAACTGAGTTCATCTGGTTGAGGCTAAGATGATTTCTAGTGCACATTGATGCAACTCAAATATGCCAGTGCTCTGTCACCTCTGTCTGTAGCTCTCTGCTTCTGGCAATGGGTTTTCTACTGGACTGATTCCAGCAGTCTTTGTATACAACATATTCATTACAACACTTACATTTCTAAACTTAGGGCCCAGGTCGCAACATACAGAATTCCCCTTTAATAAGTTAGGATGTGTGTTTCTGTGGTGACAACAGTGATAAACTGACCTGCGTCACAGCTCGATGGTAAAACTGGATAATGTGTGTGTGTGTGTGTGTGTGTTTGCCTTCTGACAGGACAGACTGGCTGTAATACTGAGCATATAGACACTGCTGCCTGTCAGTCAATAACACAAGATGACACACAGCTTGCAGCAGCGTCACATACAACACTGGATGATAGTAACAGAAACATATACAGAAAACATGACTAAGCGTTCTGTGATCTTTTTGACCCTCTGTGCAAACCTGCCTTTTTTGTCTGTGTTTGCTTTTATTACTTACGCAACGCAATATTTGAGATATTGTGAAAACTTTTTTCCACCACTGTATATTTGAGCACAAAATAGTTGTCCCTCATTTGTTTTGGTGTTTATCATTGGCTATATAAAGATGGATGAGAAAAGATTCTGTACATCTAAAACAAAGATGAAATGTTATGCAAAAAAAAGTCTTGTTGTGTAAAGCCCAATCCTTTATAAAGTTAGCCACTGCCTTTAGTCAGCTGAGAGATTGAATGCTGTTAAGACAATTTTCAACACAACTCATTACACTGCACATCTCGGCTATAATCATAATAAGGTGATGATCACGAAGCGAATTGATTTATTTGCTTATGATGTCTCCATATCCTTCTAACACAAAATATTCTTTCATCCCCAGAAAAACAGGCACTGTGTCTTGTGTGCTATATTTTGCAAGTTGTCGTCTCTCAGCTGACTGTTGTAGCAGTGACTGTAACTAATGATAAGAGAGCGTATTAAGCAGAAGGTACCACTGTGACAATCAATGTTTCTAAAGCTATAGTCGAGCAGCATGAAGAGGAGTCTCATGCCAGGCCTGGGGCCAAGCACCACACACAGACACATTAGATAATACATATGAGTTTTGATGGTGCTACCAAAACCAGAAACCAAGAGGTAACACATTTTTGGTTTTCTACCAACGCCTCTTTCAATGGAAGATGATCAAGAGCTTCATTTGGGAGGTTTTATCTGGTAACAGCGGAATTTCCCGCCCTGAGATTCAATTGTGTTATTTTAGATGTGATTTTCAAAACATTAGGAACATCAGGATATGCACCAAAAACAGAAAAAGTATCCTATCATAATGATGTTGACATCAACCATATCAGCTATCTCGAATCTCTCTTCTAACGCTCCAACAATAAACAGCCATTTTGAATGTTTTAGTCTTTCACAGTGAAAGTGGCAATCCACAAGCTGGTGCAACAACAACAACATCATCATCATCAAGCTTTGTTAAATTAAAGCAAATATATGTTTAAATATTAATCAAATTCAATCTAGTATCTGTAGTTTTCATTGTTAGGGTATTATTTTGGATGACAGTGTTCGAGAGGCAGGAAGCATGACAGTAACCCATCATACATCTTTTGATTGGAGGTTAGGTTACATTAACAGGACGGCGACCTGTTCAGGCTGTACCCTGCCTCCTGCCCAAAGTCAACCCAATGACAGGATGGATAGATGGATATATATATATATGTGTGTGTGTGTGTGTGTGTAAATCTGTGTGTGTATATGTACAATACAGTATATTTATTTAAGTTATTCTCATCCCAGCATCTATCTATCTATCTATCTATCTATCTATCTATCTATCTATCTATCTATCTATACATACATACATACATACATACTGTACATACTGTACATACTGTACATATATATATAGAGAGAGACTGTGTAAAGAGATACACCTGAGTCCAAACTACTTTACCGGTCTCATTCTGGGACACGGTGGTAAATCAACATGTATTAGTTGCTTGGTCCTAAGTAGGCTGTTGCAATGTAACCGGCCTGTGTGTGCATTTCCCTGTTCAGATCATCATCGTATGCACACTGCGCTCACTGTGCCATATCACTCCAACATTTCCATATGTCAGTACAACCTGCCCCGCGTGCGCCCTCTCTACCTGGGTATGTACTTGGCCATCTCGCCCAGTCTCCCCTGGAAGTAGTCCCAGGCGGTGGACGCGTCCCCTCCGTCCGACTCCATGTCCTCCCCGTAGCGGTCGTGGAAGCCTCTGATGAACTCCAGCAGGCTGACGGCTCCGTCCTTGTCTGCGTCCAGCCGGTTGAATATGCGCTGCGCGTCTGGCGCGGACACTTGCAGCTCCGCGCACACGGAGACGAACTCGCTCCTCGCGATCCTTCCAGACTGCTGCGCGTCGTAGGCGTGAAAGAGGGAGCGCAGCCGGTCACGCTCCTCTGAGCTCATAGCGCCGCTGGAGGGACGTGTTTGGCTGGAACTGAACGGGGGCCTTTTCATAAATCAAGGTGAGGTGAGGGGCCAAACCGCCAAGTCCAACTGCAACTCCTTTATCCACACATTTCCACAAATCCGCAAAGGTTTTCATCGGATAAATCCATTTTAAACAACACTAATGTCCAGGAAAAAAAAACAATCACCAAAAGGTCAAAGGTTTCTGCTCCTGTTGGGGTTTCACCCTGTCATTGTCCGGGTCATAGCAGCCACTGGACGCTCAGCAGCTGCTGCTGTGTCTGACTCAGGTAAACCCCACCCAACACAATCCAACACACCAACCACCTGTAGTGTAAGAGGAGTCTACCTCTGCCTCACACTCACACACACACACACACACAGTGAAGGCCTGGGCTTCAGGCCAAATGAAAGTGCTATCATTGCAGGGGAAGGTTGAACACCTCTAATGGATTTAATGAACTTCATAAATTAGACAACCAGTGATCATCAACCTGTCTTGGTGTCGGAATAACAATATATAATGTTTGTTTGTTTATTTTAACACAGATGAATGAGGAAACATTCATTGATCATTTTATTCATCTGAACATAAGTCATTATCCTCATTGAAACGCTGCAGGCATCATTTAGCCCACTACTGGAATGTCACAGGAATAAATACTTTTTTTTTAAATATTGTTTTCTGTTGATCAGTAAATGTTTTGTGTCGATGATTGTGCATGAGTCATGGTGGAGGGTACACTTTAACTCTCGTGTTAACCCCTCTGATCTCCCTCTCAGAGGGGACATCGGCACAGCCGTACAGGTGGAGCACCTTCAGCCTGAAGAGAGCAGAAAACATGGAAACGACCATTAGTGTAAGTGTGTGCTGCATTACTATTTGACTGGGGTGTTTAGGTTTCCTTGCCTTGGGAAGAAATGGGAAAGTGCATGTATGTGTGTGTGTGTGTGTGTGTGTGTGTTTACCTCTTGCAACGTCTGAGGAGTTTCAGTATATTCTCTGAGGTGACGTGGCAAAAACTTAGTTTAACTGTATGGAGGTGGCCATTGCAGTAATTTGCCAGCAGAGTGACCCTGTGTTACAAATACAAGTTTTATTCAGTGTCAGTATGGGGAGGTGCAGCAACAGCAACATGCACCATTTGAAAAGGTTTTTACTACAGCAGATTAAATCCATTTAAAAGTGATCTTGGACTTTTCCAAAATTATTACTTCCCTAAACTATGGCAAACGACACATCACTCACACAATCACACAAACAGAAATATACCACAGCTGTATTGTTTACCCTCTGTTCCCTGTACTGGTGGAGCTGAGATCCAGCTGCTGCAGTCTGCTACATCCCAGTGTCAGAGACCGCACTCCTGCATCTGTTACCGCTCCACAACCACTCACATCCAGAGATCTGACACACACAAACACCGACACACACAAACGGTCAAGACATCAAGACCACCATCAAGCAGCATAACACAAAGTATAGGTGCGTTTAAGTTTGGACAAGTTATGGTTGGGGTCAGTCTCTTACACCAGTCATTGCAAGAAATCACAGGTTCTTCACATAGTTTATTTGTGTGCGCATGTGTGTACCTAATGCAAGGTGTGTATTTGCTGACATTGTGTAGTGTCAGGTCAGTGACTCCAGGACAGCAACACAGGCTCAGACTTTGAAGTTCAGTACAGTTTTGAAGCAAAGTGGCCACATTGCTATCAGCCACCTGTTATAGTAAACAACAGTGGAAATGTCTTTGGTTTAAATTCATAGACACAGAGTACTTTAATCCTAAAAAGATTTTAGGTCAATCTCACACTCACTGCCTGCAGACCGGTGAGATTAATGGAAATGAGACATCGCAGCTGTGCCGCCATCACTGTCAGACTGTGTGCGTTGACTTTAGGCACCTGTCCTATGTTGAGATGCGTCAGGCCAGGACACATCTAAAGCACATGGCGTTGTAGTTGTTGCAGTAAAAGATATAAATACAATACATTATATGAAAGCAATGTACACAGAACGATAGAAGCGGATTTGAGACACATGCAAAACAAAACTGCGGCAGTTTGAAACAAAATAAATTGTGTTTGGTTACTTTTTAAAATGGAGTACCTCATATATTGCCTGTAGACAGGATGGAGAAAGGTACTGACAGCCAAACACCTCCAGTCTGACAAGACTAGCATTAAAACATCAGTCTCATTAAAACATCAGTCTCATTAAAACATCAGTCTCATGAAAACATCAGTCTCATGAAAACATCAGTCTCATTAAAACATCAGTCTCATGAAAACATCGGTCTATCACATCAGTAAAAGCATTCTGACCTCTCTTTGTGTCTCGTGACAAGTTTCTTTAGTGGGTCATCAGTGAAAAGACAGCCGCTCAGGACAGCTGATTTCAGTCTGAACCTGCAGGAAGGATAAATGAAGCTTTAATACTCTACACTATCCACACACGTCTAATTATTCTCAGCTCTGCATACTCCCTACCGTGTGTGTTTAAGCTGTGTACGTATGTTGCATTTTAATGAAGCGTGTGTGTTCTACGCTGATTTATGAAAAGAAATTAACCACATCTTCACTGAGGATTGAGGTTTAGGTCTTGGGGTTTAAGACAGTTCGTCAGAGACATGGAGAAACACCGCGTGTGCGTTTGAGAAACTGACGCTGCACGCCCGTCACTCAGAGCGTTTACTCCTGCGTCCGTTGCTCCACTCCAGCTCACGTCCACACTGGTCACATGATCACACAGCTGCCCTATCAGGGGCAATATTTTGTCACCGTGGAGACCAGGACCAGTGCAACTTGTGACCTTGACTTCCTGTAATAACAGATGACAACATAGATTTAATACAGTCTGAATCAACAGGTTAATCACGAGGAAGGTATGAAAGTTCCTGATCGGTCTTTCTAGCTGTTACTCGTCAATAGTAATCAATAATAAATAGGCTCTGTCTCAGAAAGTGTTCCTGCAGTATCCACGGATGAAATAAGTGATAGTGTCACTTCAAACAAATATTAAGACTCAGGAGCCCAAATGGACTAAGGGCCCTTCATGCCCTATCAAGCCATAATATGTTTTTTTTAAATAAATATTAGTATTTTTCATGTATCATATGGCAGAGGATGTTACTGTACTGACTCAGGCAATGTTTTGGCTAAGCACTGTAACTGACTTTGAGTTGACGTGGTCTCTTTGCTTCTTACCTGCAGATCATTTCTACACAAAGTCAAAAATGTCTCCACCGCTCTGGAGGTGACAGACAGGCCAGTGCAGCTGTACACACACAGGCTGCGAGGACGACGTTGGCCCAAAACAAAAAGCCACTGCTCCGTCAGGGTTGAGTTTTCCACCGTCAGACGTTTCCCTTCAGAGAGAAGCAGCCAAACATCAACTGTCATGCTTAGTATAGGAACTTGTTTTGATGATTTATGGTGTTGGCTCTGACCTAGAGCTTGTGTGTGAATATGTGATGCTGCAGATCTGGGTTATCTTACTGTATGTTTGTCCAGGGAGTAGAAGGCTACACTGGAAAGACTTACATCATGAGAACATGCCATGTGATGGCACGTTGAAAAATTCAGGACATCCCATGACCGAGGTCATTACCTTGAATTAATAACCTTAAAGCTGCAAAAATGACTAAACATAATTTTAATGTTATGTAAAGTTCATTAGACACTGCTAATTGCATTGTTATTATTATTATTATTATTATTGGTGTTAATGTTTAACTTATTCTGTTTTCAGAATTGCATAGTTTATGTATGGTATATTTATTTACTTGACTTTTAAATGCATCTTTTAACAGGTTAATATTTGATTATCATATTGTGGTTTTTTTTTTTTTTGCTGAACTGCATGTCTGCATGCGTGGCTACAGATAGCTACACATGCAAAGCAAAAGCAAATAAAGAGCAAGGCTGTTAAAAAGAGTCTGTCGGCAGAGGTTCTAATAAATGCACATTGTCTTTATGAATAAATAATTTAAAGGAAACTTCAGTCAAAAGCTGTTCACTTGTTTTCAGGGAGCTGACTCACAGAGTGTGTGATCAGTGGACAGTGTGTGTAGGCGGCTGCACACCTGTGCCACCCTGCACAGATCAGTGTGAGACAGCAGTGACAGGATGGACAGCCACACCTCATCAGGTAGACGCAGCCACCGGTCACATACAGGGACCCCTGCTGGCTGAACGGTGTAATACAATATAAACACATCACTTAACGTAAGAAGAAAACACACTTCAGCTTGCAATGCTGGAGAAATGTTAAACACAGAACAATGTCAAGACATAATGTTAGAAAATGTGTTCTTACGCTGTCAGTTTTGTTCACTATGAATTTCACTGTTGTGCCTGTAAAAGCAAACAATGTATTATATATTCATATTTGTTTAGGGGATATCATTTCAGTTGAGAAGTCCAACATTATTGTGCAAATACAGTTACACAATCATTTTCTAATAGCCCCTCCTCATCTCTTGTGACTTTTGACTTTTATTGAATGAAGCAATGTAAATTGGACTAAAGCACAACCATAACCATAAACCCTTCATAGAGACAATGTGACCAACAAGCTAATTTTAAAAATGCTTTCTACCTTATGACTTACTAGTGTGACAGTCAGATGACCTGCTTGTGACTTGTGCTTTTTTCTTGGACATTTCAGAACGCTCTTGTTGCTGTGTCTTGGTTTTTATTCTGAACTTACGTGAGGCTGATGATGCTGGTCCGACATCATTGTGGTGTAGCGTGTGTCTGTCAGAAGGTTGCAGGCATGTGTGCGTGTCCCTGTCAGGTGATGCGGGGGGTTTAGCTCTGTCCTCTAATGTGCTTCTCTTTGTGTGCATTTGTGCATCCAGTCTCTTTGTGTATTTGTTTGCTCCTGCCGACTGAGGTCTGCTGGAGATAGAGGATGAAGTTCAGTGTTACACAACTGGAGTAACACTATATCACAGGAACATTCCTTTAGCTATCATAGATCAGTTTGAAGGAACCACGTTTTCAATTAGTAGGATCATGTGCAAAAATCACTTTTTTCTAAGTGATGCATGTTTATGTTTTAACAAAGCTCAAAAACAAAAAGAGTAATTTCTGTCATGATCTGTGTTGGTTGCTGTGGTTTTTGTTTCCCTTTTCCCTGTCTTGCAGGGGTTGCCGTGGCTGAGGTGGAGTCCGGGTGTGATCAATTACACACAGGTGTCCGGCATTCGGTGATTACCTGGTCTCGCGGACCTGTGTTGGAGACAGAGGATGAGGTTCAGTGTTACACAACTGGAGTAACACTATATCACAGGAACATTCCTTTAGCTATCATAGATCAGTTTGAAGCAACCACGTTTTCAATTAGTAGGATCATGTGCAAAAATCACTTTTTTCTAAGTGATGCATGTTTATGTTTTAACAAAACTCAAAAACAAAAAGAGTAATTTCTAGAAAAGAGCACACCAACAGTGTCCATTGTTAATCTGTGATTTGTTCACCTTGTTAACATCTTTCCATTTGAGAGTGAAAACAAAGCCATTCTTGATTTTTCACTCTGAGCACTATGAGTTCCCTTTGTCTTCTTTTGACCTTTGACCCCAACGTGACGATATTTGGGAACATCATTAGGTGCAGCGCTCATGTGCTTCACTTGTGTGTTGACAACCTTATCTTTTGCGTTTTTGGCTTCTGCATTTGTCTCTGTATAATCACCACGAACACAGTTCTTCTGGCACAAAGCTCTGCTTTCCTTTAAATTCAAATTGTCCCCATGTTCAACAAGTGCCTCCAAATATCGAATGTATGTGGTCCCGTCCTGGTTTTTACTAATGACATCTGATACATTTGATGGTATTGCCATGTGACAGTATTTTGCCATTTCTTCGAGGTTGTTCTCTTGTCTCATAGTATCATTTGTGCACAATGCTGTAGAAGCTGAGCTGGATTCCTGTTCTTTAAGCTTTTCTTCCAAATTGTCCTTCAGCCTCGTATTTACTTCCTCCTTTTCATCGTCCATCACGCCTTCAGCCTCATTCCTCTGTTGATTTTCTGATATTGCGCCGCTTGACTGAGCTCCAGCTGTTTTATTCATCATATCTGGGGAACCACATCGTAAGGGGGCCACAGCACCAAACACTGCTCTCCTGTTATCAACCACACCGCTCCAGCAGGATTCTTTGATCAAGCAAGTTGTAGGTGCGAGTGTTTGATTTGTGCTGCTGTCAGACATGTTTGTTTTTTGTCTTCGATGATGTATGTACAGTCCACTTGTTGTGCAGTTGTCTTGGTGTTGACTTTGTTTATTAGTGATACGCTGGGGCTCCCAGCTTTTGGTCATGTTTCCAGTTTCTCTGTTCTCAGGACAAGTTAGTCCATCTCTCTCCAGAGTAACCAGGGTAATGTTTAGATTGTCTTTCATATTCTTATAATTTATTGGTATAGGTTCCCAAACCCTCCCTGCACTCCCTCCTTCAAGTATCTCATCAGCACATGCAGTCATGGAGACTGGATGATGGCGCTTAGCTTCAGATGGATGTTGACATCCAGGTGACGTTTTCTCTGGTCCCATCTTCTCTCTGTCTTTTTCAAATGCCAAAATCAAACTGTCAGCTCTGCACAATTCATGGTAAACCTCTGATCCACCGCTGAGGAATCTGCGAGCCCAGTCCAACACATGCCGCAGCTTCTTCTGCTCACTGCAGAGAGAATCACTGAGAAGATGGGAGTCCAGCCCGTGGTTGATATTCTGACAGTTTCCAGCAACCTGTAAATGTTCAGACACAGCGCGTGCATCTCCTGGAGTATGATCTGTCTCCATAGTTGGATTTGCGTTTTGAAAAGTTGCTCTGATCTCTTCTCAGGTGCATATGATCGTAATGCAGTAATGTCTCAACAAGTTCCCTGTACAAACAGACGAAGCAAAGCAACTTTTAAGTCTCTAACCCAGAAGTTATGATGATGCAGTAATTTATCTTTGCAGGTTATGATTTTGTCTGTTTACACCACGACAGTCGTTTGACCCAGTTTAAACAAACAGTCACTCTTACCCTGAAGATTTCTGAAGATTGTCTCCTCTTTGTTTCACCACCCGCAACCATTACAGAGAAGATAAAGGGAAGAGTCTGTTCCAGGTCTTTAGGTAAATACACCTCGTCTCTAAAAACTGGACCTACAGTAATATTTCTCAGCCAACAGAAAACAGACGTTGGTTTTGATGGCCCCTGTTGTCCCAGCAATCCTGTGTGGCACAAATATCACCATAGATACAGCGGCACACATGCAGTAATCATTTGTCAACACACGAGGGAGACAAAGCTTTGAGAATGGAACCCAGGAGACCAGCAGAAAATAACTTGTTGTTGTTCATGATGAAAGTTTTTTTTATGGACCTTATGTTTGCTTAACAACACGACTTGTATGTAATAAGGTTTGTTCCAATTATTTTCTGTCGGATTGTGTCCTTTTGTTAACCATGATTATCGTAACTATTGTGACCGCTGATTTTACCTTTTGTTGGGTTATGTCACACTTTTAAATGATGCATATACAAATGAAAAAAAGTAACACAATTAAGACTAAGTAAAAAAATAGAGACACGAACATACACATATATCCTAAGACACACGTATTTTTCAGGAAACTTATAATATAAAAAGAGAGTACCCGTTAAATTAGGTAACGTGTCACTTTTGACCGCTCACAGCACCCGTACTGAATCACTCACTTGAGCCACTTGAGTCAGTGTTCTTGCCCCCCCATAATAACGGACTCATAGGATCCGAGTTAAATGAGACCTCGGACTCGTGAGTCCTGATTCAGTGTGAAGATTCGAAACATTAACTCGGGTGATTCGGGTAACCGACCAACTCGACGTTGTATGACAACAATGGATACAAGCTAACCGTGTAGTGGTAGTGGCCTGATAAAATAGCCGAGCGACCAGGTCGTCGAGCATTTCAATTTCACCTCGCAAACTGGACCTTCGCTTCAGTTCCTGCTTTGTGACGTCAGTGTAGCGGGGTGACCTGGGTAAGTAAGTGGTTTGGCTGCTAACGGTAGCGACGCTAACAGAATGTGAACGAGCAACCTAGCTAGCCAGACGACGCGACCGCAGCAGATTGCTTTAAGCATTGGCTCACGCAGAAACATACCGCATTATCCATTACTCACGTTTTCAATGACACGCCTTAATTGAATTTTACTGTAATTTACCTTTCGTCCTGTTAGCTTCTGCATCAGTGACGGACAAGAGTCGAGCTCATTTTTGATGTGAGTGTGGCTGGTTGAATATAAGAGACCTTGTGTAGTAGTTAAGTGTTTTGTCAAGAATAGTGGGGAAACTACAAGACAGGATAAAGGTGGTAAAGGTTTGTATTTTGATAACACAGACACACTGGCAAAGGTTTTCTTTAGATACACAATACTGATGGTCGTAACGGGCAGCAGCGGCATTTCTTAATGTTCGATTTACAGCCACAGCTAGCTACCCTGGAGTCTGTTGCTGTTTTGGTTTGAGAAAGCGGCATTATTTAATTATTTAAAGAGGGAATCAGTGATATCCTCCCAGTGGGAACAGTGATTTGTATCAGTGACGATCATTCTTGGATCATTTGAATGGAGGGAGCCAGAGCATGGGAAAACATTATTAGACTGTATGAGTATGTGTTTCCACAAGCAAAGTGACACTGTAGCAATGTAAACAGAATGTTGTATGAATGTATATTAGTGTGTGACGCTTTCCTTTGGGGTCGTGACGACGATACACTTCACAGCCACACGGACGTATGTGTATGTATAGATCGATAGTTCGAACACACAAAAACCCAACCACACAGAAGACAGAAGGGAATCTGTGACAACTGACAACAGGAATTATCAGCCTACAGAGCAAGACTTTTCTTAGCGATCTACCTGTGCGATCTACCTGCCAGGGTGATTCACTTAACCAGACATCAGCAGAATCTTAGGTTCCCTTCGTTGTCAAGCGTATTGCTAGGAGATCTATACAAAAGTAGTGGTAATTTTTGTAATTGATGAATGTGGCATTTGGATAAATACCATTGGTTTGAACAAACTACAGCAGTAGTTCACCATCAGTTGAAAGTCCAACTAGCTTTTTGTTATCAATCTCCATAATATAAGGCCGCTGTGCACATTTTAATGACCATAGCCTTAGGTCAAACAGAAGACTTAAAACATGCTATTATGGAATAAATGGAATCTATGGTGGCCTAAAGTTTGGTTTGTGTGTCTCCAGTCTGTAGACAGCTATGGGTGGACTGGGGAACGGGCGCCGTGGTGGAAGATCACCCCCTCTAATGATCGGTGCTCTAATCGCCTGTATCCTGGTTCTGGGCTTTAACTACTGGGTGTCCAGCTCCCGCAACCTGGAGCTACAGGTATGAAATTTTTTGTGCAGGTGTTTACCCTACCATACTGAAACAAGAAGCTTAACTAAGAACCACACATAGTATGAATTCACTGAAAAAGTATTAAAATATTTTCGAGAAACCATATCCCTTTGTCTTTCTGTGCCTTCAGACTAAGCTGTATGAGTTGGAGGGCCAGGTGCGACGTGGCACAGCAGAGCGTGGGGTCGCCGAGATGAAGAAGAATGAGTTCCTACAGGAAATCCAGAGACAGAAGGAGGAGATCAGTCACATAGAACATCTCTACAAGAAACAGCTGGAAGCTGCCCAGAACAACTGCAACCAAGAGAGGGTGCGTCCAATCACCAGTGGGAGTTTAAAGTACCTTTTGTAAAATATAAAAATTGAGTTATTATTAATTTTAATTAATTTTTTTAATTGAGAATATTTTTCTGTGCTTCTGCTTGTAGGATACACTGCAGCAGAACATTTCCTCTTGCACCAAAACCACAGAGGATCTCAAAGGTAATTGCTGACCTTTTCCCCAGAAGCAATAGCTGACATATCTCCTTGGGAAAAATGATACATTTTGGGTATTAACTAGCTCTCTGTTTATTGTATACGTCTGAACCTCAGGTCAGTTGAATCACCTAAATGAGGACTTGGAGAAGCTGCAGAGGGAGCTACAGCTTTGCCATGGCAACATCAACACTCTCAACAAAAAACTAACTTATGACATGTAAGGAAAAAAATCTGCAGTTATATTTATACTCTATAAAGATACAGTTCTTTATCTTTATTTATGATACTTGCACATCTGTTCAATTCAGATGTATCATTAATTCTGGTTCAGATATATTACGAGCACATGGGCTGAAAATGAATTGTCCATTCTGTTCATGCTTTTGTGTGTGTGTGTGTGTGTGTGTGATTGGTACATGTGTAGGACACATTGTCACTCTCAGATCCAGTCTCAGAAGGAGTTGTGTGATGAGAAATTGGCGGCTGCTAAACGTGATGTTCAGAAGAAAACGGACAAGCTTGACATCCCTCCCCCAGGTGTCTCCTCACAGGTAGGTTAGTTTTACTCTCTGATAATGAACCATGGAGTGTGTGAGGATTTTCCACAGTTTTCCGGCGTGGCCGGGGTGTGGTCCGGGGTGGTGAGCACGCTCCTCCTTTGGGGGGGACCTGTCTTTTAAGTTTCATGTTGAGATTTTCTCTCCAAAATTGGTAAAGTTTAGTTTTTACATTAATTTTTGCCCATTGTAGTGGCAGTTTTTAGATTCTG
>JAFBJQ010000231.1:283-222749 GCA_016785345.1 Trinectes maculatus | reverse complement strand
TTTTCATTCACTGAATCCACAAAATGTATTATTATTATTATTATTATTATTATTATTATTATTATTATTATTATTATTATTATTATTATTATTATTATTATTATTACTATTGTTGTTGTTGTTATTATCGATGAAGGTTAGAGCTGCAAGTCCCCCTCATTGTAAACTAATAGGGTTTATAAATGGTTGTAGTGTTTTCCCTGAACTGATGATGGTGATCACAGGCCCACAGGCCTCCAGGACAGAGCCTCCCCAGAGCGCACAGCCACAGCCATTGAGGGGTTATGTCGCCATCTAGTGACGGGACTGTGACAGCACAGCTTCTGACCAGGCACTGTAGTAGTCAGTGAATCTTTAACTCTGTCTCTGTGCCGCGCAGAGTCTGTGTGTGTGTGTGTGTGTGTGTGTGTGTGTGCGTGTGTGTGTGTGTGTGTGTGTGTGTGTGTGTTATACTCGGTTACTTTAAACATTTCTGAAATGTATCTCCCAAATGTGACAATTCAAAATATGTTAATATCGCAAAACCTTTAATTATGTCATTAAGAGAAATAATGTCTTTAAGAGAAATTTCATATATTAATTGATATATGTGTGTATAATTTATATATTAATAAAACATTAATCACACTAAGACAGAGAGACAAACGAAGCAGTTTGATGACGTAAACATTCACGTATATATCATTATTAATAATAATTGTTATAATTTCCGGTGGCTACTCAGTGTACTGAGTCAAGCTCTTTAAAATATATGACTATGACTGACTAGAATATATATACATATGACTATGTTACAAATATATGCTGTAAATGTGCCTTTTCAATAATCTCGTGTTTAAGCTAATCGGTCTACAGAGTGACGATCGTTTCATAAAAAGCATTGAAGATACGAAAGGAAAGAGTGAACACTGCACATATCGACAGTATGGTCGCATGTTAAACACTGAATTCAAATATTTGTTTGTAAAATGTTTAAAAACGCTTTAATTCCATCAATGTTTATTATTGTTTATGTATTAATATATAATGTATATAATACAATGCTGTTAAGCTCAGATGACAATCTATGTAGGTGGATGAAAACAAAATCTTTGAAAATGATTAGACTCAGACTGGAGTAGTCTGTATTGTTATATTATGTTGTCATCTCTCTGTCCAACCATCCAACCCCAAAACTATTCACAGCATTGATATTCAACCTATTTTGATATGTTAACACTGTTGTTCAAATGGATAACAGCATTTTATGGACGTTCCAATAAGACCAGCTCCTCCACTACAGTCTCAGTGTGCAGATGTGGGACACATGGCACTGACCTCTAAACTGTCCAGCTCCTCCAGACAGCCAGCTGCTGGACAGACACAGTAGTTTGTGCCATAAAAAAGGGACATTTGTTCCAGCAGCCTCTGCTGAGTGTCTCCTTCTCAGCTCAGTCTCACATACACACACACACACACACACACAACAGCCGGATGAACACAGGTTTATCATTTCAGGAAACCTGTGGAGATTTGCTGGGTTTATGGTCTGATGTGCTGACATCTTTTCTGGAGTGTTTTTCTCTTATGAATAATCTCCTACTTTGTTGGGATGGATGTGGATCCAGTGCAGGGATGATTCCTCTCTGTTGTCCTGTGTCATTGCTCCCCCTAACAGCTAAACAATTTATTGCACCTCACTCCATAAAGTCCCCTCTGCTGCAGGCCTGAGGCGGGCCACAATAAGAATCACATTCATTTCAATATCTACCTCTTTCTTTTAAAACCTCCACATGTTGATTGTAAATAGAAAGAGTGGAAAATTTACTCTGATTTTAAATTGTAAAATCTGAGTAAAATACCTGTTTGCAAAGCATGAGACCAGAATCATTAAAATTCACTCAGTAATAAAGACATATAGACACAGGCTTCATTAGAGGTCTGAAAAAAATTAAAAGCTTAATTCAAAGAGACAGACACTTTAAATCCGACAGGTACAAGCAGCACTAGTAACACTAGTAGCAAAAGTATTCATATTCTGTACTTAAGTAGAAGTACAAATACTTGTGTAAAAAATACTCTGGTAAAAGTAGTACTGAGTCCGCTCCTTTACTCAAGTAAAAGTAAGAAAGTACAGGCTCTGAAATGTACTTAAGTAAAAAAGTAAAAAGTGAAAATGAATTTTTGCTGTTAATGAAACACAATACATCATTTGATGATTTTGTAAAATGGAAAAAGGTCAGACAGAATAATCAGGATTGAATTTACCAGAATACTGCATGAGCATCTGGATAATCTAACAGCTTTGAGCTGTTTACATGCAAATGCAGCAAAGCATCTGTGCATTGTTTCAGGCTTTATCCAGTGTGCTGTGACTCAGAGGAAACTCTGTCTGTGTGCTGTCCAGCAATCAGTCAACTCGACCTCACTCATACAAGCCTTCAGATTCTTCTTCAATTCCAGTGTTACTTTCTCATCTTTGTTTTTCATGGTGCTGCAGGACATTACAGCCACATCCGGTTGCAGGTGATGCACAAGAGGTTTAAAACCCTGCTGTTGGATAATACTGTACTGAGAGGGTGCAGACCTTGATTGACAAAGTTCATGATGGCTTCATCCACACTTTTCTGTGACACTCTTTTGGTTTCCCGCAGTTTAAGCTGCTTAGATGGGCCTTCATGTCCCTGCTATAAAATCTCGGTTCTCCCTAGACACCTTCCCGCGGTCGTTCTTCTCTTTTAAAGTTATTTTCTAGTTAGTCTCGTCTTTTACGTCGTGTCGTCATCCGCTGAGATTAAAAAAGTAACGCGCCTGTTTTCACAATGTAAGGAGTAGAAAGTACATATATTTGTGTTTAAATGTAGGGAGTAAAAGTAAAAAGTCGTCAGAAAAATAAATACTCAAGTTAAGTACAGATGCCTGAAAAATCTACTTAAGTAACGAAGTATTTGTACTTTGTTACTTGCCACCTCTGTGTTTTGGTGGGGGGTGTTGCCTTCAACATTGTGCAATGAACTTCAGACAGGAAGGAAGAAGTCTTTGTTTTGAAAATCAAAAACAACTGGACAGAAAACATCCGCTCGAAAAAAAAAACACACACACGCCAACTAATGCAGCACGCTGTCTGAGAGACACTGGGGGTTGCACAGAAAGTTTTTCTGTAAGGTTTTTAAGTTGTTGCGTTTTATAGCAGCTTCAGCTGTAAAACCAGCCCCCAAAATAGCAGTCTGCATCCGGAGACACCCCACCACCACCACCACTACTATCACCACCACCACCACTAAAGCCCAGGTGCTGTCAGATCACATCTTCTCCCTGACGTCTCCTCAGATACTTTACGTCTTGATGACATCGAACAGTAAAGCTTCACTTATCTGCCTTGATACATATCCTGCACCGTCTCTCAGGGCTCGCTGTTGAAATAATATGAAAGGTTGTGTAGCAGGCAGATTCCCTTGTGTGTTGCTTTGGCAACTGTGTGTGGTTGGAGAATGAGAAGAAGCTACAGAGGCGGACAAAAAAAACGAGGTAATTATCCATTATCTGTCCGTTTGATTTAATGTGATTTTTATTTTTGTTATTTTTGAAAATGATCCACATCCATACAACCCAGTCTTTTCATTTCCCACGTTTCCCCCCACAGGCTAAATTCTCATAAACATAAAACCTTGTCGTCTTCTGGCGCGTGAATAGTTTTGTTTTGAGTGAAACATAGTAGTTTGCAACACTTCATATCATCATTAATATAATGAAAGGGTAATGGTTTGATAATATCCAGTTTCATTTTCTCCTCGGCTTTAAAAAAAACAAATTTTAAAGCCGCAATTACGCATCCAGATGTAAAGAGAATCATAAAAATCTATAAAAGAAGAATAAAAGGCTGCCGTCGCCGTGTTAACGATTAACAGCTTCTTTAATTCAAAGACAGTGATTAAGTCAAAGAAATCGTGTTTTTGCTCGATTCGTTTTTTCTCTTTTCAACAGGGACGCACCAGTTCAGATCACACTAAATTCATATACACTGCTCCTGCGCCTCAGGCCTGTAATGAAGCACGCACACACGTTACAGGCTTAAGCTGTGGATTTTAACGTTTTAGGCAAATATTTAAAAAATGGCATTGTGTCAAATGGACTGAGGAAAAAAAGAGGCTGGAGGTTTTCACACAGTTGAGCTTCAACACAAACACACAATTTATTACGAAATCATTTTAAAAGACTTTTTTTTTATTTAGTTTTTTTTTTTATTATTATTTTATTTTAATTCCCACGAGCTGCTTCTTAACAGGCCCATCCGCCGCCAGGGGAATAAACTCTACTCATCGCTCGTTCATTCTTCATAGATCTTTTTATAGCAGGATTTTTATTCATTTGTTTATTTTTCCATTGCCAACTTTATAGCATCCGCATCATCAGCCAGACTTGACTTTCACGCGACTGTTTAATGTAAGAAAAAAAAGAAAAGAAAAAGAAAACACCTTTGGTACATTTGGTTTTAACTACATTCAATGATATTTTATGTATAATTTGTTTTCCTCCCAGATGAACAGCTGGAGGTCAAGGTCCAGCAGCTTATTGTTTATACACAGACTTTTAATTACTCTTTACAATTAAAAAGAACACGCTCTGTCAGTTCAGTAGATTAATGCACAGCCTGGTGTTTAAGTGTGTGTGTTTATTTATTTGTTGGAGCCTTTTGAAAACGGTTCCGCGAGAGGCACGAGGACCGAGGTTGGATGTGACACACTCCTGTGGCATCGGCCTAAATCCTGAGTCTGAACAACCCAAATAATAATAAATCACCAAAAAAAAAAATTCAAAACCAGAATTACCTTCAGTCTGATCACGTTAGACAATTTGAATCACCGGATGAATAACAGCCCCACACAGTAATAACACAGGCCGCTGCATGGAGCTCGGTCAGTGCTAGTCAAGCATCAAACCACCTGGCCAGAATGAAATATTACAGTCTCCTAATGTTTCCCCGCACGTGTCAGATTCACTCTTTGATGTATGAAAAGTGAATTTGGGATACATTTTTTTAAAAAATTGGCCGCATTGCGGGATTAGTGACATGTGACACATGTGCCCACTTACACTCAGCGGTGATGACAAATGAAAATGGATTGGAGTGCGGGAAATAGCCCGTGTCCAACGGTTTATATTGGGCGTTGCAAAGAGAGACCAGGCGGTGTAAAGGCTGGAGCCTATTCGGCAAATACTGGTATTATTCATAGCCTATAAACGGCATCTTCATGTTTGCAGGAAGCATTTTATATATTATTATCTATATTATATATGTATATATCAGCTGATTACCTTCATGTGATCACCCTCTGTCTATATGTTTAGATGCCAGCATTTTATTTTTGCACAAGATGAATCCTTTATGCTGTTGTCAGCGCTTTACGCACAGCCTGGATGATCCGGCGCAGGCACATGATGCAGATCAACCTATAGAAAGTTTAACATGGAACCTTAGCAGCACTGACCCACATTCACAGAAAGAAAACCATCATGCAGTTAGACATGTAGTCCAAGTCTGTGCTGGTGATGAGGGTGTCGCTCCACACAAAGCAGCCATGAGGGAGATGCGCCATGTCTTTACGGTCTATTGTCTATTTGTGCCCCCTCCTCCTCCTCCTCCTCCTCCCCCTGTGCCAAGCTGAACTGATTCCTGGTAGAAGTGCAGCATGACTCACATTACTCCACCACTTGTCCACCAGATAGGTCTATATATAGCCAGTGAAGCAGTATTAGACCCACACAGAGACTGCGTATTCATGCATGGGTTCAGTGGTAAAATGGTTTGAATTGTAAATGTTATTTTAAAAAAAAACAAATTGGCGCACGTGGTGGTAAAATCTTCCATATCGCACGATGTGTGTTAATGTGTTAATTGTATAGAGGATTAGTCCTTTACATCCACCATCCATATGCGTGAACGACCTTCGATATAGGATCTTCATCTTTCAAAGCGTTCAGACGCGCGTGCAAAGGTTAAGGTTAGGGTTAAGGTGAGGGTTAGGTTTACTAACTAAATTTAATCTTTCAAATGGCAAGCTCAGCAGTTTGGCGTGAGGCTGTGTGTAATTCTCTTTTTTGTGTGTCCTAAGTTCATGGTTATAGTCTGCACACAGCTGCATGTAGCCCTGCAGACCTGTAGTGAAAGAGCAGCCCCGTGTTTGGGATCCGAGCTCCTTCAAATTACCCTAAATTGGGTCCATGCAAAATTCCCTCTCAGTATTTTTCCTTCCCCATACTGCCAAAGGTCTTCTTCATAAACTCATGGACTCATATAGCCTACACGTTGAGGCGTAGGCTATCTGTCATTTTGTGCCAGTGGTCACATGGCTTTGGCCCTCAGGAATGGATAGAGATGGATCCCCACGTCAGCTTGTAAGTCTAAGGATTTCTGCTCCACCAGTTTGCCTCAAAGTGACTGGAGCGCAGCGCCGCGCAGGAACTATGCGGGGATTATTATAGGACGCGTTCAAAGGCAGAATATGGATTTTGATGAGCGGATCTCTGGCTCCAATATGTATTTACCGAGCTGCACTTACTACGTCTCCGGAACAGACTTCTCGGGTCTCCCTCACTATTTAACCCAAAGCCAGTCTTCTTGCCCCATGACGTACTCGTACCAGTCCTCAGCGCTGCCACAGGTTCCGTCCGTGAGAGATGTGGCTTTCAGAGACTATGGCATTGAAACTTCGAGTAAGTGGCACCACGGCAGGGGGAGCCTGTCACACTGCTACACCGAGGACATCATGCACAGGGACGGCTGGACGAGTCCGACCACACGGAGGGACGAGATCCTGGTGAAAGGCGGCTCCGGCGCCAGCCACTCCGGCTCCTCCAACCCGACGCACGGCTTCTACGGCAGCGTGGGCAGGAACGGCGTCCTCCCGCAGGCGTTCGACCAGTTCTTCGACACGGCCTACGGCGGCGCGGAGAGCAGCACAACCCCGAGCGCACAGGCGGCAGACGCGGACAGACACGCAGCCAAAGCAAGCCCCGCTGCGGCTCACGCAGGCTCGGACACGGTGGAGAGCTGCAGCCCCAAGTCGTCCTCCGGCCAGTGCGAGGAGAAGGCGAGCAGAGGCAGCGGTGAGTATCCGCGCTCCGCGCGAGAAGGAGACCAGTCTCTTAAAGCTTTTTATATGCTGTTTTATATGCACGTAAGGTTTATGGAGGGCCTGCAGATTTCCCCTATAACAAAACTATGTTACAAACGACAAGATCACGTGCTCGGGATTGAAATTGGCCATGGAGACTGTGGCCTTAAGATGGTCCTCCAGCATTTCATACAAGAGTTCCATGTTTATTTTACACCAAAATATTCCTGAAGAATTCGTCTGTAAAAGTTTATTTATATACCCACTCCTGCTCCCCCCCCCAACATGTACTCCAACAGTTACACTCCAGACATTTCAAACATGTGATGGGAATGACTTTGGTAATTATATTTTTTATCTGATTCTGGATCAGCTTTACGCTGCTCCTTATTCAAAGATAAATATTTACAGAGTCACTGGAATTTCTTTGGAGTATTCAATCCAGCATCTTCTCTCCAGTGGAAGAATTTGCCCCACTTACACCACAACAACAGCCTTTTACGCGCAGGGAAAGCAACGGCAGTACAATAAAAGCATATCAGATACATGATACTCAGTTGTGTTTGCTTTGGGCCCGCGCCATCACTCCTGAAAAGCAGCCAATACGGCTCTATGAATTTCACCATGTTGGAATCCTCCCCTGCGCAGCATGTTCCACTATCAAGTCCAGTCTTTGTTTACACGAGTGGCCTGAGAGGACGGAAATACTTGAACTCCAGAGCTCGCGCAGGGCACCACTCTTGCTCCAAAGCAACAAATGGACAAATGACTCTTTTTTTGACGCTGCTGCATATGTTGACGAGATATGACCCTTGACCTTTGTTGTGTTCCAGGTGGCCAGAGGACGCGCAAGAAGAGATGTCCATATTCCAAGTATCAGATCAGGGAACTGGAGAGGGAATTCTTCTTCAGCGTTTACATCAACAAGGAGAAGCGTCTGCAGCTCTCGCGGATGCTCAACCTGACAGACCGCCAGGTCAAAATCTGGTTTCAGAACAGGAGGATGAAGGAGAAGAAACTGAACAGAGACCGTTTACAGTACTACACCACCAACCCCCTGCTATAAAGACTGAACAAAGACTGTCAGTGGCTTGTAGCCACGCACGCTCACGTGCAGACTTTACATCCACGCCATACCTGGACACAATGGCGAGT
This sequence comes from Trinectes maculatus, assembly GCA_016785345.1. Lineage (NCBI taxonomy): Eukaryota > Metazoa > Chordata > Actinopteri > Pleuronectiformes > Achiridae > Trinectes > Trinectes maculatus. The sequence continues at coordinate 214,500 of JAFBJQ010000231.1, read as the reverse complement.
TTTTAATGTACCAGACTTTATAAAGAATTCTACTATCTACACACTATTTTGTCATTAAACAGTTGCCTCTTATTATTATTATTATTATTATTATTATTATTATTATTATTATTATTATTATTATTATTATTATTATTATTATTATTTCACTCCAGCCCGTTCAAGCAACAATTTTCTATATTTTAAAATTACGTTGTTGCGTGCTTGAAGTTCTTCGGCGGAATTTCCTATAGCCTACAAACACGGAGACTATCATGGCATACAGCAGTTTCAAAAGTCTTTGTTTTTTCTTCTCAAAATGAAACTTAATTTGTCCAATACACTTTCGCACTTGTACTGTACTGTATTTTTCTAAATACGTTTTTCTCTCCTCTTTAAATTAAACTTTCTCAATCTTACGCACGGACGCGCAACGTTTGTGGTCAGAAACCTTGACGTTAAACCACTGTTCGTTGTTCTTCCTTTTTACTTAATCTTTTAGCTTTATTGTACAAATACAACCTCGAATTGCTAAAAACTGTTCTGTGTGTTATGGAATTAGTATCAGATCCTGCCTGACATTATTGGCATTAGGGATCAAATTGCCCCCAAATGATTGGTGGACGCTGAATAGTTGTATACTGAGTTAAGTTATAATCTGAAGCCAGTTCATTGATTTCATGCTTTTTAAGACAGATACTGAACATCTGCGCTTGACCCCCAGTACAAGCGCTTTGTTGAGCTCTTGGATTCATCTCCAACGTGATTCAAAGGGAACCGATAAAAGAGCAAAGGCCCCAGAATGAAACAGAATCCCATATTTTGTTTTATATGTCAGCACGCGGATCGTATTAGATGCGCGACATATATGTCAGATGCTATTTATTCCCTGATGCCTGGGAATCAGATCTGCCGCAGTTAGAATTTGATATCCATTACAAAGGCTCGGTTCATTTCTGAGGGGACGGGGAAAGTCTGAGTTTTGGCCCATCACGCCTGTTAGGACAATCTTGACACTTGTTTGAATGGAGCCGTCCGTTCACATAACGCCGGTCGACTTACGTATGTGCTACTAAACAAAGATCTAAGTAAAAGATCAGTATTTGTTATAGCCACTAAACGTCAGTCCGCGTGGACCATCGAGGCAGTGGCACTGGGATAAACAAAGAGAGATGCGTCCAGAAGTACAGATCACTGCTGCAGTCATTACTGGCTGCATGACCATTTGTTTGTTATTATGTGGAGGAGTTTAATCCTTAGAGCCCTGCGCCACTTTTGACTCCGAGTAAACAGGCTGCGGATCTGGGTCATGGAGATACACACGTTAACCTGAGAGGGAAGGTAGAATGCAGCACGCCTGCGCAAAAAGTGATGGGGAAAAGCTCGGTTGAGGGGCCCTTTATCTCCACAACAAGGCCCCTGAAAACAACTTAAATAGCCTGCCATAAGCTAATAAGGGCCCTGATGCCTTCCATATACCGTGCATCCTGTGAGGCTCCCAGGAATTCCGCTTTGATTGCTGCACATCCTCCCAGTTGCTCCAGTAACTTGGCCATAAAACGCGGATTCGTCTGGAGCATTTGGAGAGTGGTGCAATAAAGCGTCTGAGACCAAGGTTATTAACTGTGACTAAGGGGCTGAAAAACAGCGGCTGGGAGCATTGAAAGCTTGTGTTCACGGACCTTTCCGGCGTCATTTGTTTCAGCATCTTACCGCGACAGGAATATCCTGCGTTTGCTTTTGCGTTTCGGCGCGAGGCCTGCGGTCTTCGCCCACTGGGAGGCGCTGCTCGGATCAATGTCATTGCCGTGAATTGAGATATAAGAAGAAGTTTGCCTCCTCTGCCTTAAAATATGTCACCACACGTCAGGATTTCACTGTGAAGGTAGGCAATGAAATGTTATCATAGCCACTTTATGACTGCGATTCAAGGGAGTATGTCTATTTTTCCTCTACATCCCAGTTCATCTCCATGTGAAAGGCATTGGAGTGAAGATGCTGTTTGTCATTCCAGGCGCAGCTGTTAGGATATAACGACAGCATTGCTGTAAAAAAATTGCTGGAAGTAAATAGCGCAAGGAAAGATGTTTGTGTCCCACCATCAGATCTCGTGCAGGTTCTCAGGTTGCACTTGTGCAGAAGTTATGGGCCTGGGGTGACTAATGCACATAAGATATAAGATCACGAGGGCCTATACTCCAAGCGTTTTGTGGCTCACTAACTTTTATCTTCTCTATACGTTTCAAAAATGCAAATGATACCTCATTCTATAAACACTAACGTGGGTTTATGTGCTTGACAATGTTGCGTGGACACTGTAAAGATGAAAATGGGAATTGTCTCGTATGAACACTTTGTTCTCGACATTTTGATGCAGCTCGTTTCATCCACGCGCGGATTTCATCGTGTGTGACACCAAACATTTTCACACAAAACAGATAATTCTGTTTTTGTATAATATATATATATATATATATGTGTGTGTGTGTGTGTGTGTGTGTGTGTGTGTGTGTGTGTGTGTGTATGTATATATGTATGTATATATGTGTGTGTATATATATGTATGTATATATGTGTGTGTATATATATATATATATATATATATATATATATAAAAGAGGGGTTCAATGGTAAAAATAAAGCAAGAACAGCTCATCCACCGCGCGCTCTCATCACAGGAGGAGATAATGCAGTGGGGTTAATGAATATTATCATTCACTGCGGCCAGACTGCTGCGCGTTTGACGCCATATTAAATGGCTGCAGTGATGACTGTAGCTCTGATTTCTAGACTCATTGGCTCCAGGCTTACAGGAAAATGGAGGCAGCCGACGCATTTCAGGGTGAACCCATCTTTGGAGACATGAAGGCTGACCTGAGTCTGCAGGCCTTACAAGCCCCAGTAACCCCACTGACGCTCCTTCAAGGAGACACACACTGGTGTGTGTCTGACATCATTTCATATTTTCAGTTTATTTTTAAATTTTGTTTTACATTTTTTTTTTATTTGTGCTGAAACTCAACTACGCTAATATCTACATTTATTCACTTGCAGCCAGGTCGTGTGCAAAAATGATTCGTATCAGATTGTTGTTGGTTTTTTTTGTTTTGTTTTAAATACGCATTAAACTATGGAGTATGACGTCAGGTAACTGTATATCAGATTTTTCATGTATTTATTTTATTTGAAACACTGTTAGTATTTTTTTTATATTTCTCGCTTTGCCTCCATCTTGGTTGTTTGCGATTGCTGCAAACAACTATAGTAAAAAAAACCCAACAACTTTAAATAACTTTAGTTAAAAAAAACGTTTTTACAGAAAGAGACTGTGTAGCTCGCGCTATAATTAAAAACAATGCTCGGTGTGCAGTTAAAAAATCACGTTGGGCATTTTATTCATACATTAAATGGATTGTGGGAGGAGATGATTTGTAATTAGACTTAATTGAAAGGAATGGGGATTATGTGTTTACGTGCGTTTGCCTGGATTGTGGAAGAAACCCAGACTAATTCCCAGTGGTTCTTATAGGAGATAACAGCAACATTAACAAACTCTAATGCAGGCTGATCTTTACTGCAACAAACTAGTATCTCTGCGATAAGAGAAACCTATGGCTCCAGGGCGTTGTTTCACTTGTCAATAGCCTTTGGAGGTAAAGACAGAAATGTGTGTGACTGGTCGTAGTTATGGCACGCGGACTCACACTGTTCCCACTATATAGACATCTCACTATATGTCTGAGCTGGAGAGGCTCCAAGGGAGGTGACTGTGTCCCTGTCTGACCAGGAACCTGGCAAAGATGAAGCCATGTGTCCACAGCTACTGGCCATGGCCCGCGAGGACTTTTTAACCTGACCTAATAATAATCATCATCACAATAATCCTCCGAGCAGCACAAATAGGGCCTCGACCTTTTGGATCTTTGATGCTCCCTGAGCTTCTCGGAGGCTGCAGAACCCTTCATTTTTACAGTGCTGTAAAACTGGCCATAAAGCCATGCATTGTGCATAAGTGTGAGGGACAGCTTTCAGCAGCCATGTTGTCAAACACGGGCTGATGGTAAATTTAGATAAGCAGCTCCAGGCACGTCGCTGGTCGAGGCTCAAATTGCCAGGTTCAGGAGTGATCTTTTTTTTTTTAAGACACCATTTTAGCAAGAAACCCCTCCGATGCGCCACTTTCCCACCACACTTTTCTCTTTACTTTGACTAAAACAAAATATACGAGCCAGCGCTGGAGCAGCCTGCTCGGACTGGGAGGAGTCTGAACTCGCCCGCTGTTTTAATTGGCTGCGGGCTACAGTGTAGAAGCGTGAGTATCGGTAATTATTCAGCAATGTTTTGCACAAGAAATGTCAGCCAGAAAGGGCTATCTCCATCCTCCGTCAAATTATACCACAACGATGACATGCCCCAACAACCAGGCTGCTGGGAACTCGTTTTTCGTGGACTCCTTAATCAACGTGAGAACCGACAGCGGTTCGTATTACCAGAGTAACGGCGTGTATCTGCCACCGGCGTCGGAATATTCATATGGACTCTCCGGTGGCTCGTGTTTCCCGGGGATCGGTAAGCGCAACGAGCCAAGCACCCAGAGCGTGATCCCGTCCTCTGGGCCGTACGTGCAGGGGATGGAAACGTGGCTGGAGACGTCGAGATCCTGCCGGGTGGATCAGCCCAGCAGCGGCCAGCACATGGCTCCTCAGTGTTCCTTCTCGCCGAGTATAAAAGAGGAGGGCGCGTACTGTCTTTATGAGTCTGACAAATGTCCTAAAGGAGCGACAGTGGATGACATTTCCTACTCCGGCGCGCCGTGCCCGGTCACCGGCAGCACCGTGCCAGTGCCCGGCTACTTCCGCCTGTCTCAGACATACGCGTCCTCCAGGCTTTACCATGACGTCCAGCCAAACATGAATCACTTCACCCTGCAGCGACCTGCCCGCTTGGAGAGCCAGTCCTCCCAGGCGCCGGCTGCGCCCGCGGAGCCGGAGCGGAGAGAGAGCCACGAGGAGGCGCCTGTTCCTGCGCCGTGCGTCCCCGCCAGGGAGGAGGACAGCCGCCTGTCCTCGGAGAGTTCGTCCTCCCCCGAACCCGCGGAGACGTGCAGTGCGGAGTGTCCAGAAAAGCCCAACAAAGGTGAAGAGACGACACACTTAAAAAAAAAAAAGAAAAAACAGCAGACATGCACGTGTGTTGTTAAGGCGTCATTTTACCCAAAGATTCCCCAACACAAAATAATGATTCGCACGCGTAATGATTCTCCTGTCAGGGGATAATTATTACATCTCAGCGGTCAACCGCTGCCAGGTGTGTGGCAATGGAGCTGTTTACCTGTAAACCGAGGCGTGCGGCGAAATTGAACGTGACTGGACCAATCAGAGCCCAGGACGAGAGCTATTGCTCTTTTTAGATATTACATATACAGGCTGCTGTGGCTGGGCTCCATCCAGCTGCGGCGCCATGCGTCCAGGCCGCGGTGATGTGTCTTTAACCAGCAACAGTATGCGATGTTAACACGCGTAAAGGAAGCGAGTGAGTGTTTTGTGTTTATTTAAGGGTTTTGAAGTCATCGGGGTTTGGTTTGATGCGACGAGGAGGCCAGTGCAGACTGGACCATCTGTCCTGATACGTGTCTCTTGTTGTCCTCTCCTCAGAGACTCAGGCCTGGTGGCTTTGCGTTTGTGTTATGTTGGAATGAAGATGCAGTTGGCTACAGGCTGCTGTGGTTAAGGCTGTTAAACGGCAGCTAATGGCAGTGTCTAGTGAAGTGCTCCATTTATATCAACACACCTTTCTGGCTGTGCGTAAAACCGTCGTGGAATTCTGGCATCGTGGATCTGTATCATCTGGCTGCGTGATAGGTGCCAGGTCATATTGTAGGATTTAGCCAGCCAACATATAGATTTATATCCCGTGGCTTGGGGCCAGTGGTTTATCAACTAGTCAGTGCCATTTAGATTGTGCTGAATTTTACTGGACCATAATTTATTTTCAAAAAGTCATATGATCCTTTCCAGGTGTAATAGGCTTTTCCGCACCTGTTGCCTTCCACCTCTAACGTGTGATCCCTCACTCTCGTTGTAGGAGATGGGAAAATGGAAAGCACGGCTAACTGGCTCACAGCAAAGAGTGGCCGAAAGAAGCGCTGCCCCTACACCAAGCACCAGACCCTGGAGCTGGAGAAGGAGTTCCTCTTCAACATGTACTTGACTAGGGAGCGTCGCCTGGAGATCAGCCGCAGTGTGCACCTCACTGACAGGCAAGTCAAAATCTGGTTCCAAAACAGGAGGATGAAACTGAAAAAAATGAGCCGGGAGAACAGGATCCGAGAGCTTTCCAGCAACTTCAGCTTCTCATGAGACTGCCTGCGTCTGTGGCGCCCTCCTCCATCCATGGCAAGGGCGCCTGTGCGGGTCCCCACAGAACTGTGAGAACGTCCATGGACAAACAGGACCATATGTTAATTTATTGATCGTCGTTCCGTTCGGAAATTGTTATTTTTCACGTCTGTTTTAGTTTGTCGTGGATGTGTATTTATAAATGGCTACATTTGTAACGTTGATCCATTGTGTTTTAAAAGAAAAATGTTCAGAATGTGACCACAATGTTTCAGAGCTTCAGGCTTGTACATATTGTAAATTCAACCTGGGGGAATCATTGGACTTTGCATGCTGGACTAGCCCTTGGGAGACTTGTGTTACAGTTACATGTATAGGCCTTTTGTGTAACCGCTGAAGAGCCAGAGAGGTCTGATGAATATTTGCACATTTTGCTGGTCAAATTAATAAAAACCATCCCTGCAACAGCAGACTTCTTATTTCATTCAGACAGATAATAGCTGCGCGCTCTTTCTATCTCAAAGCTGGCACATGGACACGTGGTGTTGTGTTGTGTTGTGTTGTGTTGTGTTGTGTTGTGGACTACAACGTCTGGTTTGTCTACAATAAATATCCTATAGGATTATAGGAGGCCGAGATGTTCCTAATAGTTTAGGCCTGTTATAGAAATCTGGCGGCGGTGGACACCCTAACGCGCATTGTTCTTCATATGAACCACGACACACGTAAAGAAGCAACGATTGTTCATTTTTATTCTGATACGCCTCGTTATTATTCTTGTGTGTATTTTTAAATTGTATAAATAGGTGCGCCTTATTGGTAAAAAAAAAAAAGAAAAAAAGAAAAACAAACTCTGTTGGTACTTTTAATGGCTTATGTTAAAGTTATCTGGTCTTCAAAAGTCCAAAATGCTGTAAAACACGTTGAGTTGTCTGTGGAACAGAATCTGACTTTAGCATCTTTACGTGTTTGTAAAAATACTACATCACCGAGAAACGTCTTGAAATCAGTAAAAAAAACCGTCAATAAAAGAGGTTAGTGCAGGTTTGGCTGAAGAGGAGAGCGGACTGTTGAGTGGTTTAGGTAGTCTCATGTTGTTGGGCTATATTATTTCTCCCACAACACGAAACTGCCTTGATTACCTCAGTAAAACTCGTCGCATCATGAAAAGCGAACCACTATTATTACTGATTGCTTTTTTTTTTACTCCCACAATTTGGCTCAAACACAAAATCAACATTGATTATTTTAAAAGGTGCAATAGTGTGTTTTATAGTTGTGCGTAAAAGTACTCCAGGGGATTTTTTTAAAAAAAAAAACCGTCCTGTGGGTATTTATTTTTTTCATCGTGAAAACGCATACGCGTCTGGTTGTGGTGGGATTCATTTTCACAGATAGAAAGTTTTCATCTTGTCGGTAATTTAAGACTGTGTCTGTAATGGATTTGTGAAGCGCGCGTGGGATGCAAACAGCAGGAAGTGGAGATGCAGGCGAGGAAATGAAGGATTAAGGCTGGTACGTATATGTCCAGGAGAAGAGGAAAAGGGCAGACAAGGCCTCGGTTATGATCATTGCAGTCTGCCAGTTGCCTCGCCATAGGAAACGCTTCCGGATGCGTCTGCCTGCCCAGAGAAAGGACACAAAGGCCGAGCTTTATTGGTGATATTTAGCTTAGACAGCCAGGTTGTAACCTGAAGAAAAACAACCCAATTGCCCGTGATAAAAAGGACTGTTATATAGCACCCAAATAACCTCACCCCACTTCCCGTTGTAGATTGTCTTCAAAGTGGACCCACAACACAGCAGCAACGCGCAGCTTGGAAACGGCCCCGAATGTGTTCAGATACTTAAAAATCCAATTTTGCCTGCAACACCTATATATATATTTTTATGTTTTGAATCTTATGATGTTATGTAAAAACTATTTTCTCTTGGAGACGTTTCACATACCAGCCACTAAAAAGTATTTCACTCTAAACTCTTTTTTAAAAGAAGATCATCACATTATTATAGGCTGTGATTTTTTTAAAACTATTATTATTTTTGGAGGAAAAAAAATAACCCCATTAGGTTTTTATGAAAACCCCATTTTTTTTTAAAGGCAAAAGGTTGTTTGATTTCACAAATTGAAACACTGAAGTGCCATTACGCCTGACCCACATCACAGCTACATTAACATAAGACGTCTCGTCAAAAAAACTTGAACGTTTATTGCTTATAAAACGAAATATTTCCCAATAAAGGCGCGGGGATTTGCTATTAAAATGTGGTGGGGGAAAATGGTGGCCATTTAGTTGAGCAGCAGGCTGATTTATTATTTATTGTTCTGTCCCACGGTCACGTGTTTGGGGCGCCCTATCCAGTCTTGGGCAAGGTTCAACTTACTGGACGCATTGAGCTCCAAGCTGGTGCAGGAACGCAGCGCATTATCATGCAATGACTCGTTTTTTTGCAGAGACTGCGGGACTGTAGCGCGCTGCTTCTTGCCTTTGCCCCCTTTTTTTGCAATGTCGACGCTGGGGACGAGTTATTACGTTGACTCGCGTGTTCTTCCCGAGCAGGAAGATATGGCACCGAGGTACTCATCAGCTGCAGGGGTGGAGCAGGCGGTGCTCACCGAATATGGCGGACAAGAGTCTTGTCCTTTGCAGGCGAAATCTTCTATTTTTGGTGGGTCCTGGAGTCCCATCTCGACCCACCCTCCAAACGCAGCCACTCCGACCTACATACATCACCCGTACACGAGCGGGGACAGCGATGGCATGTTCACGCGCTCCTGGGCGATGGACCCGGTCTCTGCGTCCCTGTGTCTAACCGGATTACCGTCCTCAGCCATGCACTACGAGATCAAACCCGAGCCTCTGATTGGGAGCGGTGAATGTACAACTCTGGAGACGCACACACCTCTTTTGTCTGACATTGAAAACGGAGCAGCGCTGGCAGCGCTTCCCTGCGAGACCACATCCACGGCGAAAGCCGCCGACGACAGCCCGTCCGCGGAGGAGACGAGGGAGGCGGACGCAAGTAAGCAGCGCAGTGCTTCACTTTTACTCCGCTCACTCGGTGGAGAAACGCAGGTTCATGCATTGTCGGGGATGTCACGGCATTAGTTTGGCATAACACATCTCATTGTGCCAGTGTTGTCTAGACACACATCACGCAGAGAAACAGCGCGCGTCCATAGATGCGCATTCTGTAATGGCGCAATAATTTAAATGGCACATTTAAAAAAAAGGATTTTTGTAAGGATGTATAATCCTTAATTTGCGCAGTGCTATTTAGATTAAAATGATGGTCTTGCAGGAGTAGCATACCCCCCCTACACACACACACACACATACACACACACGCACACACACAAACACACACCCCACCCCCTTGTAGAGCAGTGCTGTGTCTGAGAGCCACTGTGGGCGCATTAGGCCTAACTCTCTTCTCTCATGGTTCTGACCCCCTTGTCTCCAGATAACCCTTCGTCCAACTGGCTTCACGCGAAGCCCACCAGAAAAAAGCGCTGCCCGTACACAAAGCACCAAATCCTCGAACTGGAAAAGGAGTTTCTGTTTAACATGTACCTCCCGCGGGACCGTAGATACGAGGTCGCGAGACTGCTGAGTTTGACCGAGAGGCAGGTGAAAATCTGGTTTCAGAACCGCAGGATGAAGATGAAGAAGGAAAACAAAGACCGGCGGAGAGACAGCTAACTGTTTGAACTGATGCTGGATCAGTGTTCGGGGATGGGGTGGGGGGGTGGGGGGGTACAGGGGGTGGATGGGGGAGGGGTGTCTGCCCTTAAATATTCCGACGCTCTTACACATGTTGTTGTGAAGTTTGTGTTGTCGCTGCAATGCTGGACGTGTGCTTTTATTTGTTTGTTTCTCTCATGTGCAGTGTTCCATGTCCGTGAGAGGACAACGTGTCTCGTCAGAATGTCGATGTTGTATTTGGCGCACACAGATAGTTAACTATAGGCCGTTTGTTATTTGCATGAAATGATCCTTGGATTTACCTGAATGTCGTTATGCTACCTATTTTCATTGTTTAAGTTATTGTTATTATTGTTATTATTATTAGATGTTTTTAACAGTTTTAATCCATTTGTGAAAACACTGTGCACACTTAAATACCTCGTCGTTCTTGGACCATCTAAAATAAAAAAAGTAGTTTGTATAGCACGTGGTAAACAATATTATTTCTAATTAATTAGTTATTAGTTTGTTTAATATTAAAGATGCAAGGCGTACCGGCACATATTAAAATATATAGGTTGCAACATAATGTAAATTAATTAAACTATCTAGTAATTTAATAGACTTATTGTTTTTGTCGACCTCAGACATTTCTGGGCTATTGTGACAGGTTCTCTCATTAAAGAAAAACAAAACAGAAAACGTTTTTATTACAGGAAAAAAAGATTTTCTTTTTTAAAGAAAGACTTTTACTGGCTACGTCCTCTGGGCTTTATGGCGCCAACAAACCAAACGAGCCACAAAAACTTCCCGAGGCCTGTCCAGATTTTTTTCTCTCTCAGAAATGTTTGCTTCAGCTCACACAAAGCTGCTTTTCCACGGCAACACAGTCTACTCAGCATCCATTTTTACCAACATTTACTGATGTCATTTATGCTATTAATTCATTATGGAGATGAGAGAAAATTATTCATGCTGCCTATTAAGCAACATATTGATGATAAAAACAAAGCAGAAATAATAAATATTAATTGGACCTGAGATGAAAAAGAAAGATTCTGTTGATTATTAGCACACATCAGTGTAACACAAAACTGAGGGAGAACATTAAACACACAAACCAACATGTTATAGCCTCTGGATTTTTGTGTACTCAGATATCATAGTATTAATTGAGAACAAACTTTGAGAACAAACGTCGACTGCAGTACAAAAACACAATCACAGCTCCAACTGTTTAAATCAGGCACGCACCTTTACAGCAGTTAGGCAGCTTTACAATATGGAATATCTCTGTAAGGCAGGCTCACACACACACACACACACACACACACACACACACACACACAGAGGGACAGAAAAGGGTGGAGGGTATAGTGGGATTGTAAATGGGTTTTTCCTAAAACGTCTAATGACTTTACAACCGTCTACCAACAATTAGACTGTCTCGGTGCGGAAACATCCGTTTGTTCTTTCGTCACAGCAGTGCAATTACACACACACACACACACACACACACGCACACACACACACACACACACACACACACACACACACACACACACGCACACACACTTCCAAATAAAACCCAAATCATGCAGCGCTGTTATTACTGATGAAAGTAAAAAATTAATTAATTAATTAACTTTAAAAAAAAAAGAAGAGTTGTTTAAAAACGTCCGGGTCCTGCTGAGGGAGTCAGAGCTGCGAGCGGCGCCGAGTGCTGCTGTGCTCTGACCACCAGCAGGTGGAGGCAGCGGCTCATCTCACCAACAGCGGCCAAAAAGCATGACGCGTTCACGGCACACAAAGGCCACTCCCCATTTATTAGAGACCTTTCGCCACTCCTGTCGTTTCCATCTAATCCTGCTAAGTGTTCTGTATAGTTTTATAGGCATTTAATTATGGCGTAAGTTGCAATCTAAAGACCCGTATTTAATGAAAGTGACGCTTTGTCTGACAAGTTTTTTTGTTTTTTTTTGGTACCATTTTTATTGTCCTTTATGACAAAAGCACAAAAGGAGTTTATGGATTGACTCTAATTTGGCTTTTTGAAGAAGTTAGAGACATTTTTCTGGCTCAGAAAATCCCTCAACAAATAAGATTAAAAACTCTTATGGAATTTAGTGAATGTCTAGACATTATTTAGGGTTACCTATTAATAAAGTTGCAGTGATTGTTATTAAAGGAGAGACATGATCCTGTTTGTCAACACACACATGTTCTCCAATGCAGGTCAATGACCTCTTTTTTTACAGAGACAGTAGGTCCTTATAGCTGAGATGAACTTGAGTTCCTAAAAAGTGAGGAATACCTCAAGCCTTCCCTTCCTTCCTGTTGTCCCTCAGCATCTCTCACCCCCCCCCCTACACACACACACACACACATGCACCTCACCCCTCTTTACCTCCCACACTCCTGAAAGGTCACCCACATGCAGCTCATTAACTCTCTTCCTCTCTGGGCCTGAGCGATAACTGTGAGGTTATTAAGAATAGCTAATATTCCCATTATTTTCACAAACTCGTTAAACGGAGGTGTTATGTGCAAACCTTCTGAAGCGTCTCTTCAGGCATGAGAGGATATCCGCTTTATGTATGGATGACATTCCGGTTTGACCCCGGTGAATGTCTGGCTGGATGTATAACAGCAATGTGAGGATTCTTGCTGAAGAAAAACAGAAAGTTGCTCGGATGTTGCAGCGACCTATCGTGACCCCTATACATCAAACCTCTTGACATCTCTGGTGACAGAGGAGGCCGCAAGTGAACTGTGGAGGAGAAGTTCAGGGGAGTGAAGTCATGAGCAAATGAGAATCTGTGTGATTCACTTACCCTGCTCTGCCATCAGCCTGCTGTTTTGGATGAAGCCCAGAGTGAATGTGAGGTACACTGTGAAATATGTGTACGGTATTATACAAGAACACATGATTGATGCAGTTTTAATTAGAAATACACTGACGTTTGGAGTTTGTCTTCTAGAGTTTTCTTTGTGTGACACATGCAGTCTCCAATTCCTGCATTATTTTTTATTTGAAATGAGCTTCATCTACTTTTTGAAGCCGTGTTTATTTACAGGCTTGTCTCCCTTGCCACCAGAGAAACAGGGACACAGGCAGGAAGAGAACCGTGGGAGAGGTAGGTGCTTTCAGTAGAACTTATTGTTTACCAGACACTGACTATCAATATCTCGATTTCTGTTCATTAAAATGATTTACTCCTTTGGTGTCGTGCACCGAATTTCATTTTTTAAATCCCAATGAGCATTTCAGTTTGTTTTTTAATCTCAATATTTCATAAGCACATTGTCGACGTACAAAGCAACAAATCAGTTTGATTTGTGAGTCTATATCGACAGTGAAGTATTTGTCACGTCTTCCTGGGGGCTCAATAAATAACTTGCTTTGTTTCCAAGACACACAAACACACACATACACTTCACTTTATATGGTTTTCAGAAACTCTCCTATACAATTGAAACACAGTTGTGTGTATATATATATATATGTGTGTGTGTGTGTGTATGTTTGTTTTTTTTCCCCCACAGCTTATGATGTGACATATGATATAATGCAGCGTTAATGACAGCTGCAACATGCCATAAACACCCACAACCATTCCACCGAATACCATTTCAAAGCATTAGCCTATAGTCTCTATCCTATGTGTGGCAGTATATAATAAAATGTGTCATTTCCCATTAAACGCACCATGATTTACGTACTGAGGGGAAAAAAACAGATGCACATTTAGTGAATATTCCGTTGTTTATTTATTCAACCTTGTCAACATTTGCATCAGACGGACCCTGAATGGAGCTGCGTCCACAGCACACCGTGCAGATGAATATGATAATTCAGTGTGTTCGGCTGTGGGCGCAGGGTTTGGCCTGCTTGCCTCCCAGATGTCTCCTGTTGTTCCCCAACAGACGGGAAACGTGCCGCTGCTGCTGCTCTCAGCTCATCCACACACCGTCCGAACACAAGCAGCCGAATGTGGCCTCACGAAAAAAACAGATAAATCACACACAGCAAAAATGTTGCAATGCGGAGAGTGGAAGAAGAGGAGTGCGCGGGGTGTTTTGGTTCTTGTAAATCAAATGCTACATTTTTCCACACGGGCTCTTTGTTCTGTTTGATTCGCTGTGCTCTCACACCTGCGTTCATTAAAACCTTAACGCTCAGGCAGCTAAGTGTTTTACACAAAAAAAGAAAATTCTATGTGAATTGTGATGAGAACAGAGAGTGAAGTGTCGTGGTTAGCATCGCACGTGGAGAAATAAATTAGAGGCAGACAAATAAATCTTAATTGAACTGGAAAACAAGTCTTGAATTAATTTGTAAACCTCCCACCATCATAGAACGACTGATTTTTTTTTGCTTTTATTTTATTTTGAATTATAGTATATCTTATTATTTAAAGCAAAATTATCTTGTTATTCCAACACAAATAACAATTGCTTATATATACAGTCATGTTAAATATTTTTAAGCACATAAAAAACAGGGGGTTAAAACAGGGTTGTTGTTTTAGCAGTAGAGAGCAGGGAAAGACTTTGACCACGGGGAACCAGACGCAGAGAAAGGTATGAGACTGAATGGGCTTTCTGCAGAATGCCAACACCCACTCACCTCAGCACACAATTGATCCTATGTAAAAGCTGCTCCGTGCCTTTCTATACCACTAACCCAGTCCATTCCCCTCTTCTTTCTTTTCCGGGTCAAGATAGTCCTTTTTGCAAACGAATTTTTTAAAAAAACGACAAAGTGTCGTTTTCTGATGGATTCGCAATTTATTGTCGAGACTGTGCGCAAAACCCTTCGTGCGTAATGGCCATGCGCCTCATCCGTGTTTCCAAAGAAATGTCCAAATTAAAAACTTCTCCTGCAGCCAATATAGAGAGTGGCTGTCCTCTTCCTGGCCATATATGATCTAAAGGAGTGTTAGATGGTTTAAATGTGTTCTTAGGGCAGGGAGCTGTCAGACCTTTTGGTGAGAAAGATTGATCACACACAGGCTACCAGGGCTCTTTGTTTAGAGCCCCGGCAATAAACAGCCTTTCCTCAGCTTCACACTGCAGTGGCAAATCATGTCTACTCTCCACTATGTTGTAACCAATAATGCTAAAGTATATGGATGATGGCTATAGGTCAATATTATCCCTATAGGTGAAATAAAATAAATGAAAAGGGATATGTAGCTGGGAGCTATAAACTGTAAAACGATGACGAATGTCTGTCGAGTTACGCAGCTGCTTTAGTTCCCTTTACACCAAATATTGTGTTTTCAGGAAATTATAATAATATATGTTGCTACATAGACTTAAAGGGTAAAGTTACCAAAGACATGATTTACTGCGCAGCGTAGACAATAAGAGATAAATGGTGATTGTGATGAATGTGAAATCTGATAAACGCAAAAATCAAAATACTCCCTCTCTCTCTCCCTCTCTCCCTCTCTCTCTCTGTGTGTGTGTGTGTGTGTGTGTGTGTGTGTGTGTTGGGGGAGGGGTGGACATGTTGGTGGGTGTCTGGTGCGGGGTTTTCCTCTCCAAGCGAGGCGAACCTTCCACAGTCTGAAGATTAACGCCTTGGCACTGACAACGACTGCGGCCGTCGCGGCTTTATGTGACACAAATGCGACTGACGCGATGATTTGTGTCGTGCCGTGCCACAAATAAGCGCGCGGGCACGCACACACGCGCGCGCGCGCGCGTACCAGCACGACAGAAAGCGCGGACGCGCAAAAGAAGGCACGGCGTGTGGGGGAATTCTGGTGGTGGGGGTAAAGGGGGTTTGGGGAGGGGGGGTCAACGGTGAACAAACTGACCCCCCCGGGAAAAAATGTGTAAATAAAGCAGTAGCAGTACTTCCTGAATGAGGCGTTACCTCTCTGAGTTTTTCGATCAATCACAGGGGACAGTGGCTTCTTTTGATGAAAAGCCCAAATTGTCATTGGGCAGATGAAATCATGTGACACGCAGCACGGTCTAATTCCAACCATGTCCCCATGAAACCAATAGTTTATGGCACAGTGGTCTCCATATACGACTCTATGCAGTTTAGTAGTTTATGAAAAAATAAACTTCGCGTTATTGTTATTTTTTATTATTCTTTTATTATTGGTATCATTTGCGCCCCCGCCTGACAGCAGCTGGACAAGAAGGAGGAGATGAATTACGAATTTGGGCGAGAGAGTGGTTTTATCAACAGCCAGCCGTCGCTCGCTGAGTGCCTGACATCTCTCACTAACCCTGTCGGTGATGCGTTTCAGAGTTCATCAATCAAGAGCTCGACACTGATTCCTCCTCCTTTTGAGCAGACCATCCCCGGCCTCAGCCTGGGCATCCACCCGCGCCACAGCCGCCCAAAGCAGGCTGTGAAGGGCTGCAGCCCGGTGCACAGCGCATCCCTGCCCCCGGAGTACCCGTGGATGAAGGAGAAGAAAAGCATCAAGAGGAGCCAGGCTACTGCTTCTTCTTCTTCTGCATCTTCTTCTTCCTCTTCATCTGCTGCTCTAGCTGCTACTGCCACGACGACCGACTCCTCACCACTCTACTTCTCACCCCAAGGCAAGACAAGATGATTAATAGCCTCCGTGTTAAAGGCTCTCCTTGTCTGAGGAGTCTCCTCCACGAGGAGCCACATGCAGCATCCCGCGGGCCCCGCGCACCACTGAGCCCTGTGAGCCAGTGCGGGAGTTTGATTTAAGCATGCTTAATCTCATCAAGTAACGCACTGGCTTGTGATGCAGTGTAAGAGCGTTAATGCCTGACAGTAATGGAGAGTGATAGATGGTTCTTACACGGGCCAGCAGCTGGCATGTTCATTAATCTTCACCCCGCGTCCTGTGCTGTCCACGCAGACCCATCATATTCTGCCCGGGGCCCATAAATCTTCCCAGTCCCGGCGCACTGTGCCTCGCCACGACTTTCACCAGTACCAACAGAGCCCGATCTCCAGCCGTGTTGCTGTTTTATTTTTGACCAGCAGATAATGTTTGGTTTATGTTTTTATTTAGGTTCACCAGAGGTTCCAGACGGTGGTGGTGGTGTTGGTGGCGGAGGAGCATCCAGGAGGCTGAGGACTGCCTACACCAACACGCAGCTCCTGGAGCTGGAGAAGGAGTTTCATTTCAACAAATACCTGTGCAGACCCAGGCGGGTGGAGATAGCGGCTCTGCTGGATTTAACGGAGAAGCAGGTGAAAGTGTGGTTCCAGAACAGGAGGATGAAGCACAAGAGGCAGACGCACAGTAAGGAGAACCGGGACAGCGAGGGGAAGTACGCGTGTGTGGACGACGGGCCGGAGGAGGCGCTGGAGCGGGCTGCGGACAGCGGCGCGGCCGGGTCGCTGCTGGGGAGGGAGAGGTATTTCCACCAGAATACTTTGACTTCACTGCAGGGTCACAACGGGAACAATGGCGACCACCAGAACCAGGCCGCCACGCCTTTGCACAGCAATGAGAAAAATCTGAAACATTTTCCAAACCCGGCGCCCACTGTTCCCATCTGCGCGTCAACAATGGGCCCGGACAATGACACTTCCCCGGGCCTGGACGTGTCTTTGCAGGATTTCCACGTTTTCTCCTCCTCCTCCTCCTCTTTCTCGCCGGGTCTGTCGGACTCAGACCAGAGTCCGCTGCCTTTAGCGGCCGAAACGTTTGACCTCTTCTCAGAAACGCTCACAACAATCGACCTCCAGAACCTGAGCTACTGAAATATTTCTTTATTTGTGTTCTGATTGTGTTCAGGTTTTAGCGTCAGGTGGGGGGAATTTAATTTAATAGATTTCACCGATAAGGTAAGTTAAAGGAAAAACAGCAGATACTATTTTTGTTTAATCCGGGGTTGCTTCAGAGGATATTTGACATTTATTTTTATACGGAGTTCGACTATAACTGAGCGGAATATTTTCCTTGAAATAAAACTTCACGTTGAGTGGAATCGCTATTATCTATTGTCTTATTTCACGTTTCGACAGATTATTGATTTACAGTAAAAAAAAAAAAAGTGTTTTAGGAGCCATAAGATATTTTATAAAAGATCAACAAAAATGAAGCGTTAATATAAATAGATGATTTTGGGTGTATCATACAAGAAAAATAATAGAAATTATGTGTTGTGATATAATAGGTTACAGTTGTATTTCATTATTTTTATTATTTTGAGAGTGGGTTTTTCAACCTGACTGGTTTTGGTGCAGGCTCATTCCTTCTTGTTGTTTCATCCGGAAACAAAAAAAAAAAAAGAAGATTCATCACTTTTGCATGTTTAAGCCCAGAAAAAGGAAATTTGCAGTAAGATTTCACTGCCAGCAGTCTCGGGCCAAAAGCTATTACTTTTTTTTTGGCTCTCAAATTAAATTTTATTGCCTATAAAACTCACAGCTCTGAAGGTGCATGTTTATAGCCTGCTCCACAAACTGTAACGCAAACTCTTTGAATTAAGAATCGCTCCTCAGTCACTGTGGTCTTCATTAGGATTTAAAATTATTCAAGTTTCATTTAAAGCTGCATTTTTTAAAATGGTATAATTTTTTAAAAGTTTGTGCGGTGGTTAATTGACCATGGGCAGATTCTAGTCAACAGGTAAAATGTATTTATTCTATTCAATGATAATAAATTAAATATAAATGATATTAACGATGTGTTAGTCAGGAGCAAACGGATCTCGTCTCACAGGAATCCTTCATGGCGACCGGCACATTAAGAACGCCAGAGTCACGATGCAACAGCATTGGATACCTTTGTTTATACTCTTTAAGCTGACGTCATCAATAGATAATTTACAGTCTCGCTGATCGGTGGCTCCGATCAGATTCTCCAGGATGTGCAGGATTTATCTGCGTGTTTATGTGTGTGGATCAGTGTAGTCATGGTGCTGAGGAGTGTGTGGTTGGGCTCAGAGCCTCAGAGCAGTGATTAAATGGTGGGGTGAAGTGGGGGACTGCCATTCCTACTGAGATGCGGTTTGAAATGAGGGCTAATTGTGCACCAGTTGAAAACAAGGACTGAGCAGGCTAATTCTAGTAAACCCAAAGGGGAGAGGAGCAGTCAGGTTTGGTTTTGCTGCTGCAGCCACTGACCATATATTGTCAGCATGCCACACTGAAGACAAATCATTATCCACACTAATGATTATTATTCTAAAGTGCATCCATTTGTCTCTTCATATCCCAACTGGATCATGGATTGAATTATGAATGTTTTTTTACAGTATCTAATTGATTATGTTAGTGACTTTGGTTTGATCAATGCAGCATGGGCAACATGCAGTTAGCGGACAACAGACTGATAATGCAATGAAAGGTGAAGGAACATGTACAGGGAGGAGTTTCTGAAATGACCGGCAAGAAGAAGAAGCTGCATGGGAAACCAGATACAACACTGTGCTGGTAGATCCCTCCCTCCACATACACACACACACACACACACGCACACAGGGGTCAAAGGTCAAGCTGGCTCTCCTCTCCTCTCCAAACTGGGTGGAACTTCTGCCAGGTCAGGATGGGGTCAGGTTTTCATTGACCACAGCGGGTTTTTGGCTCATGAAGAATTGAATGGCTGCTGCGGATGACTCTAAACAGGAAGTGATGTAACAAAATGTCAAATATACGTTTAGAATTTGAATTTGATCAGAGTGAGAATAAGATTACGCAACAATATCCTCAAGATTTATAAAAGGTGGTTCTCATGCCCTGAAATTATTCTGAATGCAGACATACTCAACAACATTATAGCATCACAGAAATAAACAAATGCCTGCTGTATATATATTTTTGTCATATTCCATTCTGCATCATTACATCCTAGTCATCCAAATGCATCGCTTCCTCTCTGTTTAAGATGAATAAGAAAGACCAGATAGCCTTTCCACAGCCGCAGCACTAAAACAGACGTGAACACTGCGTTTGTGTTGAGATTGTGTGCGTCTGGCAGCTCTGACAAACACTGTCCACCACCCGCAGCTAAAAGCTGAAGCTCCTCACACTGCCCCTCCAGAGCTGCTCTGACATTTCTTGTCTCATTTCTCCACAACAACAGGCTATACAGTTCAAAGGCTCACTCTTTTAACCAGGATTGGGTGATAGCGCCTGTCAAAGGATAACTAATGAATGAGTGACATCTTTATAAACAATATGACAACAGGCTGCTCTTCTTGAAAACAGCAGGAACACCACAAGTCTTTGTGGGTTTTTATCTAATGTTGCCAGTGTCGGTATCAGTGATTGTGCAATATTTTAAAAAACTGTTAAGAATAATCTCACAAATGAAGATGCTTTTTTAAAAAAAAAAAGTGGAATCAACAACTCCAGCAGTGAAGCCTCTTGACTCCAAGTGTCTTTACATCTCTGAATAATCCCTGTTTAGATTTACAGTGTTGACATATTCATAAACCCAATGTGGTTACATCACTGTAAAGGAAAATAAATGTGTCCAGAGTCAGTCACCCACAAATATAACACACACACGCGCGCGCACACACACAGGATGTAATAAGCATCGCAGTGGGTGATGACGTGTTGCAGCGGAACTCAGTGGTCACTGATAAAATATTTGGCAGATGAACTTCCGTGTGTCTGAGCCCACTGCCACTTCCGTGTCACGTGAGGTTCGCCTGCAGGACGGTCCAGTCTGAGCACAATGCGAGCGATTCCCGAGGAGCTGACGTCGCTGATCGCAGGTAATTTACAGGAAAACTGATGTTTATTAGCAGGCGGCACTTTGTCTCTGTTTCCGTGTTTATATGTTGAGTCCACTTTCAACGCGACCGTTGTGTGAAAGAGGAAGCACCGACTCAATATGGATGACTGAGCATTAGCCAAACACAATAAGCTGATACACACACTTTCCTCATGTTGGTATCAAACAATAAAAAGTTTTTGTTTATTGTTTATTACTGCTGCTTTGACTTTGTATTGTTGTGCTTTTTTAATGTATGTAAATAGTACTGAGCCTTCTGACTGACAAAATAACACAAACATGTAACAGCGACTCATTGATGTAAGGTAAATTGATTCTTTTGTTTAGATCTTGAACATTTCCTCAATGATGGGTTAAAAGGAGAAAATTTAAGCAGGAAGGCAAAAGAGAGGAAGGATGTTTTCATCAGAAGGATCAAAGAGGTCAGACAGAGGTATGTTTGCCTGTTCTTTATGAATATTCACATTTTCTTTCATCTTCTTGGTGACGCCAAATTTTAAAATGTTTACGTCCTCTCTCTCTCACAGTTTCCCACATGAATTCAAGGACAAAAGTGAGTCTCATTCTTTGTTTTACTAATGTTTACATCTGTTAGTGGTTCCCAGTCCGATGGTCAGACTCGTACAAGAGGTCACAATCTGACTGAAGATGATCAGATGTGTAGAAAATACGAAAAAACATTTTTCTGGATTTGAATATTTTACATAACCAAACATTGTGAAAAAGGGGGGTTCACCCCTGTAAACCAAATGGGAACCACAGCTTTACACCATAACATGATCATTGCTACACAGCTCCCTGTGTTTACATCAGTAGGTGGCGATGACTCAGAGGACGAGGAGGAGGTAGATAGCAACAACGACGGGGGGTCGCTGCAGTCTGAGCGCACCGACAAGGATGAAGACACTTGCGAAGGTAGAAGCCACAAGCACTTAGCAGACATCCAACGCTGACTCGCTAAATGCTAACAAGCTGCGGATTAAAGCATTTCAAATTGCATCTTGGCACGAAAACACACAAATCTCTGCATCTACTCCTCGGTGAAAGTGACTTTGAGTGGCACAATGAAGGAGACATTCCAACTGTAACTTGGCAACATGCTTGAGGAGCAATTTGGAGGCACTGCTGCTGCTACTCCCACCACCTCGCTCACCCCACCCCACTGACAGCTAGAGCATGCTTTATTGCTCTCAGCCACAGTCTGGGGGCTGAAAATTACTGCCACGGCTCTAGTTTGAGAAAAAACATCCCTCAATATACAGTAGCTTTAACCCTCTGCGCTCTGTCAGGGAAATCTATGCATGATTATGTATTCACTTAAAAAAACACACGCAAATAAATCAATTAAAAAACGATTATAATAATGAAGAAAAAACACTTTATCAGGGAAATTCTTGTAAAATGGTGATTAGAGTCCAGAGTTTATGGGCTGGAAGCAGCTGCAAGTTTTATGGCCGCTCTTTTCACACAAAGCAACTTTGACACAGCATTGAAGTTGCGCGCTGCAAGGCGACTCTGCACTGTGACCTGAAATAAGAAGCAAAACACTGCTCATTTGAGCCTCTGTGACCTTTACGTTTTACTTTAACATTCATCTGGTGAACTCACATTAGCCAAGTCAGGCAGAAACCCATCGAGTCATGTTTTCTTTTTCTTTTTTTAAACAATGTAATTTTCACTTTGATAGATTAAACAAGCTTTAGAAAGATTGAACCAAATTGTAAGGGGTTTAAAGAAAACACATGAATTCATTTCCTCTTAACTCTTTTCCAGGCGCTCAGCAGTCCCCACCTGTGGCAGCTCAGGACCTGACCTCTGTCTTTAAAGCAGGTTACCTGGAGAAACGCAGGAAGGGTGGGTGAAATTTCTTCCTGGGGACAGAGAGCTTTTTTGTTTTAATGGAAGTTACCTGCACAATGAAATTTGCTAATAAACAAACATTTGTACATAAACCAAACAGGACTGTCGCCCACACATGGCATGTGTGATATAATTTTCACTGTATTTTATTGAAATGTACACAAACAGGCTTAATGCCCTAAAGTGAAACCATGGGAAGTGATATATCTTTTCAAAGTGAAATAGTAGTTTGTTTTACCTCCACAGATCACAGCTTTTTTGGCACCGAGTGGCAGAAGAGATGGTGTGCTCTCAGCCATCACACCTTCTACTATTATGGCAGTGAGAAAGGTACTTTTAGGTTTTTTCCCCTTTTCACCTCAGTTAAATAAGAATCCATGGTCTTCCTTGACAGGAAAAACAATATTATGGTTCAGTTGTTTTCCCCAGGTTTCCACCACCCCGATGCTGTCGTGGTATCTGGCCCAGTAACGAGGATGTTTTTAATTTTCTGTTCACAGACAAGCAGCAGAAGGGCGAGTTTGGTATCAACGGGTACACTGTCAGAATGAACAGCAACTTACGGAAAGACGCAAAGAAAGACTGCTGCTTTGAAATCTCAGCTCCAGACAAGCGGCTCTATCAGGTACGCTCATCTTCTCGTGGATGGTATGAGCAGGAACGTACCTGCAAAGTTGAAAAAACAAAGATGGACTTGAGATGTGCCATGTTAAAAACTTGGCAGGCCAAATGTGTACTTGCACTTCATGAAGTCTTTTTTTTTAAAAAAAAAAACCTATTCATTCATTTGACACTGCTGCCTTTGCAATTCCTCGACCTGTCATGCATATTTAAAGTCCGAGTGAGTGTTTCTAACGTTCAGACTCGTCCATGCGGAACATTTTGCTATGCATAAATGCAGTATTATTTGCTTATGTTAATATATGTAGAACTGCACACTGCACTGAATACAGTTTTCATTTCTCTCGTCTTTCATCACAGTTTTGTGCGTCATCAGCCAAAGAGGCGGAGGAATGGGTGAAACAGATAGACTTTGTTTTGAGAGGTTTGAAGAATATGTTTATATGTCAAACTTCATTATATCACAACAACAGCAACATTTGTTCCTTCAAATGTTGTAAAATCAAACATTGACAAAATGATTTAAATAGTGTGTAGGTATAAGTCAAATATGTTATCTTTCCTGGGTTGTAGACATGACAGGCATCATCCCAGAAGACGAAGATGAGGATCAGAAAATGTATGATGATGTGTGTCCTGTGGCGGATGGCGACGAGCAGAATGACGATATCTATGAAGTGCTGCCAGGTTCAACTTCACATTTCATCACTGTAGTACTTTGATTATTTTTTTCCATCCAGTGGTTTTGATTAGCCAGGGAATCTTAACCTGTCATTTTATTACACATTCATCTGTTTTGTTTGTGCAGAGGATGACATGCCCACTCCACCAAAGCCTCCTCCAAAAGTGGAGCCATCAAGCAAACAACCTCCTACTTCTGCAGGTACCTTCACTTTCACGAATGTGAAATATATGACATCCACGCACAGATAAAAAGAAGTGACATTTAGAGGAAGTTTTCGTGAACATGTGCAACTGAAAGTTAGCACAATGCTGGAAATAACTTTGAGGCCAGTTACACAACTTCCTTTTACAAGTGATGTGTTTTTAAGTGCAGCTACTATTGTGAGAGCATATTCTTTATCTGTTGTATCTGGGTAAACATTCAAAAACAAATTACAAAATATTTCACTGAGGACTCCTTCTTATAATATATTATTGAAATGTTGAATCTATCATCCATAGGTACAAAATGCAGCTTTTGTGAACTGAATGATCACCTTATTGCAGTGTCATACTTTACAATGATATGGCAATTTAAATACACAGGAAAATGGTTTGATGGGCTTTTTTGTTATGTGCTCCATGAGCTATAACGCCTCCGTTCTTAATGGGTTGTATTCTTTCCAGCTGAAAGCATCTCTTCCATATATTGTCTGCACTTTATTGTCAGATAATGCTGCAGAACAACACATTCAAAAATCATTTTTTTTATTATTTATTTGAATGTTGGAGTACACCTAATTGCTATTGCTGAAAACAGAGAACAATAACAATGCTTTGAATAGGTGTCTTGCACATTACTAACTTTGTGCAGTATGCAGAAATACAAATTGTCACAGTGTACTGCTAAAGTTATAATATCTGTGGCAGGGAATGTTATGAATAAATATCATATCGTTTTTTTATTTAAACTGTTGCTTTCAGAATCTTTCTGGATGTATTTCACACATAGGACATTCCTATTTATTTGCAGCTTTTCCATGTCATTTGTGCATTGCACTATGGGAAAAATGGTCGATCAATAGCTATTATGTTTAAATAAAGTTAATTTAGTCTTTTCTGTTAGCATCACTACTTATTCAAAAGCTGTTTAGACTCAGTAAGTGGCACTCAACTGTGATACATCCTTTGCACACACTGCCACAGGCTCTCCACTGCCTCCTGTTGGTTCTACTCCATGCTGACAATCACTGCAATGATCAGACCTGTAGACGTACGTGTAGTCTGTCAGATAATGGGAAATAAAGCATCTAACCTGTTTTCACCTGTTCCCATTGCTCATTTTCTGTCCAGTCGATAAGAGCACAGACTACCAGAACTACTACCAGGGCTTATGGGACTGTGCTGCCGACCACCCAGATGAGCTGTCCTTCAGACGTGGAGATGCCATTTACATCCTGAGCAAGGTATGGTTCAGGGCCGGGGTTTGTACCTGTCAGGGAGCCTTGACTTGCCCCCAGATGAGTGTTTTTCTTAATGCTTGATAAAGCCTGGAATGGCTCAAAATCAGGAGTTATAGAGGAGTTTTGCAGTCAGAGGACTTCTGCTTGTCCCAGACCACCTAAAGCGAGTTATTTCCAGACTCACAGAGGAACTGACTGTTCACATCCTTTACTGGCAGTGCCTGACCCACCGCCTGGAGGTGGACGGCTGATGGTAAGAGGCAGACTAGGCGAGGTTCTCCCTCTGGCACTGTGATGGGGATTAGTTGTGTCACAAAGGAAACTGTTTTAGTATTGTTGGCGGACGCTGGGCTGAGCTGGCACACAGCGCCGGTCCATCACTTCCATCTGGACTGTTTCAGCACGCTGCTGCTGCCGCTGCCGCCATGCCAGGCGGCGAGCAGCCCTCAGCCCACACACCTCTCAGACATCTCTCTCACCTCGCCGAATAGGAATGTGTGTTCTCAGGAAACCCAAGCTCAGCCTGCCCCTCCGTTCAATTCATACTGTTTGGAATTGTACGAGGACGCACAATTATCGAGGCTTGTTGAGTAGGTGTGGGAGCCAGGTGTGGAGGTTTGGATTTTGTATTATGTAACTGAACAGGAGGCCGTTTGTACTCAACTGGTTCATCGTAACGTCCGATTGGATTTGTTTTTTTAACATTCCACAACAAATTAGTCAATGACTTATAGACTTTTACAGATGCCTGTGGTTTGTGTTAAAAAGGTGTGAAATGTGAAACATCTAGACTGGCTACACTTCCTGTCTGGTTTAGTTTCTGGGGAACATCTAGTCACCATGATAGATCCACTGTCAACAGGCCGGAGCCCTTCTCAAATTCAAGTCTGCCATCTAGTGGCAGAAAAATGTGACAGATGTGCTTCAGATATTATTTATTCGTAAAAATGTCAATTACCATTGTAACAGTCTGACTTCTGAGTCAGTCGAGAAATAGGCAGCAACTGTATACAAGTTTTTTTTTTAATTTTCAGGTTAACACATTTTATGAGTTTCACATTTTAGGAACAGAAATGAGCTTTTTTTTTGTTTGACAGATGACCTGAAGTGACTAACAAATGAACAAAGTTCTGAACTTTTGGTTGATTAACTAATTGATTAATTGATTCAGCACTGAGGGAAGGAAACAAATGCACAAAGCAGACAGACCCATCAATGCTCATTGATGGGTTTATTACTCCACCTCGGTGCCTGGAAAAGGACCCAGAATCAAGTTGCTCTTTCTCTCAGACTGGAAGTGCCATTAGCTGAAACCTTGGTGTTGGGGGTTGTGGCCTGCTGCGAGGGCAATGACCATAAAACGTGTCTGGACTGCAGCAGCCAGCTGCAGCTAAAGTGGACGGCCAGGCAACTCCCCCAGTTCTCCTTTCTCCTTCTGTGCACCAGCATCCCTCCCCCA
This sequence comes from Trinectes maculatus, assembly GCA_016785345.1. Taxonomy (NCBI): domain Eukaryota; kingdom Metazoa; phylum Chordata; class Actinopteri; order Pleuronectiformes; family Achiridae; genus Trinectes; species Trinectes maculatus. Next base: position 187,725 of record JAFBJQ010000231.1, on the reverse strand, counting down.
TTTCATTCCACAGCCCAGAAATAGCTGTGGTGTTACAGCTGCGAGACCCCCCAGTCAGGACCTGTGTGTTGATTATGGGCTCTGATTGGAGCTTATAACATAACACCCCCCCCCCCCCCCAGTGAAAGCCACTGCACATAAAACTAATTGAGAAATGTAACATCTCACTTAGCAAAAGTGTGCAGATAGGTTGACAATAGGTGATGGGTTAATGCTGCTTTTTATCTCTGCAGATCTGTTCAACTATATCTTTTTTCCAGGAGCCATTCCCTTGTAGAAGTATTGAAACCACAGTGCATTTGTATGAGTTTTTGCGTTAATGTGTTTGTCGTCGCACTGTGTGGTGTCATTAGTCCTCCGTCGCCCTGAGTATGTGCTCACATGTTGTGTTCCTCGCTCACTCAAGCATGACTTATTTGTCGGCCCGGCCTACACAATGAAGTGCTGCTGTTTTCAAAGGCTAGCTGCAGGAAGTCACACACACACACACACACATGCACAATCTCGGACCCTCTTAAACACATGCCACGTCAGTCTGCTATATTATCCCCAAGGGGCTTGTGATGAAGTGACATTTTCATCATGCTACACATAAACGGAATGGATGTGACCCTATCTGTTTGTTTGGTGGGATGTTTAATATGTTGTTAATGCTATTAGATGTACTAGAAACTTTATGCTCTCTTTACATCGTCATCTGACTGTGTGACACGGTCAGTAAGTCAAGTACCTTTTTATCTGTCATGACAAGTAACCCAATGGTGCTCACCGTTATTACTGTTACTGTAATGTTCCAGTGTCTCATGTTACAATGTGATCACTTACATCCATGACTCTGTCCTGGTGGTTACTAGACACATGTGGTTCCTCCTTGTCCCTGAGTTCTGCTGTGGATTTGTAACATTGTGCAGGCTCCTCTTCCTTCGGCCTTGTCAGAACATGATCTTCAAAGTTGATTCATGTCTCAGGAAGACTTTGATGGGAGCTCAGGCTCTTGGCCAAAGACCTCTTGTCTCAGATCTCTCCTCACAGTGTCCTCCTCACATCTCAGCATGGTGACAGCCATTTGGAGCTATTACTTGTCATGCTGTGACACATTTATGTGTGATGTGCTCTGCGCACACTGAGGTTTTTGTGTGGAGTGGAGGAAAGTTTGCGGGAAATGTAAAGGGTGATGGGACGTTTAGGATTTGCCAGAGAGAGGAAGAGAAGCTCAGACTATGGACATGTACATGGAGTCTATTCATTTCCCTTCCACTTCATCGTTGATTGAAAAGAGGAGATTATTATTATAATATTTTTAATACTGACGCTCTAATTTTCACATTTCAAGACCCACCCTTTGTTGTTTGTCAACTGACCTGAATCTTTAGAAACACCTCTTGTCATCCTCATCGCCATGTTCGCATTTTGTCCTGTATTCAGGAGTACCAGTGCTTTGGCTGGTGGGTTGGAGAGAAGAACGGAAATATAGGAATCGTCCCCAAAGACTACCTGATGGAGCTTTATGCTTTATAAATACATCCTGTGTAAGTTCATTTTTTTATTTGTTTGCTGCTTCTGCTAAAATGATCACGCTCATGGCAAATATCAATTACCTTTAACTGGTGCATTGTCCTTTTTCAGGACCATTTCCTCCTGTAGCCACTGGATAGAGAGGATATTCATATTACAGATGTACACATATGAATATACTGTATGTCTCCTTTGCGCTGCTTGTTTACATTTTTCTACACAAGATACACTTTTCCACAACAGCATTTCATGCTTTTGGCAAATCTGGCATTTGCAAATGATAAGATGAATAAAGATTCAAGCATTATATTGCAACCGTTCAATGTTTTTGTTATTTGACCTGGTATTTAAGCCACAAGGTGGCAACAGAGACTCTTCAAAGGTCATTGATTACCTCTGAAACAGAGATGCTCAAGGCAAAAAAGACCTTTCGCCAGTTTTCTGCTGAAAGTGTTCACAGAGTTACCACGAGATGAGGAGAAAGGTTTGATGTGTTTTTGTGGGGGACAGATGCTTCGACGTGAGGATTACCCGGGTTTATCAGTAATATCGCAGCCTTTTGAATCACATTTGCCTTCTGTAATGTGCCATTAACACCAGGCCTCTGGCAACGTCGAATCCTGTGTGTTCACGGAAACCATGTGCGCAACCACCTGGATGAATTAAAACTTATTTATATATTTCTAAAATTGAGTTTCTTCATCTGGTCAGCACTTTTGTTCAAGGCATCAGGGCAACGCTGTGGGTTTTTTTTACGGCACCTGAGAGACTTGGCTGGGCAGAGGATCACGGAGTGGCAGATGGTCGGCGGTGCTGTGTGCCTGAGCGAAACGGCTGAGGTGCACTAATAAGACAACCACACACACGGATAGCAGGGATGCTTATCGCCCTCGGAGGGGCTGTTTGACAGCAGGCAAGGTGGTGTGAGCTGGGCATAGCCCACCGAGATCACATCCAGACCGTACATATCTTTTTACAGTGCCCTCACAGAAAAACCCAAGTTATATAACATTGTTTTGTTGTTTTTTTCCGTCAGGCTCATGTGCTCCTTTTTGGTTTGCTGCAGACAAGAGGCTTTGTCAAGGTTTTCTCAAGGTTGCAAGAAAATGGCAAGGAAAACGTGTTCATTAACCAATAACTCACTGTATCTTTCTCTCCCACCCCCCCGCCCCCATTTTTTCCCTTGCTCCTGTCTCTCTGTTTTGTTCTTTTTGAGTGATGAGCTAGTCCTCTGTCCTCTGGGTGACATTCAAAGCCAACATAAATCCCGCTCTTTACTCTATGGTGCAGTGATAATGCCTCTCTGCTAATTGAAGATGTAATGAATTACCATAATTAGTTATTGAATATACTGCGTTGGCTGTGGAGAGAGGGAAGGCTTTGTTTCAGCACAGGCGATGGGATGTGAAGCAATGTCATAGTCAGCCAGTGGAGATCTGCATTATTCACTCATTTAGATCATTTGCAAAATATTTTGTGTCATCGATGCATGAATTGTGGCTTTAATGCATCAACACAAATATTTCTCTTGTTGACAGACCTATGTATTTCCACCAAAGCATCTTCTTTTTAATGCTGGGCTATGGGTTAGCTGCCAAAGGCAAGCAAGGCTAAATATTACCTCTCATTTTTATGTGCCAATAAAGGATTTCCTTAATGGATGTCAACTACGTCCCCATCCCCCCGTTAGATTTGGACAGCCATATCCTCAGAATATACAGGTTCTTTTATTGCAATTTAACATCAAGATATAATGTTTCATAGATAAATGCCACTGTGCCATTAATTTACCGAGCACTAAATTACACTAATGATACCAGAATATCACTAATTAATACTCGCAACCATAAAGATACACTTTTACCGGCCAAATATATATAGATTGAGCTTCTGAGTAATAATAAATAAATTTAGGATTGCTAAGAAAGATGATGGAAAGATAAAACAAACGTCCTGTCAGTGCAGAACAGAGTTGTCGTTGTATTTTTGCCGATGTCTTTGTGCTCATGCCGAGATTCTTTGATAACTCTATGACACGGATGATTTGTTTTATTTATTTATTTATTTTTTTATTTTTTCTTCAAGTTGTCACCTTTTTGGTGAACATCCCATGGGACACACCAGTACACAAACATCCCTTTGCTAAAAGAATAGCTGCTCATCTTTGTTCAGAAAGAAAAAAACAAAACATCATCGTTTCATGCCATTACCCCCGGGGTTAGCGAGGGGGCTCAAGACTTGATCTATACCACTTTAGAGAGGTAATCTTGATCAAGCTGTCAGCTGTTTCTGCTGCTCTTTAACCAGGTCACTCGGCCATAGATCACGCCTCGGCTTCATGGAGAGTTTCTGTCAGGAATAACACGACCTTATTTATGTGGTATCCCCTGGCATTTTGCAGGAAATGTATTACCTCTCCAACTGGCCCACTGTCAGCATTCCATTAAAGCCCCCACCCCCCACCCCCACCCAGGTCTAAATCTTAAAATCTGAAATAGACACTTTTTAAATGCAAGTCACTCTTAATTGAGGTCAGTTTCTGTTAACGTAACTCATGTCAGCTGACAAATTAAGGATTCCTCAGCCGGCTTATGACTTTGCGAGGAGACGCGGTGCATTTAGAGGAAAAGGAAAAAAAAAAAAAAACGGGGAGACCACGACAGGTTACTGTGAAAATTCATATTTCTGGATCTTTTTCGGCCCACACTTTGATTTTCTTTCAGTGATTTTTCAATAACTAATGTATAATGTGTATTAGGAGCAGGGATAGTGGCAGGCCGGTAAATCTGGCCCCGGACAGGTCATTTATTACAGGCTCCACACCCTCTTCCTCAGGCTTTATAATCACCTTGTGGGAGATGCACTTCATTGTTTCCTGTGTGTGAAAGTCCAGGTTCTCCCCACAGACACAGCGAACACCATCATGTCCCACGCAGCTGATGTTCTGAGCTGACGGAGATGTGATCACTGCGCACAGCCTTGTCAGTCCCTTTCACTTACTCGTAACAAACGGGTCTGACGTGCCACAGTGTGGGGTTGGCGGTCGGGGCTGTCAGACGGAGTAGAGCTATGTGCTGACATGTCACTTAGGATAAATCAGGCTGATCAAAGTGACAGGTGTTTGTCCACCTGCTATAAACATCTCCCACGCCTCCTCGCGCCCGCTCCATCTCCACACAGATTATTTACAAGGCTGCAGCCTCCGTACTCTGGCCCTGTTTACTCTCTGTCTGTGGCTCTGATATCAGGTCAGCGCTCTGCCACTGATTTACTCTGCTAGTTAGTGAGGTGAGTAATGACCGTGGGTGGTCCTGGAGGAGAGTTTGTAATCCGGGGAGGTCAGAGATGCGAGAGATGCTCTAACTGTAATTACAGCCCTCTCCAGCACCGTGCAGCTGACTCCCTGCCAGTCCTGTGCAAACTGATCATTCCTGTCCTTCCTCATACCCCCCGCAGAGTCAGATGCCTCTGGTTGTGATGACCCCGCATTCAGGCCCCGGGGTCCCATCTCGGTGTCAGCTGGTGATATAGCAGCGTTGCTGTAAGGCAGCACCCTGACAGATGACGTGAAGGTATGAGGGCTGAGTTACAGGAGCTCGCTGAGCTGACTGAGTCACCGGATAGCAGATTGTTGCCATCGCTCCCATTTAGTGTCAGCTTTGGTATGTGTCCAAGCACAGGCCCTGCCAAGCTGATGGGAGGTAAATGGCTCACTGAGCCGCTCGTCAGAGCCACGGTTTGAGGACGCAGACACATGTCCTCACTTTTCCTTTTTAAGGGCATATGAGGTTTTTATTCAGGCTGAGGAGGAGTTTACCTTTATCTTACAATTACACACGTTTTTACTCGACCTGACCTTTTGCCCTCTGATTCATATTTACCTTTGACTTCAGTTTGTTAGATTGCAATCAGACACACATGATTTGAACTCTTTGCACACTCTTTTAATGCTGCTGAAAAAAAAATGAGCCGAATATTGTGGTGTTTGTAATGTAGACGCTGACTTTGTCCAACTCCTCTGCCAAATCTGTGAGCTCAAAAAGATCATATGATGTATATTTTATGATGGGGATATATATTTTATGAACTTTCCTTCAGAGCTGTGTATTTGTACAACAGTCAACTGAGACTCTTGACCACGTGAATCGATTTTTTTTTTTAAAGCCAACTGGCTGCAAGCGACCTGCACTTTGGCAAACATCTCGTTTGCATTTAAATTTCTTTATTGCCTTAGATCACTTTGCAGAGAGCTGTCGAGGGTCTTTCAGCGTCCCGCTGTGTCAGAAATCTGCAAAAAAAATCATTTATTCACTGTTGCAAAACATTTAATTTATGCTTTTTTTTACAGGCTTTGTAAACAGTCTTGTCTCCCCTTACTTCTGTGTGCACGCAGTTTGCTTCAATTTCAAAAGAAATCCAACCAAATGGGGAAAATAATATGAATGTGATCATTTTCCAATGTCTTGCATTTTTAGCTTTTAGCTACAGAACCTGACAAAGGTTGAAGGTGAATCCCAGTGCTCTAACGATGATGCATGTATAATTACACAAATGTTGGTAAACTTCTGTTTGGGACAAAACCCAATCTGCAGAACCTGAGACGTCCCTGTTTGGCAGTGCACATCATGTTTCGTGAATATTAATGAATCTGACATGCGCCTATTAACATACCATGCATGATAATCATTGTGAATTTAGGATACTCATTACATATGTATTAAATGAATAGCAGGTGGGGTAATTTGAGTAATTTGTAGCTATACGCAGACGCTGGGGATGATGGAGGGTGTCTGGAGAAGACAAGCTGAGCTGGCCAGTGGATCTACTGCAGAGTAAGGAGAATTTAGGCTCATCATAAAAGATTTCCCCTTGCCTCTTATTTCACTTGGACACTTTTATGTTTTTTTTATTTTCTACCTCATTGCAGCCGTGAGCTGCCTGCTGATTTACACACACTGGCAGCGAAGCACAGAGGCCTCAAGAGACGGTGCCCTCTACCCCGCCATTTTTTTCCTCCCCTTGTTCCTCCACCCTCTGTCGTCCTCTCGCTGCCACCGCCAGCCGTCTCTCCGTTCACTGAGCTGGATCTGACCAAAGCGCTCCCCCTCTCCTCGTTCCTCATCTCTAACAAGACATTAGTCTGGCGGGGTAGTTATTCACACATGATCTTGTGGCACACCGAGGAGCGGTTCCCCTGTGCCAAGACACAAATCCATACAAGGGTGCACAAAAGACATCCTGCACTCTGAAGGTATTTTACAGGACTTCATTTCAGAGTCATTACACTAATGTCTGAGCTCGTTACAGCCATTAGGACTTGTTTGTGAAATTGGTCCACTCTGTTCAGTGAACACATCGGTTTCGGCACAGATTGATGAATTTTTGTGAGTATGTGTAAATATATTCAGTAAGTTACTACAGCGTCCTTCCTGCCAATCTGTTTTCACTTGCATGCTCCAGAGGGAACGGGTCTGATTTGAACACATCATATTATTTCAGGGAATTATGAAGCAGTGATCTCAGCTTCCTTTCACCCCCCCCCCCTGCCCCGGGCCCAGTGTTTCGGTAAGGGAAGCCACTCAGCCGTCATTTCAGGAACAGAGAAGCTGTTGCTCGCCATGGTACAGTGATCACGCCCGTTCCCAGTAATTGCAACATCCGTGCACCGAAAGGCGGCAGAATGCGGAGGCGAAATAGCAGGTATAAGCCATGCAGAACCAAGGGAAGGAACCAGGGCTGCTGCGGTTTGATAAATGATGGATGGCTCTTAATTCAGTTAGTTTCATCCATCTGCAGGTGATGGAGAGAGAGAAAGGTTTTTTTTCTTTGTCTCCAGATTGAAGCAGGTGTTTTGAACACACACACACACACAAAAGACACAGACACACAAAGCTGCAAAGACAGAGGTAATGTCCGAAAATCCTGTTTGACTGTGAGCTTGTGGATTTCTTGTTGCCCTCAGTAAATCAGCGCTCAGTATTGGTATGAATAGTAGAAGACCAAGGAAAATGTTGAGAGAGCCGAGTTGCATGTTCAGTTCAGTGAATCCCAGGCGTCCAGATCATTTACCTGCCTCCTTCATCTGCCCCTAGTGAATGTGATTGTCGTGTTGTTCAACAAGCTAAACATCAGCATTACCAGCCGGAGCCATTATCACATCATTGCTGTTGGTGTACACCTCTGGCATCATTCCTTACAGGAGCTCATCCCATATCTATTGGCAGTGCAGCTGGGCTTCTCTGATATCGACTCATCCTGGTTCCACAGAGTTGCAGTCACCGAGATTTAATATCTCAAGTGGTGCTGAACTCCTTCGAGCTACTAATGGATTCTGTATAATGTGGCACTTAAAATGCATTAGCTGCCGCTGATTTATCTGTAATTTGCCTCCACTGGACCATATCTTCCTCAATACTTCAATTTGTTTTTGGCTTAGTGGACGAACCCTTGATTGGGATTTCATATTGTTACGTTACGTTTGACAATTTGGTTCTTTCCCAGCGCCTAAAGTGGATTTTTGCTTTTTGTGATTCTGTGTTAATTACACCAACCGAGGGAATAGCACGAGATCAGAGGCGTGAGGAGGGTTTTATTTGAGCTGCTGTGGCAGAAAGACGCGCTGACTTGGTCTGAGGCAGATGGGCATCTCCCACAGGGGCCGTCTTCCTTTATCTTATCCACTAAAGTTTCATGTGTCAAACAATCAGCATACTAATGAGATTAAATTAATGGCATTTGTGGAAAGATAAAAATGTTTTTCCCCCTCTCTCTTACTTTTCTGATACACCCAACCCCACAATCCGAGTGATTCCACTTTTCACCCATCACGAAGAGCTGTTAGCCAATTGATTGGTTTCAATGTGTCGCTGTTGTCATGGCAGCAACAGTGCACTGTGCGCGGGCTTGGCAACAGAGGCTCAAGGTTAACAGCCAGTGGACCAGAGCCACACACCATTAAAAGAGAAGTCAATACTGCTGGACAGTTCAGATTAAACCAGCAATGTCAACGTTTAACTCCACAGCCCTGTGAGCAGCAACTGTTACAGAGACCTGTTAACAAGTGTTTAAGCATAGAGCAGATCTGAGAGCCAATCTGAGATATTATCTGTGTTAACTGTTGCTGTCCACAACCCCAACACAATAACTGAACAGTAGATGTAATAGTTGTGTGACAGTGGTGTATTTTCTGCATTCGAGGCATTAAAACCTTCAGAATATCCAGTCAAAGCAAACATCTGCAGCAGCCTCAGTGCATCGTTAAGCACTGACAAAGAAGACACTTGCATTTACTGCATTAACATACCTGGATGCGCACGAGTTCACATATACACCCACACATCTCCAGGAAAGGTCGTTCCACCCCCCTGGTTTGATTCTGTGGGCTCTCCTATACCGCTCAGAGAAGATCAAGTCTGAGGTGACGTCACCTCTCTGCCCCCTGCAACACGAGCCCTTTGTCTGTTCCTGGCCTGAATTTATAATGACTCTCCCAGTAGCTGCAGAGAGACAAGGCCTATCTCATTAACTGTGCAGATGTGTGAGTTTGGCATCACTCTGTTTAGCAGTCGTTACCTTTCGTGTAAGCGCATTGAGCATGGTGCTGCTCACAGTGGGAGCACACGTATAGACACACACGTATAGAGGTATGTGAAAAAGGCTCATAGAAATACAAAGCGAATGTGACACATAGAAAAGGTGGCCCGTCAGTGCAGCTGGCATCTTGTTCAGCAGGGAGCCGTATTAGCTGTCTGCCTGGCAGCCCTCTCCGACAGGAGCGAGGCCACTGGGATTCCAGCAGACGTCCGACCAGCCCCACACCTGACAGGGGGGCTGTCTGCAAACTCTGCAGAGACCCTATTACACATGTCATACTGTTAAGCACTGCAGTGGGCGCCACATGACAAACTTCCCACACCTTACACTTTATTAGGAGGGGAAGTTCAGCCGCAGAGAGACATTACGCTGTCACTGCTAACATCGTATTGTTTTCTGCAGGTATCTGGACAACTCCACAGTACAAGTGACCCACATTTGTAATGTTTCTGTTAGGTTTGTTTATGAAGAAAATATAGACAGTTACAGCAGCAAAAAAAAAGACACATGGATGCAACAACACTGCCATCTTCAGGCCAATTGCAGGTACCACTTCAAAGCAGCACAAACACTAATAGACAACAAAGTAAAATGCCTGAGTGAGAATGTGATAAATATGTGGTCATAAGTGCAGTATGATGGGGTAACGGGCAAATTTTGTCTTCCCAGGTCCAAAAGAACAAAGATGCTGCTTTCATGATCCAGAGTCAGAAGAAGAGTTGAGGGTGTCTTCCTGGCTGGTTCCCATGAGATCGAGTGAAGCTGCACTCCTCGCTTTGTTTTTTGCCAACTTTTTAATCGGAGGCTCTGGGTCTCTACAGTCTGAGCTGGAACGACAAAGATAAAACAGTTTGGAAAGAGACTTCAACATGAACTGTTGTCTATAGTTATAGGTAATTGACTCTCAGTGCTTCTGGTGGGATGGATTTCTGCAAAGACTCCAAAGCGTGGCATTGCTGTACCTGTCTGAGTCAGAGTCACAGCACGTTCTGAGCTCTTTCTGCAGGTCCTCCTCAGAGTGGAATCGTCTGAGGCCGCAGCGCTGAACCGCCTGCGCCACAGAGAAGTGGGTCCTTCCAGCAGCACAGGCCTCTATCTTGGACACACTGAGCTCCGACTGCAGGAAGAGGTGCAAGCAACTGTCGGACAGCAGCAGAGGACTCTGGAGGATCCTGGAGAACAAGGTCAGGTCACGTTACACAGCACACAAAGCATATCTGGTTAATGCGAAAACAGCGCGAGTCACGAGACCAAGTGTTTATGGAAACGGATTCTTACTATTGTCTGTTATCTTTCTGCTGTAGTAAGTCAAAGTTCACAAAGCGCATTGATCGTGTGAGGTCACCCTTACTGTGTCAGAAAATTCTGGAGGCCCTGCATCCGCTCGGCGATCTGTCGGGCGTTGTTCAGGCTGAAGAAGGGATTCTTCCGGGGAAGCTCAGGTAGCTGTACCCTGCAAAAGACACAAAGACACAAACACACCGTGAGGATGGCAGCATCCGTTCAGCAGATCACCTCAAACAGCAGATGCATGCTTTTGTTTTCACTCAGAGACTCTCGCAGTAGCCTGCGGGGTAAAGGAACTCACATGAGTAACGAGTTTGCTTGTAGTTTTTGCCTGAGCCATACAAACTCGCTGTATCGCCTCCTCACTCGCGACATCTTCTTGGTGAAGCAAACACTGTCGGTCTAAAACAAGAAGCAAGTGTGACACACACGCTTACACTCCGCTGCAGCACGCGCATGGAAAAATGAAAACACAGTTTTACTTACATGTAAACAAATTTCATAGTCTATGTAGGCATGCCAAAAGTCATTCTTCTGTATCCGCGGGTCCCGCACCCAGACACTGATAACCTGCTTCATGGACACAGGCAGAAGAGACTCTCAGCTCACACTGAACTGAATGCACTGTTATAAAAAAAAGGGAAGTTCTCATAGAGATAGGGGAAGTGCTATGACGAACACAGCTACATCCAGCATGGGAAGTTCCCAACAAATATCCTTTATTACTCAGGACACACGTTTTTTGTTTTAGCTGCAAAAAGCTGACTTATCCTAAATACAATGTGAAATTTTTGAGATCTACTTTTTATGACATAAGCATTTTGGAAATATCAGACAAAATTCCAAACGTACCTGATTCACAGTGTTGTCTCTTTCTTCTCTCATAATTCCCATTTCCTAAAGTTTGTATCTCTGTTGTTGTGAAGTCAGGGGGACAGTGCTGTGATAAGCATTGTGCCTGTGCCTTTTATTCCCATCTGTACCGTTCAGGAGCAAAGGTTTCAAAATAAGGTCACAAGACCACGGCACGACAACAAAACAAACTCCACCCTGTTTTAAAGTCAGCAATGAAGAATACGGAGGTCATGTCTTTCACTGACCTTCCCGCCTTTCAATTTAACACATGACCAAAATAAAGAAAACCGAGAGGATTTGGGTCAGAAAAGATTTTTTTTTTCTTTATTCACAGACGTCACAGATCAATGGTCAGTAACAGGTACAGTAGTTCAGTAGCAGGTGTGTTTTTAGGAGGTTGAAGGTTCAGTGTCCCATAATAATTACAGGAGATATGTCGTCAAGACAGTGCCATCAGAAAACAAGTATCGCGTACATAATTACAGGAAGACAAAGCCCTCCATAATTGGACAGTTTCACATTTAAAGTGCTACATTTCACAATCGTTTAAGCTATTAGGTACACAAATCTTTCATAATTTACTCATTATGATATTTTGCATTACACTCAGTTTAAAAGGACCACTAATTCTTTTTTTAAAAAACTTCTAATTAGTCAGTAGATTTGAAGAGAGAACATTTCCTATGTTCATTTTGGAAAAATACTCTACAGCAACCACACCGGTCATACAGAGACACAGTGAGACACAGTGAGAGTAGTGGCTACAAACATCCCACACAACACACGATCAAACAAGAAACCCACAATGTGCATCATCAGCGATTAGCAAAATCTAGATGGACTGGAGGACAACGGTTAGCTCACTCTGTCTATTAAGTGTCGCTATTCAAGATATACCACACACAAAACAACCAAGAACTCCTCCCGGTGGAGGACTATGTGTACTAACTTACTATGTCACAATAAGTCTTGAAAACAAAACACAAGTCCACAGTGAATGTGTCAGCTACAAGATGAAACAAGACCAGTGCTGCTACAGGTTAGTCTGACCTCAATCAGCTGCTCTACACAAAGCTTAGTTTTATCCTCCATCACCGTCTCCGCAATAAAGGCACAGTGACCTGACTGAGCACCACAGGACGGAGAGTCCTAAATATCCCCCGCCGGCGCCGCCGCTGCGGTTCTCAACCTGCAGCGGGATGTAATTTCACACAGCGTGCCTCTAATGTCAGCTGCAGGAGGAGGACACATGATGGAGGTTAAAGTGAGCTTCAGGTGAGAGCGCAGCAATTTGCCGGTTCTCCTCCGTACTCACACACACACACACACACACACACACACACACACACAGAGGAGCGCTCTTCACTGCTCCTCGTCTCCACAGTGCCAGGTCAACTTCTGCTCATAGAAGTCGATGACCACCTGAGGACACCTGGCGCTCGCTTCACGGGCAGGCAGCAGGGCCACGTCTTCAGAGTTCTTCCTGTGGGAAAACAAAGAGCACAATTCCACCATTAAAATTAGAACGCACGCTTGTGCATACCTTGCATGCTTTACGAATAGCTGGGTTTCTTAATGTAAATGATCTAATTACAATTATTCTGACATAACATTTAGACGTAACAGCTGTCATAAGTGAAGCAGCAGAGGCCTCTTGTATGGCTCACGCGCCACAGAACCAAATCTTAGAATTCACACAAAATTCCCACAACTTTGAAACACAACACTCCCAGGTCAATAGGTCAGGCTTTCTACTCAAAAGTGGTGGTTTCCAAACTCAACTCGAGTGGCGTCACATTTTATTTATTGATTTATTTTTCAAACTCTCCTAAGATTTTTTTTTAACTGGGTGTGTATCGTCTTTCCCCATCAGCGTGTGAAGCTGCAATCTGATGAGTCATGTTCTTTTCTCGGAAAAGCGTTATTGCTTAGACCTGCCTGGATAATGTTCACAGGTTTGTTTACATTGGTCAGAGATGCTTCCATAATCAGTCTCTATCCAAAACATATTTTGTCAGCTTGTCAGCGCCAATGTCAACTTACAACAAAATAAAAGCCCAACCCTCACAAATCTGGCATCTTTACTGTACTTTCCTAAAGTGAACTGTCACTTTCCCCTGAGAGCAAGTGCGGCTTTTACCATCACACAAACATTTACCCAATTACAGGCATTCATTCAAGGGCAGAGAAAGGGGAAGCAGCTGAGTTACCATTTGACAAGGAACATGAGTTCTCCCTGTCTGTCTGTGGAGCCGATGATGCATTCGGGCTCGAGGTAAGTGCTGAGGTTAGTGGGGGCGTCTGACTGCTCATCATTTGGCTCGAGGACGTCGCTGTCGCTCTGTAAAGTGTGAGCCTGCAAACGGGACAGAAGAGACAATGACAAGGGCAAAAGCAGAGCAGTTAGAAGAAGCCACCAAGGCTACGGCTGCATTAGAAGATGTGGCAGTTTTTTTATTCAATGTCTTCATTGTGAAAGCAGGAAATTTAAACACTTTCACTTTCAGGGGGATTTTGAAATTAACCACCTTCACAGGCCATTTGGTTTAATGTTCTGCCTTAAAAACTCACAGAGAGTTACAAATTCTGCCCACTCTGTTGGATGCTTTTATTCCAGCTTTTTTTTCCCACTTTAAGAGAAAAAGCTTCCTGATAGTTCTGAAAACAACTATCAACCTAATGCTGTGCACTTTATTTTTTTGTTTTATTAGGATTTCTTCCCTTTTTTTCTTTTTACAGATTTAGGTGCAGACGTTCTGTAAATAACATGGAAACAACTAAACCTACAGCACTGCATTCCGCGCATACTCACAATTTCTGCCTCTTGCTCTGTCATTTCCTCTTTGGGAATAAACTCGGTCTGCGCTTCCTCATTCTCCTCTGCGTGATTGGTGTTCCTCAGGAACTCTTCAATGAGTTCGGGGCAGTCCAGGTTGTCCTCGGGTTCCCATGTGTTTTCTGCACTGTGGAGATGTAAGGGGAAGGACAGGGCGGGAGAAAACAAAAATATTCCTACCTTTCACAAACCCATCAGCTAACATGTGTGATTGTGCAACATGTCACTCACTCAGTGAAGCCTTTCCACTTCAGAAAGTACTCCACTCTTCCATTCGAGATTCTGCGGCGAATGATCTTCTCCACCACAAACTCCTGGACATGTGTCGTCTCCTCAGTCTTCCTCTGTTTGGCCGTCTGCTTCTTTCTCATCCTGCCAGTTCAAAAAAAAAAAACAAAAAACAATAAAGGCAACAAATGAATAACTGCTCCCTGCTACAGCTGTCAGACCACCCACAACCATCACAAATGACAACACATGGCATAAAGTGTGAATGATCTGACTCCAGCAGTGACGTCAGACACACACAGATGCTACACACCAACATGGCAGTGGTGAGAGCTCTGCTGTGCCCTTCACACAACGACCGCTTATTACATCGCTCCACCTGCTGTTGTGTTTCAGGAGCACAACATAACCGGAAACGCAACACGTTACAGTCCCCGCGCTCAGACTGTTGGGTTAATGGCGTGTTGTGCAGACGGCGGATTGTAAACATGAGTGTATAAACGTGCCCGTGTGGCGCACGAGACGCTACAGTGAACAATATGCACGTACTCTGTCGGTGTGTGTTGGTCTCTGCGGACAGACAGGCAGACAGACAGCCTGCTGCGGCTCTGTGGCTGTGTTGCTCGGAGCCCGGCGCTGGAAACTACACACACGCCGCGCACGCGGTGCCGCTCCGTGCGCAAACCTCGCGTCCGGCGTGTTTACATGGACGAAACAACTTTTTCGCGAGCGGCTCGGAATTAAAGATGGCCGTGGATGCTCAGAGGAAGTGGTTGCCAAGGGAAAAGGTCATGCCAGGAAAACCGGGAGGAGACGACGGGGACGCGCACGCCGCCGACCAATCAGAGAGCAGTCCGCTTGTCCGTCGCTTTAAGTGGTCCGGAGCAGCCCTGCCACCACAGAGCGTCATCCGAGAGAGGTATGGGACTGAGAGGGCCGGGTGTATACATGGTTTTCATTCATTCATTCATTCATTGATTTATTCATTTATTCATTTATTCATTTATTTATTTATTTATTTATTTATTTGATCGTTGACAGACAAGTGTAGCGCTCGTAATAAATACTGACTATGATGCTGCTTATTTTCTACTTTCTGAGGAGTAAATGAGATGTGTGGAGAGCCTATGTGACAAAGTGTAATTTGTGCCATACAAATAAAAATTGATTGATTGATTGATTGATTGATTGATTGATTGATTGATTGATTGATTGATTGATTGATTGATTGATTGATAACTGGTATAACACACAAACAGTTGGCAGGTTTATTTTGTTTTCACAACAACATTCCATTCGGGTTAATAACATTACAATCCCCAAAATGAGGAACAGCTCTCCGAAACCCTAAATGAAAATAAAGTTTCCTCAGTGTTAATTGTTGAATTTGACAGGATGGATTTGATATGTGATACTAAATTATCATGAAAGTCTCTACAAATAAGTTCAATTTTGTTAAAAGATTCTGTCGAACAGAGTCTAGTTTAAATCTTGTGCATTATTTTACTTCTCTTCATTTTACATTCAACAGCATTTTGGTTAGGCTCACTGGTATATGATGTAGCTATGTGTCCATCCTCACCACAGTGTAGCAATGGTGACGTTTCTATGTATTCCTGCCCAGACCTCCACTGGACTCTGGGACGGTCTTTAGTCTTTTCTTTGATGTAATACCCTTTGTCTTTGATGCCTTAGCATGGGATTTCCTTTTAAGAGGTTAGTTCACATAAGCTTTCATTGTGGTCAGCAGCGTTTCAAGTTGCATTATTTGCTTTTGCATTTTTGTGTCACATGAGGAGTAGTTTTGAGTCAGAGACTGAGTCCATAGCCAAGCTGGTAAAGTACATGTATGACAACCAAGAGAATGACAACATCGCTTTTGTCACACTGGTGGAACAGGTCATCCAGCAGCTAGAGGGAGCCTTTGCACTTGTCTTCAAGAGTGTCCATTACCCTGGGGAAGCAGTTGGTACAAGGAGGGGAGGCCCTCTTCTGATTGGAGTGCAGTGTCGCTACTAATTTACATCACAAATTATGATATACTCTGATCGATGAATTATAAACTATGCCTCATTATTCCAGATGTAGTGGTTATAATGATCTAATACAAACATTAACATGAGCTTTATACATCAAAAATAGAAATTAAAAATATATATAGAATATAGAATGGCAAAGGTCTGCAATACAATTGTATTGTATTGAATTGTATATTTTTTTTTATTGTGGGTGCATTTTGCAGCTAATAATTCTATCATGCTTTCTGTAATTACATTTTCCACTGTGATAGTGATATTTTATTTAAGAAACAGATAATCCTGCATGGACATTGTTTTCATGGGGCCCATCTGCTCTGTACGACCTCCAACAGCACACTGAGGGGATCACAGTAAAACAGCCATTCGAGGAATTGATTGACAGCTCTGTTTTAGCCAATGAGCAAACCCAACACTGCGGATTGGTCAAATGGTCAGCTTTAACAGGCCCTCCCACTTTACCAACTTTAAACACTTCCCACTAGTTATTCCACATTGTTCTGTGACACACCACCGGGGGCGCTGTTTGCTTGTATCGGACTGCCAGCTCCTGCAGCCCAGTAAACTAATGAGAATGGATTAATGCTGGAGAGCGTATAGCAAAAGGCAGTAGAACAAAAGGGTTCACTTCAAAATGGATTCACAGCGGAAGTGCGACCGATGCACTGCTTTCTCTGATACCGTTTCATCCTCAGCGCACGATTATTTCTTTCTTATGGAAAACTGGGTGCATTGTGAAATGTATTCACAAAGCACCATAGCAATATTATGAGAATGTGACACAAAATCAGGGATGCAGGATGGTGAAGGCAGCGCGTGGTGATCTGCCACAGTCCTGGGAATTCATACCTTAGTTTTATTTTCAATAGGAAAACACCGGGAAGGCCCTGGGGATGTGATTAAAAGTGGTTTCAGTGGAAAAGGCTGCCATGTGCCTTCACAGAAGATGAATGTGGTGCATGTCGTCCTGGGAAAAGAACCTTATTGATCACGGTCTTCATTGGGGACAGGTCCTATGCAGATCAATGTTTGGCTATACAGACCTGCTACATATTGTATGCTCCTATGTGAAGTAACTTCACGTAGGAGTGAGTTTGTTGCATGACCCACAGGAATTGCAGGTACTTTATTGGTAAAGCCAAGCTGCAGTTTTCATCTGTGATTGATTATTAACGCTGCGTTGAAGATGGTCATAAGAATTAAACCTCTATTTTTTTTTTGCTCTCCTCATTCCATGCTTCCCAAATCAACATATGATGTCAATGTAGACTTTTTTACTTCTTGTCTTATAAAAAGGTGTGTATTTATTCAGTTAAATTCTAGAATAGAAGTTTCTATAAAGTTGCTTCCACAAGTAGTTATTGTATGTTTTGATTTTGTTATAAGCACCAAATAGTAATCTATTTATTTGGCACTGTGCAGAACCTTACATGTTTATCTATGAATATCTATGTATGAGTGACTCAAATACCAGGACACATGCTGGTTATCTGCTGAATGACCAGCTGTTGCCCTGTAACCCCTCTCTGATAGCTGTATAGGGGTTTTAGTATTAGTTGTCATAGTAACCAAACAGCTAATAGGTTTGAGCTGTCGTTGTAGGCGCGGGAATGGCAGCAAAGGATGCTTGTCTGGATTTACTGCTCTGCTACATTATGGATCATTTTGGGATTTTGTAACTCAGCCACAGAGATTCAAAGATCAGAAACAGAAGCCAACAAATTCTACTTATACAACTTTTTAAAAAGTGATTTGCATTTGCCAGTTTTAATTGTATTGATAAACTCACAGTAATCACATAAACAATAAACATGGCAAAGGAGACTGAGTGATTACATGTGAACAACACTAGTTTTCATTTAATACCTGAAACAGTGAAATTAAATCACAAAAAGCTATTATTCATCTTGATCACTATAAAACACTCACACAAAACAAAATGAAAATGTTCTAATGACAACCTGACATCTAGGGGACTGGATTTATTGGAATTAGAGAGGTATTTGAGATGTTTTGAAAAATAAACTATATAATTTTCTGGATGTTTCTCGTCAAATGACTCAACAACAGGCAATAATGAAATGATTGAAAGCCCCTTTTGTGCCTAAAACTAAGCTGACTGAACCCAAGACTGTCCAGGGCACTAAAAATGAAATACAGATGTTGATGAAATGACATGCACCAGAGCGCAGTGTGAAAAGATATATTGCGTTGTACCGTCATCCCTTAAATCTCCTCTGTTCCCTCCCAGACAGGCACATTCCTGGGGCCCACTGTGAGTGTAGCCCTCATACAGATGGGCCTTGAGAGCCACCCTGTCAGAGCCGGAATGAGTCCAGATGGATGTATCCTGCTGTGAGGGCCTGTGGATGGAGTGAGTACTGGTCTGTGTGGCTCTGACTGGACCCTTTTCACATGGAAGGCCCCTAGCATTCCCTAAGTACCACCCCGGGGCTCTCGAGTTACAGCCAGGGTGAGGACATTCATGCCGGTCCTGTTATTCTTACCGAGTGTTAATCTGGCTCTATAGGATGCAGTGTTCAGTGAAACAGTAATATTGATAGCCGGTCTGGTGGGTAAGCAGTTTACATGGCCTCATTACCGTCCAATTGATTGATTGATTGACTGCATGTTCTCCACTAGAGGTCGTTCCCACATGTGATCCAGACATACACGCAGCAGTGCATGAGGAGAAAGGGCAGCGGTTTGAGAGCTGAGATACTTTAGTGTCACCAGCTACTGCCTGTATTGTGGGAAGGCCTCAGATTCCTCATACCGTCTTTAGATCATATTCAGAGTCACATAGTGAATCACTCTGGCTCTGGTGTAACAGGCTCCTGTGCAGTATATGTTATCTGCGTGAATGCAGCAGTGGCAGAGAGAAACGTGGCTTTTTGCGATCAACAGAGGACACACGACAGCAGAGCTGGATTTGCTCGCGGAAATCTGTCTCTTGTTTCAGACCACTTATACTGCCCCAGATACTTTTCTCCATGTTACTCTATACCCTGTTCTGACATGGAGGGCCGGAGGGGGTAGTTGTCTGCCTTTTGTCTATAAAGTAACTGGAAACGAATACAAAAGGACTGTAATCCCATTGCATTAGTTTCACTACTTGGAACAAGAAGATTTGTAAAATCAACAAATGTACAAATGTTCGTATGAAGTAACTTATTTTCTAGGATATTGAGTTTGGACTGTTTTGCCAAACTACTGTTTTCCAACCACGCATCAACCTAAAGCCCCGCAAGTGCTTTAAATTAAATATTAACAGGTAGTGAGCTCACATGACAACATGTCCATCTCCATGACAACTGAACAAATCAATAACAGTGATAATAATAACACATTTGAATAGAAATTTCTTTAATGAAGTGAAGAAACAATGCTTCCAAAAAATGGCAACAATGAAATTAAATAAAATATCATCTGATATTATTATTATTATTAATACAGACTCCTTAATGTGTAAATTAAGCTGGATTTTCTCTTTGTGGGGTGAAGCATCAAGAATGTAGTGGGATAGAGCTACAATACATTTGTTTATAGGAACATTTCTAACATAACACTTCCACCAATGGTTCCTATTTATCCATATGAACAGTAAGTTGTGTTTATTTTGGAAAAGTCATGGGATCAAGGGAATATCACAGCAGTCCACCCCCACCAGATGGTCTTTATGCAGAAAGTTTCATTATAGACTCTGTGTAATTATGATACAGTCGACCTTGAACAACCAATCATAATCAAACATAAGTGAAAACATGAATGAAATTGATTATTAGCAAAAATAAGAATTGATAATCATCCTTTTCAGATTAATATTAAAAGCAATTATACTGCTTTCCTCGTGTCAGGATCAGCTGGGCTGATTCAGATCTAGACAGACAACGTAGGTGTTTTTGTTGCATGCACAAAAAGGTGCTGACTTCATCTTATGTGCCTCTCGGCTGTGGGTCCCCCCCTCATGGAGCCCATAGGATCCTGTATCATGCTGATTGACAGGTAAATGGGACCAGTGACAAGCAAACTCCCATTCCCCCAGGGGCCAGAGCGACACAAAGTGAATGGATAAAGGTGTAAGGGAGAAACATCGCCTTTGAACCTAAAGACACGCCTTCCTCCTTGACATCTTTTTCTCCAGTCCCTCTCTCTCTCTCTCTCTCTGGCTTTTGTCTTCGTTACTCAGTGTGGGCGTTTTGTTCATCTGAGGGTTGTGGTTGATGGAGCAAGTTGACTTGGGGCAGAGTAGAATGTGAGTAACGCGAAATTGAAGTTCTTTTAGAGGGACACTGGGGGACGTGTCAATCAGCTTTTACAGAACGCTTTTACAGAGAACATATACTTATTCGCTCCTTTGAAGGTCATGAAGATAATGTGACTCAGCCTGTATAAATACAATGTCAGTTTCTCTCAGGTGATGTTCAAATAACACAACATCGAGGCCAAAGACTCCCTGTTGTGAGCAAATTACAGACCTTTGTGAATCAAAGATAATCAAATCAATCAAAATCATTGAACTTTCGTGACGTAACTTGAAACAAACCCTCCCTGTAATTGACTTTTGATGGATTCCTCTCTCCTGCCTCCTCACACGTAGATCGTTGGCATTCTTGTGGCCTGTCATTGTCACAGATCCCCGTCCATCTCGCTCTCTGCTGATGTGAAGAACTCGCTGTCACGGCTGCTCATCAATGAACTCTAATGAAGACCTCTCCTTTGACTCGGCTCAGCTGGATGGGTGGGGTGATGTCAATGCTTCATTTGAATCCTCGGGCCTCAGTGGTGCCGGAAAAACAAGAAACACATTGCAAATATGCTTCTTTTTGATCAGAAGATTGATATCATGCTGCCGGCTGCCTACTCTCATTGAGAGCAACTGCACAAACCACCGAATCCAGTCTGTTGACCCCTTGTCCCTTTCTCTCACAGCTGTACACTTTTAACTTTAGATCTGCTCCACATTCAATCAGGATTTCAGGCCCTTAACTCCACGCTGCAGGAAACTGGCCCATCTGCAGCCAACGCCTGTGTCTGATCCGCATGGGTCTGGATACAAGGCTTTGCCACTGAATACAGAGCATTTGCCTTCTGGGTCCAGGGACGCTTTTTTTTTTTTTGAAGCCAAAAGTACTTTGACCATGTTTTGGCCAGCTCAGCCAGGCCCATAACAGCTCGATGCCATCTGAAGCCCTGTTGCTCACTATATAAACTACAGTGTGAGCACATGGTGGGACTAACCAGCTTTCACTCTTGCCTGCCTGCCATCTGGAAAATAACATCTCTAAGCTCGGAGTCCTGCCAGTAATTACCCTGCAAACTCCAAACAAAGGACACAGAACACACTGTGGTCAAATCTGGATAATTGATGCAGACAGGTCAGAGCAACTGAAGTCTAGTGGCTTGTTTTAGACACTTGAAGCAGCATGCATTTGTTTTTGATAAAGCATGTAGCTGAAAATAAATGTTTAAATAATTGTGCAGCTGGGAAAAAAATATGACGTAACATGGAAAATATTCAGAATTATGCAAAAATATAAATATTGTGGACGTTATCAGGAAAGAGCCAGCAAATAAGCACCCGACTCCTCCTGACATCATCGAACTCCACCCTCATCAGGAGAATAAGTTCAGTTCCAATAATAACAACCTATTCAGAGTGAAAAGAAGAGAATCTAAAAGTTGTCCCACATTTCGGAGGTCAATTCAATCAAATAGACTGCTCTCTGCTTGCCTGGGTGTGAAAATTAGTTTCCATACCCTGCTCTCTGCACGCTGAAATCGAACACTGAAACCCCACAACCACTCCCTCTGGTTTGAACCACTGCCTGGACCTGACAAAACATGAAACTGATTTACACTGTCCATCCTCCAAAATGCCATTTTCAATTGGATTCCCGTCAGGAGTTAATCTGGAAACGGTTACTCAATGTGTCCTGGAAATAAATTGTTTGCAGCTGAGACTCAAAAATGCAGAAGGAGGGGGAACTCAGGTTGCGGGGCGGGGGGTGGAGGGTGGGGGTCGGGTACAAGTGGCAAAGTCCCTCCGGTGAAATGCCACGTCTGGGCTGATGCACAGGAAACAGGCTCTTACCAGCCAGGAAATGAAGTGGCAAGCACAGGCCGTCTTATATTTCCTCCCCTGCGTTCAGAAGGGCCTTGTTAGCCCTGAGACACCAGGGCTCCAGCTTTTGTTCAGGCACAGCCAATAGTAAACATCGCCGCAGCGTTTCCAAAAGACCCTAAGTGCTTGTGATGGCTGAGTGGTGCGCTGCCATGAGGTCTTGAGTTTCTCAGACCTCCAGATTCCCACCCCCCATCTCTGAGGGGGAGCTGAGTCGATGTTCATGATGTGGAAGAGCCTAAACAGATTTATGTGCAAGTCAGGGAAAAGACCTCTCCCTGACTTACGTTTCACTGATGAAATGTGTGGCTGCGTTTTAAGAGCATTTCAAATGGTCTCTGGTAAAGATTTCAGACCTTTGTCCCTATATACTGTGTTTCCCGTCCTATTTTCCTTCATACCCACAAAGGAGAAAAAAAATCATGTGACACTTATACAAATAACAGGATGTGTGCATGCTCAAGGAAATGTCCTTTTAATGAAGTGTCTAGAGTCATTATTGCTGTTGGTTTGTCATTTCATGATAATTATGTGCTCATGATTGACCCACTGTAAGAAATGACTCTGAGAACTCTGAATCTTTTGTTACTCAAATATATTTATAGACCTAGATTCAAATGACTCTTTTATGCCCGTCTCCTGACAAAAACATAAATCACTGCATAGAGGACCGACAAGGCAAAAATAAACAAGCAGCAATATGTATATTTTATAAAGTGCTGACGGATTAAGCCTGGTGTTACGCTGCAGCTCTGACAGCGTGCTTCACGGTCACCTGGACTCAGAGTGATGACTAAAGCTGCCAGCAGAGACAAGCTGAACCTGAAGATAATCATCAAGCCACAGAGATTAGTGAATTCATCAACGATGTGTCCTTTGTAAGAACTGGTAAAACAGCATCTACAGAAATTAATTCTGAATATATTAACGCAAACGTGTAACATGTAAACCTCCTAATCATCATGATCTGGTCCTGGACTCTGATCTCTTGTTTTGTTATGGACCAGTCAGTTGTTTTTGTTCAGGATTGTTTGTATTTGTTTTATATTAGTTGCTTTCTGTTTTAGCCACTTCTTTGCCTTTATGTGTCTTGTAGCTCAGTGTGTTTGGTTTCCTGTTTTATTTTGAAGTTTGCTCCGTGTTGTGTCTTGTGCCAAATTACTTCCTGTCTTTCTCATTAGCCTGGCTGGGTTCACCTGTGTCTTGTTTGCACTGTGTGTGTGTGTATATAGTCTGTGTGTCTCCCCTTGTTCTTGGCTGTGTTGGTTTGCGTTGTTCTGGTCAGATTGTCAACAAAAACATTTTCATCCAGATTTTCAGTTGTTGGAGTATGTGATTTAACGCCAGTGGCCAAACCATCAACCTACATGTTAAAGCACACCAATTCATTATATAATATAACGGAACATAACTAAAGCAGTACGTCATCGAAAGCTAGAATATCCAGGACAGCGTTGTAATCAGAAAAGGGGAGATGACAGGTGACTGACGCTCATGTGGACAGAGATTTCCTGTTGGAGTCACATGTTGGAGGGTCTGAGCTGGCTGGATGCCCACACAAACCCACCGCTGCCTCTCATGGGGACAGGACCACCATCGGTGAGAAGGCCTGCTGCAGTGGCGGTGAGTAGTGATTCATGGTGTGGAGCTCAGCGCTAAGTTGGACTCATTGTAAACAATTACAGTTGAATTGATGTATTGTGTGTGTGTGTGTGTGTGTGTAATTTGGAGAGAAAAGAGAAATACTGCTTGGCTCGGGCACTCTTGTGTCCAGTCATGGAACACATAGTGATAATGGTGCGTTAAGGCGCAGCAGTTCGAGCTAAACACTGTGGTCGCAATGTGGCTTTAGAAGAAGACTGATTTATAGATGAGATCCAAAGAACAATATCACTGTGGCATGATCTGATATGATGATACTAATACTCTTCTGGAAACGGTGGTGACACACAGACGTGTTCTCCAGACGATGTGAAAGTGTCACCCTCGTTTATCTGATTCCTGACTGAGCAGGATCCCGTCTTTCCTCCTGAGACCAGTCATGACTGGCTGATTCTGCAACACGTTTACACTCCTCCGTCGCAGTTATGGTTGTTTCCATCTGTTTGGGAGGAGGTTAGAAGTTGACTGGCAGAGGTCCTGCTCTCTGAGAGTGAGAGTCTGGCTGGAGGGGGCTTGTTTCTATGGGGGGGTGAAACACCCGCCCGTCCATCACCCTGACAGAGCTGACAGCCATTCAGCCAAACCAGAGGAGTTCCTGCCAACAATCAAAGGGCTTTTCATTGAAGGAATCCAGCTCTGGCCTGTCGTCAGGGAGGGGCGGTCCCAGCTGTCAGCAGACCAGGGGAGACTCTGGGTAACTGGCTTATTTTTTTCCCCCCAAAAGTCTCTGATCAGATCCATGGCATTGGTCAAGAGCACATGCTCCGCCCCTCTCTCTCTCTCTCTCTCTCTCTCTCTCTCTCTCTCTCTCTCTCTCTGTCTGTGTGTCTCATAATTTATTCCTCTGTCAACTTCATTGTCACGTTTGCAATTGAGTTATGTTGTAGCTTTTTGAGCTTTTGTTATTTAAGTAGAAAGCCTATTATTATTTCCTGTTTCCCATTCGATATGATTTCCACATGTGTTTTGATAGAGAATGCCAGTACTCCTGTTCACCACTTGAGGGAGGCAAAACTAAACAAAATGCCAGACAGGAGCCTTTTAGAAATTGGGTGTGTAGATTCGTCAAATGATCAAACACCTCCTCTGACCAAGCCAGAACATCAAGCATGTTCGAAATGTTTCAGTCCAGACTAATCTCTGTCACCAGACATGACATTTTCCAATGTACAGTTTATTGTTGTTATATGTATATAGAGTGAAAATCTGCAAGTACATATTAATAATTAATTCAATTTAATTTTTAATTTTCTTGGCATTTTGTTTTTGGAAAAGTTTTCAGCTTCAGTAACTGACTGAATATTTGACAGGTCAGATCTGTGTTAGTGTTGCTGGTAAAAAAAAGAAAAAGAAAAAAAGAATTAGCTCTACATTCAATCTCTTTCATTTTGCTGTGTGACTCTGACACTTAAGTGAAGTCTTCCTCTGAGAGATGTCTGAATGTTGCGTTCACTGTATGCTCTGTATCTGCTCTTCACTTCTCAGTTGACAAAATACTCTGAGGTTATCTGACGGCGCTGCGCTAACCCTTTCATGTCACTGGTGTGTGTTATGAATACAGCAGGCGATAAAGCCTACTTTTAATTTAAATACACACAAAAACAAATATCAGAAAGCTGTGCAAGCGTTTTTGTCAAAGTTGTTCAAAACAGTGTCAGACTAGAACCCTGTCTGATGGCTCTGTGGGACGACTATTACATAACCAGCGAGCCGCCTGCATGAATCAATTATTCATCTCCATGTCATAGCACTGAGGATGTTTTGATTGTGACAGACAGCCAGACAAGGCAGAGGAGTAAATGGCAAAGAGAGAGCACGCAACAATCCCCACAGAGTCTGCAGCAGGAGAGAGCACCTTGAAATAAAATGATCTTCTTTGTTGTAGTCAAAGGTCACATGAATGCTTTGGTTAAAAAAAAAGCTATTGGCTGTACCAGTGGTCAGTCTATGGTCTATGGGAGACAGATGAGGGCAGGTATGTTCTCTTTTGTGCTAAAAGCATTTCAGTCTTTAGTGCTCTGTCAGCTCAGGTGGTGCCTGCTGGCCACGCTGGTGAGTTCAGAGTTGAAATTGCTCGTTATAGCTTGATTTATCTGGGATACGCAGCCATGGCCGTTCTGGACGGCTTATCCAATGGCATGAAGTCTGAGGCTGTCTGAGAGGGAAATCATGATGAGCTATAAATGTTCAAAGGTTGGTTTTAAAATGGTTCTGTCTTTCTCTCTGTGCACAGACCGAGATGAAGAACAGGTCTTCTCAAGTCCAGAGTAAATGATGAAGTTAAAAACTCTCCATTCTTCTTAGTGACACTGTGTCCTTCACTTCTTTTCTCCACCGGCTGTACAGTCTTAGCTCTGCAGAACACCATCTGGGTCCCAGTAACGGTACAGTGGTTGATTCCCCTGTCACTGAGGCTATGATTAAAAACCCTCTGCCAGTTCTGGCTTGTTTCAACCGGTTAAAGCTGCACATCTTCATCCAATAATGTTTTGATATGAATCTGATTTGTGGCGGCTCCTCGTCAGGTCAGTGAGCCTGGTAGCAGCAGACAGGAACAAGACATAGTATTGACAGTTTGTTCCTTCAACTATTCTGAGACTTTTTATAGTTATTATCACACAAGGGATTTTCTGCTTATGTGATGCAAACAAATGTAAGATGATGAGTTTGGATCAATAAACAAATGCTGTGGTGATATTTGTCCGTTGTGGTCAAAATTGAACTGTGGGACTGATCTCACTGATAAATCAATGTTCTGGAAGTGCATAGGGGGAAAAAAAAGAAAATCAGCTGCAGTTAAATGGCAACTCTCTTAACTGATGCTGATGAAAATCAACGGAAGTCTTACTAAATGGTCCTGTAGATGATTTGTCAACATCCATCAACAACCTCATTGAGAACCTGCAGATCAAAATGTTGCTATTATTTTATTTTCCTCCTTTTATGTTTACTTGAATGATTAATTAAAAACGCCAGTGTTTCTTTTTTTTTAAAGTCATGAACATATTTCAGTGCTGTATCATAAAAAATATATGCTCCTAATTATATAAATAATCATGAGGAAAACAAAGCTATTCCTAGTATATTACCATTAGTGTTGAGAGTGTTGATTAATATTTATAATATACTTCACACCATTACGTTTGCATGGCTTCGCTTGCCACAGTCTAGTTTCTAAAAACGGATGTAGGACATTTCCTGCACACTGACATAGCAGCAGTAAAACATGATCTCATTACGATGTGATTATGTTTACGCGCAGTGTTTGGTGCCTTTACTGTACCTCATTCTCAGAGGTTAGCGCAGGTTGTTTGGCTGCTGCTCCGAGCCGCCGCCTCATAAGAAATGACTCGGGATACAAACGAGGTGTATGCATATCTTAGCAGCTATTAAACATTACACGGATCTCTCCAAGGTGTTTGTTTTGTTTTGTTTCTACCCATGCAGCCTTTTAGTGCTCTGCATCTGTTTGTCAGTGTGTCAGCGGAGTACACCATGTCAGACTGAATAGGACTGAGAGTCATTGTGCTGGTTAGTGTGTGTGTGTGTGTGAGAGAGAGAGAGATAAAACAGAAAGAAACAGCAGAGAGGAGAACGAGAGGAAGGGGGAGAGATCAAAGACAGTGGCAGAGCCAGGCCCGGTATCAAAAACGAGGTTGGAAGGCTCTCCCTCCTCTCTCCACCCAGCTCTCCCCTGATCACCGACCCTGAGGAGAATCATCTCCATCCATGTTAAATTATAGATTAAGGCCTGGCTCTGGCTGTGGCTTGGCAGCTGGCGGCTGCATGCACGTCGAGCTGCACTGAGTTTTACACATTTCTGCTGCCGCCACTGTTGCCTCATCCCGCTGCCTTATTAAAATCAACTTCAAACACTCTCCACAGAGAAGTAACGGGATTTAAAAGAGACTGTATGAATATGTAAAGCCTCTCTTTACAATATGTTCTCTCTGAGGCTGCAGCTGTGTTTTGTTGCCCTCTCTACTCTGCGAGCCTGTAACATCACTTTTCAAGTCACTGGTGTTTTTTTTCTCACTGGCAATGTTTTATTCACAGATCAACTTTGTTCTTTTAGCTCCTTGTAAATACTGAGGACCATTTATTACAGACATGATTTCAGGGACTGGCAAACTAACATTACACAAGAACAAAATTGTTTTGTATTGTTGAATCAAAGTAGAGAGTCACTCCTGTTGTTTTAGTGGAGTTTCATTATTTACTTATTTATAAGAATAATTCATGTATTTTATTTTGACTATGTAATAGTGATTTCACACCTTTGTGGATTGAAGTGTTTGTAAAGTATAATTAGTATGAATACCACAGCTGTTAAATTTACTGTACTTTATTGTTCGATCCAAAATAATAATTAACAATTACCGTGTAACAACAGTTACATATAAATGCAACGACCCCCTGCCCAAAAAACAACAACCAGAAACTATGAGTTTTCATGCCAAAGCATTTTATTCACAAAACAAAACCAGCTGGAGTTAATTGACTCCCACATAAAACTTTCTAGTCTTTTCTAAGAAGGTATTTTTTTAGTGGACTGTGTATAAATAGCAGAAGAAAATGCCAATGCTTGCATAAATATAGTCTGGTGTATGAAAAATAATGAAAGTGTAAATTTAGTACAGTCTGTGGTTGAAAATAGACATCTCTATCTGTCCTCGGCAACAGTAGTGCAGCAACGATATTCTCACATTACAACACTTAGTATTTCCCTCATAGCGATGTCATGCAAAGCAAATCTCATAGGGCAGTCAAAGGCATCAAGAGGAAGTCCAGTGTCAACATCACGCATGATACATGCAGTTACGTGCAGAAAAATATACAACTAAATTAGTTAAAATCATATATATTCCAAAAACAGGAAACCAATCTGATATTTACTTTCAGTAGCATCAGATAAACTATTTATAATCCTCGTTGGTTTTCGCCATGTCATCATTTAAGGAATTTGGAGGATAGGCACACATCATACAAACATGCAGAATGCCAAACAAATTGACAGCTGAAAGCCCAGTTATCTACAAACAGGGAAACATAATATCATGCAGACAAATATTTGCAACTGAGGTACGACACAGCCTATCTGTAAAAAAAAAGGAACAAGATCAAGGCTCTGGTCTACATTCAAATATATGTGACAGAGAAATCACAGTGATTTTTCTTTTGTCAAGGCAATCTAATGGACCTGTGTTATGAGGCAGCTCCCAATACAAAACATGAGTGTAACACATGTCCCCCTTTGGTTTCAACAGTCAGTAGTCTCTCACTCTCGTACATCTTGGTAATGATAAGTGACAGGATGGATGGATGGATGGATGGATGGATGGATGGATGGATAGATGGATGGATGGATGGGATGATATGAAATGGGAAACTGCCCTTTAAAGAGAATCTGATAAACAGGAATTATTCCTGTTCCTGAGATTAACACAGTGACACTTGGGAGAATTAAGAAGATGAAAATAAAGTTACTCAGACTTTTTAAATCTCACATCAGGACAGTGCATGTAGAGCATTATCAAATCACAGGGTTCATACTGTATGGGAAATGTCCCATGTGAGTCATTTGATGGGTTGAACCTATAACTTCATTTCACATGCTTTATTTTGTTTCTGCAGATGTTGTATTGCCAGTTGTGGCAAGATCCTGACCACACTTGGATCCAAACTTCCCGACTGTGTTTCCAAGTGGCTTCACGGTCTCCGTGGACTCCTGGCGTCGATTGGTTTCTGCCTCCTTGTGGAACTCAGGACTCTGATCTGATTCAGTGCTCTGACTGGATACAGAGCCTCTGCGTGTCTGCTCATATGTCAAGCAGAGTTCCTGCCACTTGTTGCGATTTGCTTCCATCTCGTGGACCATTGGCTGCAACTTCCTGTTAAGCTTCAGCAGGGCCTGCAATCATACAGACAGGTGGGTAAAATTGCTATTCCATCTCCTAAATGATGATTTTATTACATTAGATCCACAGTTAATGCTGAACTTCAAACATTAAGAGAAGCCCACCTGGTAAAGTGGTTTACAGATCCCATCTATCCACTCCAGCTGTAAGGCGGGTAGCTCATCTTTGCGGTTACGGTCAAATATGGCCTATACAGAGAGGTGGAAAGCTCCTGTCAGTTATGAGGTGTCACAATGAGTATATGCTGAATATATGATGACCAAGAAATCGGTGTGAAAGAAAATTCAAAAGATACTCATTTGAAAGGTGGCTCACTTACCGCTGGGATCAGCTTCAGCTCCGACCGCTCCCTGTCACCTTGTTCAAAGAATTCACTCGTCACCAGCTCTGCAACCTTGGGACATTCATGTAAAACCATGATAACTTCATTAGTACTGGTATTTACCCAAATACGACATAGAAATGCAGAGAAAAAGTACTTTTAAGCAAGCAAACAGGTCAAACACATCAGTACAGATGTGAGGAATATGGACTCCAACCTGTTTGGAAATCTTCCAAGGTCGCGTGACGGCACCCAGATCACACGCTGTCATCAGCATAGACCTGTTGATGGTATCAAAACTGAATTCTAGCTACTTGTTTTGCTTTGTGCGTTTTGTGATTTTTGCAGAGTTATGGTGATGTAAGAAGTTAGAAACCTGAGAACTTCTCTGTGTCCTTCATCAGTCCAGCTGAACTCTCCAGACAGAACGCACTCAAAGAACTTTGTCCTTCTCCTTATAATTAATAAAGACAGTCAGAGTCAGACAATTTTAAAGAGCACCCGCTAATCCATTTTAATGTAATACAACAAAAATTCTAATGTATGTAAATAAATAAATAAATAAATAAATAAATAAATAAATAAATAAATATAGTACGTCTATAAAAGATCACTTACTCAAAGTGCAATGTGAGGTCTGTAGAGAGAATAGCCTGCTTCAATAGTTGCATCATGTTGCTATACTCCTTAGAGGAGAGGTTTGCAAAGATGTTGTGACCCTGTAAAAAAAAAAAACACAATGCATACAGCAGGCACATAGAACAGCAGTGTCTCCTCGAAGCTGATGCATTGGTAAAGTCATTGCTCACTGTCAGAGGAGCTTCTATTAGCAATGTTAATTAGCATTGTGTATAGACTTTCTGTGCCCTCAGTTAAAAGAGATCAATAGGGAGCAGAATTCCCTATGATCAAATAAAACAGACTCATGATGTCACCAGTGATCCCTACTGCTGCCTGATATCTGAACATCTTAAAGCATGCGACAGAACTCAGGCGTGTATTAATGAATGGAGAAAAAAAAAATCTATTTGTTATTTCACATCACATTAAAACTCCTGACCTCACTTTGTAGGATCATGACTGCATGGTTGAAGTGATGATGCTCCAGCGTGGCTGACGTCCCATAGAGCAAAGCCAGAGCTGAACCTGTTCTGCAGGGAAAGACAGACAGAGCAGTGACACTTTCAGTTGCCTGTCTTTATAATGACAATGTGTCATCATATTTCAGGTCCAACACACTCACTTAGCTTGAAACGCGTTGTTGGTGCCTCGGTGGTCCAAGTCGTGGCACAGGCAGCCAACCATCAGGGCCAGTGTCTCTGCATCGGACAGGACGTCCTGGAAACCGGCTGTCTGTCAAAATCAAAGCAAATAGACGTCCTCTTATCCATCCACATAGCACAGTTGACCACAACGCTAATTCTTCATTTATTCGGGTCATTTTTATTTAGGATAGTGAAATATGTTGATTAACATTTCTCTCAGTGTACTTGATAACACTGGAAATGTGACAATTGTCTCATGTGGCTTTACCAAATTTATTCCTGCCATGTTTCCTCCTGATGTTTTGTTAAACAACACTGAGTCTACAGAGACTTTTCACATGACAGGTTTTAAAAATAACCCTGACAGCGTGATATCCTATTTGTGGGTCTAAGTTTTGATGCTCTCTTTTGGTGAAATTTTGCCCTTTGCCGTGTTTGACAGTTTGACAGTTGCGACTCAAAGCAAACACGAACAGAGGTTGTGACACAAAACTCTGGTATGAGAGAAATTGGAGACACTCATTTTAGAAAGCTGACTCTTTTTAATTTTAGATCAGTCTATTTTGGGCAACAGAAAACAACTTTAGACTGTTACTTCTTTAACTCTTCAACATCCACTTTCTTCTATCTCTCAGTTTCATAATAGAGTATACAGTATATTCTGTACTGGCTTATTTGAGCTTGTCATTTAAGTATTGTAGTACAAGTCAAACCTAATATTCAGCTCCTGTGATATGTTAGATATATCTGAATCTTTTGAGATGTTCACTGGAACGGCAAAGATTTAAGTTGACATGATGTATGTTGACACTTACTGTGATCATAACAAACATACACTGGGACACATTGAAAGCATGTCTCCAGTTATGGTAGACCACTGTTCGATAGTTCTTCCTCACAGTCAGAAGCCATCGGCACAAAACCTTAAAGGAGACACATATAGAGGTGATATACAGTACATATGGACTTACATACATACATACATGCATTATGGTATATTTACATACCTATGTGTATACATACAGTACATACACATATATGCACATTCTTATTTACATAAATGTATTTATGCATGCATACAGTAATTCCATACAGTAAATACATGAATCATACATACCAAGTTGTTTATACTGTATAGCGATAAATATTACACACATATAAGGAGGCCTCACCTCGTAGTCAATTTTAAACTTCTGCACGACACCAAGCTCCAGAAACATTCGCAGGGATGCAGTGATCATGGCGTCATTGTCCAAAGAGAAGTCGTTGAAGTGAAACTCATCAATGCCTAGCTCAGTGCTCAGGGGGATCTTGGCTGCCTTAGGGGGAGAGGACAGAGCTGTCAGTCACACAGTGCCAGCAAGGCAGTGAGTCTTTTGGCCTACATTGTGTTTGGCTACATAAATTACAGACAGTATAGCCACAGTGTGAACATTTGAATGTTGTTTTCTAAGTCTTACCTTGAGTCTGTCCACTTCTACCTTGGAGCAGGTGGCATGATAGGACAACATCTAAAACAGATGTGAAATAGTGATTATGAAAACGGCCATAAAGTCGCTGACTGCATCAGAAGATCATAGATGTTTGCCAAGAACTTTGATGCAATCTCTCATCTCTTATTATCTTGTTACGTAATGAGGATCAGACAAAGGGCGGATCTAACCTCGTTGTTTCTTGACAGAATGACAGCTCCACCAGATGTTTACAGAAATGGCAGACGTGTGACAGAGATACAGGAGTGTGCATTGCCTCTGATGAGAGGTGAGCACATTGGCACATGTATATATGAATTATTCAAAGCAGCTGAAATATTTATGGCAGAGAAACAGAACCGTGTTTGCAGAGGATAGTGTAACTGCTTGGGTTAGATACTGGGCAGTGGAGCAGAAAGCAGACGGAGACACTAATGAACACGAGACGCCTCTGTTGCGATTAGCATTAATCTCTGACGCCACACTCTTCTACAACAACGATTTTCTGCAATCTTTTCATTCTGAGTAGATAAAGTCTTTTTCGACTATATTATCTTGTTGTTGGTGAAACAGAATGTTTTTTTTCTTTATCGTTTATCTCTTTTCACCTCTATAAGCTTTATACTTCATTTCAAAGCACAGCTTGTACAAAGCTGTAGTCTCACGGGTTGCTGAATAAAACAACTGCAGTAAAAGGTCTTTTGAGGTGCCTGCAGATGCACCTTTATACCATGCCTTAATGCACAGCATCATTTATATACTGGCCTGACTTACTCAGCTTTGCTTGCTCAGGCTTTAAAATGACAGGCGTCAAGATGCTATATTTCTTCTCTGCAAGATCCGAGATGTATAATTTATTCTTTATCATTCATGTGTCGAGCAAATGGGGAAAAATTGAGAAGGCAAGAGTGACAATGTCATATCCCCAAACAAATAAATACAATATTAAATCTGTTCTTTGAAAAAAAGATTCGTTTTAGTTTTACTTGTGCTTACATCCAGTGCTACGGATTGCTTGGCCCACGTCTTCTTAACTTGATTGTACATCATAGTGTTGTTGATTCCAAGTCCGCAGAATATGACAAATGCCTGTAAAAATCGAAAACATTGGGCATATTGGGAATATATTCCAATTCAGTGCAACCCTGTACACTAAAACAACAGTTCAGCAGTGTATATATAGTATCATTTGTTTTCTGTAATTAACCTCAAACAGTCGCTGATCTGCGTCGTTAAATGTCTTCCTGTCCAGTCGGTTCAGAATCTGTGCAACCCCTGCAGAAAGACGCATACAGCGCATTAGCGGCGCATTAGTGGTGACAGCATGACGACTGGTCTCCAGTAAGAGCGAATGTAATGTTTGTGGTGAACGCACCAATTATCTGGTGAGTCCGATTCCAGATAGGGACACACAACACTGATCTGATGTGAAACCCAGAGGCCTGATCCGCCTGAGGACACAGGAGTCAGTGACCATGGAGAAACACTGATAGCAGTTTATAGGTCTGAGTTTTCCTTCTTTGAATGTGTTTTAAATAAAAGCTTCAGTATTGACGCTGAAACGTGAATTAAAAATACATCAAGTACAAACACTAGACAATAATTCTGTGACACTGAAGCAGATTACAACAGCATATCATCAACAAATTTTTAAAAATTATGTTGCAAAAGCAAAGTCACTAGTGTTAATAACAAAACTAAATGTTTGTGGCTTGTGTCACTACTTAAAGGAAGTATAAGCTTTAGTGAGTCATTCAGTAGGTCCATACCTCAGCATCAAAGCGTGGGTCCTGACACACGTCACTGATGTTAACGGGCAGTCCTGTGGAAGCCACCAGCTCAGCAATGCTGTTATTGATAAGCCAATCCGAGCACGATAGTTTCTCCATGCTGTTGTGGGGCAGTAACACAAAACAGAAGCAAAAGTTAAAGTACAGTTAATTGTCTGCCACACCTTTAGTTTATTATCCTTTAATAAAAGAAAAGAATTTCTTTTATTAAAAAAGAATTTCACCTGATGTCATGGTCCAAGTTGCACAAGGGTGACATGAGTTCAAATGTCTTAGAGAACTTCACAACCTACAAGAAAAACATGTACTGTTGCAACTACTACGTTTAGCAACAGAGATGGGACATAGTTTGCAGAAGAATTGCAGTGAGTGAAGAGCGAGATGTCTTACGGGCGAGTCGATGTCCTCTAGGAGAAGCACAGAGCAGCGTTCACACTGCAAGAGGGTCAGGGCTCGCTGCATAATCTTCCTGACAATCTTCTCCAGGTCAGTCTGCTCCTCAAACAGGTCGTTGACCACCTCCAGCAGAGCCTGAGACAACAAGCAAGGACACTAATCATGTGATGTTCATTACCCAGCGCCGATGATGGTGCAATGTCATGTTGTAGAAGGATCATAGATGTGTCCGTCATGAGATTTTAACTGATACTCTGTAGTATCAAAGTTACTGTTAACTCTCCTGGTGCTATGAAACGTGAGTGAATGTTTTCATGAATACACAATTGACGACTTCTCACCCTGCTCCTGTCGTACTCTTTGCGAGACTCTGAAAACAACTTGGCATTGGAAATCGATATTCCACAAAATGGTAGATACATCTGCAGCACCTGAGTAAGAAAACACAGAGAAGTGAAAATCTCCATATGTTTTTATGCTAAACAAAAAGATATAAAACTGCACGAGGGAAAACTAAATAGTCTGTGGGGATGCTAGGAAGTCCTGATGGAATTAGCTGCTGCTGTGCACAAATTCCTCTCCAACAGATTCCCTGTTAATGAAGTATTGATTAATGAGATTGATGTTAGTGTTAAGACATCAAAGGCTCTTTAAAAGTCTAGATAAGATGACTTCTCTATTCTCAGTGTCCTTGTTGCTGATTTTCTTACTGTCTGAAGTTGCTTCGCTTCAGGGTTTATGTTAGATGCATATGCACAGAATCACAAAAAAACCCTGCAAACTTGCTTTCTTTGCAGTAGAAGCCAGAGAACATAATGTATGGATTCAGAATAAATGACTATCCACAACTTTATTCTGCCACCTTGTGGGCAAACTGCTACCATTCAGTGCAGCTGGACTTGAAGATGCAAGTAATCTTTATAACTCTGGGTTTCTTCACGTTTTGTTAAATTATTCATTGAGCTGAATCAAATGAGCACTGTAGACTTTTTTATTGCCCTTTAGACACTTTAATAAGACAGCGCTTTTCACCTCACAATAATATTTTATTTACTCATCGACAACCTGAAAAAGATGAAATTGTATTCATAAGCTGCAGAACTGTATTGTGTGTGTGTGTGTGTGTGTGTGTGTGTGTGTGTGTGTGTGTGGTTGCTCTGCCAGACATTTGATGCTCCACCCTCACCTGAGTTGACCTCATCTCAGTTTTTTCTGGTAATGTGCTTCCAAGAGAACACATTGCTCCTACTCCACCCACAGCCATTAAGAACATTCAAAGAACAAACCGTGTTTTCAGCTGCATGGCTCAAACTCCTCGATGCAAGTGTGTGTGTGTGTGTGTGTGTGTAGGTGTGTGTGTGTGTGTGTGTGTGTGTGTGTGTGTGTGTGTGTGTGTGTGTGTGTGTGGTGATGCTGGTGGGCTCTGGGGGGCGAGGGGAGGGGGGAAGGTACACCATGCTCCACAAGAATGTAATTTTGACTCCATCACTAAAACGCATAATGGTCAAAATAACTGCAATGAAACATGGAGATAATAAACAGCCAATAAAACATGAATGCAACAGCACCCGGGTAATAACTGAGAACCATCATGGAGCCTCACCTTCTCATCATCCTCGGTAAAGGGGGTGCCCATAGGGTTTTTGTTGATTGCTTGCACAACCCCTATGACCTCTCCATCACTGTTACAGATGGCCAAACAGAGGATGGACTGAGTCTTGTAGCCTGTTAGCTTGTCGATCTCATCGCTGAAGCGGTGATCCTGCAACAGTGGCCACACAAACACACAGTACACATTTATGTCACAGTCCCACGTATATATACACATATACAAAGATGCCACCACATTTGACACCACATCACCTCGTGGCCCATATAGACTGTGTTAGCGCGCTTTTTGACAGGTAGATTAAAAAGTAGGTGTAATTGGTGTTAAGTTGGTTGATATTATTGGTTTAATTTATGCTAAAAAAAACATTGTTTTAGCAGAAACTACAATAACCCTCCTTGACACATATCTACACCACTGCAGTAATAGGCCTAGACCTCAGGGGGACCCGCATTATCATGTTGCCTTAGCCTCCCGAGCAGCCCAGGGCCATGATATAATGATGTGGTGCGCAACTGGTTACGTATGAGACGAGCTGTGGCTTCAGAGAAGCTGGGACGATTATAACGGCGGTTTTTATTCGGTTACTATACTGTGACGTTTTTTAAAATTATTATTATTACTATTATTATTTATTATGGTATAATTAAGGTAATTAGAGTTTTCTTTACTCTTTGAGTTGAACGAACCGTGGTGCGTAAAAGTTCGAGGTCAGAGGAGGAGAACACTAGTGGGAGGCTTTTACATGATTAAAGGACCATTGCCAGAAATGTCCCATCTTCAATGGCGCCATTCACTGTAAATATCACTCCATTCGTTTCATTATAAAAGAAGTGTATATATTATAGTACTGTCATGTGGACCAGGCTCGTATTTACCTCATATGCGTTTGCGATGTTTACAGTCTCTCCATGCTCTGCCACATAGCCAATGATCCCTTTCCCCCATGGCACCTGCACCTCGTTGGAGTTCAGCGTGCTGGAGGACGGTCTGACGGTGGTGCCCGAATGCACGTCAAAGAATTTGGACACCAGTGTCCTCTTGTGCGCGGGTCCCTCCACGAGGAAGAGCGAGCACCTGTCCGCGTCCACCAGGATGCAGACGTTGATCAAGATCTTATAGCTCAGATTAGTCAGGTCCAGGTCGTTGGAGATGTCCTTCACTAACTCCAGGAAAAACTCCCGCTCGTTGGTCTCCTTGAGTCTGTATTTGTAGTCGATGGCGCTGGACGCGTACTGGGGGACGTTGACCCTGGACTCCAGCAGGGCGCTCAGGATGTGCGCGGTGGTCGGAGGCAGGGAGCTGGCTTTACGCAGGAGCGCGCGGCGCCTCATGCTGGACTGGGACTCGTGCTCGCTCAGGCTCACATGCTCGTCGTAGGTCCGGTGCGCAGTGGTGGCTTTGGAGCGGGCAAAGTTCCGTCGCAGCTCCATGTGGGACGATCTGCGCCGCAGACCGTCTGGGTTGCTCGGCCACAGCGGGTCCCGGACTGCGCCGCGCTTCTCCTCCGCTGTGTTCACCTTCGACGGCTGGTGCTCCTTCAGCCACCTGCTCACCTGGTCGCATTTCCCCTTCCTGACCAGGTACTCCTCAAAGAGGTCCGGGTGGCAGTCCAAAAACGCCTCTATATCCGAGAAGTCAAACGGTGTCATGGTGACAGCTGCTGCCAGGGACAAGAAGTGTGAGAAGAAGAAGAAGACCTGGTCGAGTAGATGATGGAGGGGATGAGGCGTCTGCAGCAGAGCTCGTCAGAAGAAGTGATCCCCTCCAGATATTCACCCATCCATCCCTTCACTCACTCATTCCACAGGAACTCGCCCGTTGTCTTCCTCTCTGTGACACTGGGAGCACAAGTGGTCCCATAGACCCGGTTTATATGGATCCGGATTGATGACGCCTGCAAGAGGAGCTACAGCTGTCAGTCAAGACTGAGCTGTGTCTCTGGTGTAAACAAACAAACAAACAGAAAAAACAAAAAAAACAGGGCGCCTATATATTCTCACTAACCTGAAAAAAATAAAACAGTGCAGGGAAGAGTTCCACTCGCTCTCTTTATTCCACACCGCCAGAGAGAGAGTGTGCAGGGCTCCAGTCAACAGTCAGCACCAATCAGCTGTTTCATTTACATTCCAGATATTCACCCATCCATCCCTTCACTCACTCATTCCACAGGAACTCGCCCGTTGTCTTCCTCTCTGTGACACTGGGAGCACAAGTGGTCCCATAGACCCGGTTTATATGGATCCGGATTGATGACGCCTGCAAGAGGAGCTACAGCTGTCAGTCAAGACTGAGCTGTCTCTCTGGTGTAAACAAACAAACAAACAAAAAAACAGGCCGCCTATATATTCTCACTAAACTGAAAAAAATAAAACAGTGCAGGGAAGAGTTCCACTCGCTCTCTTTATTCCACACCGCCAGAGAGACAGTGTGCAGGGCTCCAGTCAACAGTCAGCACCAATCAGCTGTTTCATTTACATTGAAAACGTGCAGCCAGGGCGCAGCTTTTACTCTCTCTCTCTCTCTCTCTCTCTCTCTCTCTCTTTATATATATATTTATATATGCATCCACACATAGGACACATACCTGCATATATAGTTTAGACCTATGGGTTAAAATACCTGCTCTACCATAAAAAAAAATCACCATGCAGACAGACAGATAAATAGATAGACAGACAGGCTGTGAAGGTATGAAAGCAGCCCTGACTGTCTTGCCTTGTAAATAGCTGAATAACTCAGGGGCATAGGACATAACTGGAGAGAATGAAAACAGTGAAAGACTGTAACAGCACTCAGTAGAGCCCATGCCTTCGCCAAGGCCAAACAATCCTACACACATCTGTTTGCTCTCATTATAAAAGAAGACACAGTCTAATAATCTGCACTAAATCCTGCAGACTCCTTCATGTTGACGCCGTGTACTTGTCTGATATTTGCACACAAAGCTCTGCACATAATTTCCAGGGAAATTGTTGAATATGCCACAAAAATGCAGTCGGTTAAGTGAAAAAATAACCATGCAAGGGAAAAAAACTCGCTCGCTCGCTCGATTGCTCTCTCGCTTTCTGTGGTTTCTTTTTGAAATGTGGAATATTAAAGACAGATTCTCCAGGGCTTTGAGCTGCAGGTTCTCAGGTTCATCTTTTGTTCTTTCATTCTAAGCTCACATGACGGAAACGGCATAAAAACATCTCTACCTACACAGTCAGTTTTGAAACATGGGCAAAGCCAACTTCTGCATCAGGGCGGTTGAGCTTTGACACAGTGTCGAGCTTTGACACAGACCTTCGCGGAGGTCATTGTCTGTGTTTCACAACAATCTCAAGTAGATTTATTCACCCAAACATAAACAAGCTCAGCTCTAGGTTGCAAACGAGACAATATACTGTTGAGTTCGTGATCACATAGGGTATTTTGGAAAAAAACGATGATAGCAAGCAGTTCTTTGTTTCAGACTTACTGCAAAGTCCATGTGATAAAAATATAATTTTAAGACCCTTTTTATAGTTTCGCTTGATTATTCTTTAATTTTATGTTGTTATACATCTTGAGTTTCACTTTAAAAAGTTTTACAAATCTAACTCCCAAAGACAATTTAATTCAGAGCAAATCTGGGCCTGGTGCCAGATTGTATTCTGAGACCGTCGTAGTGGTTGGTTTCTGCAGTCATTAGCAGCCAGACACTAATTCGTGGTCCTCCTGAAAGGTTTTTGTTGAACAGTGAACACAGAAAACAAACAATGTCAACATAAACACAGTCAAATACCCTCAGCAGGAAGAGGTTAGATGAATTTGTAAAGGTACGTGTGATGGTAATGGTAAAGCAAGTATAACTACTCTCTAAGTGCAACGCCTGCTAGTGTGTGAAATCCTGTCAGCATTAAGGATCTTAAAATTAGGGAAATCGCTGCTGGCCGCTGCACATTTATAATGCAGCAGCAGAAAATGTAATCCAGAGAGCTGCGGCTCCTCTGGGGCAAAACAGGC
Organism: Trinectes maculatus; assembly: GCA_016785345.1. Taxonomy (NCBI): domain Eukaryota; kingdom Metazoa; phylum Chordata; class Actinopteri; order Pleuronectiformes; family Achiridae; genus Trinectes; species Trinectes maculatus. The sequence goes on along the minus strand of JAFBJQ010000231.1, from coordinate 146,827 downwards.
TAATTGGTTACTGGACTTAGTCCAGGCCGCATGATAGCATTTGGGTGTTTTGCGGAGACTTAGGACAGAGTCTCCGGGGAATCCCAATTAAAAAGCAGAATGAAGAATGCGAGTGTTGTGTGGGTCAACAAACAAGTCAAGGTTTGCTGCTTGGAAAGCAGTTCATGTCATGTCCAAGGAAAGGCAGCTGCATTGATTATAAGCCTCTGCTGTTTGTTGACTGACAGCTGGTATTTAGGTGCAGTTTTCAGATTTGTGATGTTTTGGAGAACAGGGAGCAGATCAGGTGTTTTTTATATACAGTATATACCCCTTCTGTATTTGGTTGTACCTTGCTCGATTGTTATTGTTTTATGTTATAGTGAATTATTTGGATAAATAATTGAAATAAATAATAAATAAAGTAAACATTTCATGGGTGCAACACTGTCGTCATGCTAATTGTGTGGCTTGGGGGACCGTCAGGCTTTTCATGGATAAAGCAATTCAGTGGCAGTTATTTAAGTCTCATTAAATGAGGTTTTGAGGCTCAATACAAAAGAAAGAGTAACTGATTTGGATTCTGGTTATTTTAATCTGAATCTGATAGTCTAAAGCTACAAGGTTAAATTCACCAGAGACAAGGGGGAAAAAAGTAATAAAAGGACTTTTAAAAACAGTCATCTAGCCAGCCAGTTGATCCTTGAAGAACACGTTCTACTAAATGACAGCGATGACATTATGATCACTCTGAGTTGCAGGTGGAAACTTTATGTTGAAAATGTCCCTGAAACTTTGTTTTTCGTCAGAGTCACATGAGACGGAGGTATAACGGCTGGTATGTTGCATAGGAATAGAAACAATGAAAAGTGACTCCTGTAACCGAACACCACCTGCACACAGGTTGTATCTGGTGTCGGTGTGTGCTGGTCGGAGCCAACTTGATTTTCATTCCACCGCAGCCTGGGTTGTATGAGCTCAGCACACTGTGAACATGTAATATTATCAGATCCACGCCTGATAACAGGACGATGCGCAGGAAGAGAGCAGTGATTGCCTACTGGATATGAAAACAATTAGTCAATTAGCAGCAGATCTTAAACTTTTAGGGTTGTTCAGGCTGAACGATAGGAACAAAATTATCATCAAAGGTTACAGGAAAACTCAGTGGTTGAATTATGGTTGAATTATGTGGTTGTTGCTTTTGGTTTTGACAAAAGGTTTTTAAGCCCCACCTCTGCTCAGACGTTGTAGTGTATGCTGTGGCTTGGATTGTGTGTCGCTCACTCTGATCCTTTTGTTTGTTGTAACAGTGTCACTCTGGCAGCATCAGGAATTCAAACCTTCCTCACAGGGCACAGGCGAAGACGAGGGAGTCCGGTTCTGTCAACCAAGCCTGCAGCGTTTCCACCATCAGCACATAGACGACTGCTGTTGCTCTCTGCATCAGGAGAATGAAGGAAACTTCTCTGGATTAGTTTTTCACCCTACAACAAAAGGCGGTAAAAGAAAATCCATCCAGTGAATGGCTTTAATGCTAACATTGTGTGGCTGCTATTTTGGAGCAGTGGTAGTGTAATTGGCATATAAATGGAAATAAATAGTATGTGTTTACAGTCACACATTCTGTAATGATATGATACTCATGTATGAAAATTAAAACCTGATAAAACAACAATGGAACAAGTGATTTAGCTTGAAATTGTTGTGTTTGTCCTGTTACACTGTTCCCTCATGTGTTTTATTCCTTCTGATTCAGAGCTCAGTCAGACATATGGAGACTAAGACTTTACCAAACCACAGCGTCCCGCCTGGTATAGATGGCCATTACCACTATGGAGGCACCATCACACCTGAGTGAGTCTGGAAACACTGTGGTAGGAGAATAGAATTCAAAATGTGATGCATCAAACTTAGCCTAATAACACATTGTTGTTTAACCTTGACGGCTACGTCACCAGTAAATGGCGCCACAGCGATACTGGCAAAAGGAAAAGTAAAGTTCGTCTCAATGACCAGATGTGAGTAGCCATTCATTTATCATGAAATATATCCAATTTAAACTATGAGCTAATTCACTGAAATTCTAATTAAAAATAAAACAAACATGTGCATTGGGTTTCTGTTCCCAGTGTACCAAAACCAACTGATATAAACATAGCGTAAGTACTTGAACACATTGTCTGATGGATTATTATTTTGATTTCTCTCCCTGTGTCTGCAGTACATGTCATGTGCTCCTCGTGTTTCTTTATTGTCCTTGTACCTCAAACAGGGAGAAATCAATAAAAACTCCAACTCCAAAGGAACATCCCTATTCATCCCACATCTCCCGTTTCGCAATGTTCCCATCCTACCACTCCCCCGATGACCCGGAGGCAGGAGCCAGAGCTGCCACTCAGCCCTACGTCAGCCACGTCATCTCAAATAGTGCTCCAGACGTCACTGTGCTGAGCAAAACATTTGGTAAGAGGGCAATATACTGTGTCAAGAGGGGATATTGGAATAAAGATGTAAGTCTTTAAGATTTCTCTTTGCGCTACAAAGGTGCTCCATACAGACATGAACTCTTGGGGTCATCAATAAAGACCAGAAAGAAAGCAGTTAATTGGTCAGAAGAACAACACCTCTTGGATGTGAGTACTACAATAAATTGCTTCATAATGACAATGAAGTTTACCATAATATATAATTAAACTTAGAAATTCAACTTATCTCCTCCAGAATGCAAAGCCTTTGAAGGGAGAGAACCAGTTATTTTACCCAACTCCACCAAAGAGAGTGCTGCCCATCAACAAACGCTGTGATCTGTCTTTATCTGAGCGTCCAAGCAACATATTGAAGAATCTGGAGAGGACACACTGGGTCACCTCTTACCAAATGGACTACACAGGTACTGCAGCCATAACACTGCCAAAATCATACATGTAAACTGTACTTGTAAACATTGATTGTATTGTACGAAAACTACAATACGATCAATGTCAAAAATCAAAAAGCCTTTCGTGTAAAACTACATTAGTCCTAAATTGTCCAGTAATTTTATATATGTGAGTGTTGAGTCAATAATCAATAGCATGGTACTTAAATGTGATCTTTTTAAGGACCTGTGACATCAGATCCAAATAAGATAGATGACTTTAAGGAACAAGTGAGTGGACTCACTGTGATGAATTCACACAATCTGGTAAAACACACATGATATTGTGCATTTTTGCAGAGTGGCACAGTGTGCAACTTAAATCATCATGAAGCTCTGCTCCCACAGAGACAGAGGTCTTATCCTGTGTTTGTTCCCACTAAGCCAAACCAAGTATGTAGAAGAAGACAGGTGAGCCATGTGGGGAGGAGCACCTGTAGCCCTGATCTCCTAAATCTATCTTCAGCCCTGGAGCAAGACATGGCTACTGCCACTGCAAACCAGCACAGACCACAGGAGACCACAGAGAAGCACAGCGAGGGACCAGACTTAAATCCAACCAGCCACAGGCAACCAGAGAACAGCACTGACTCCACAGAAGCACGTATGACTGAGAGCACGGAGCTACATCACAGTGTGTCTTACCCAACGAGGCCTCCTGTCCTGCCAGGCATTCGCCCTGTGGACAGAGCTGGGACTGTAGGTAGAGAAATAACAGGGGTCAGCCTGCTGGACCTCCAAAATTCATTCAGTAAGTCAGCCGCTCAACGCAACCTCAACAGCTCCGTCACACGTGCTGCTGTGAACCTGAGGGACAATACAGTCACAGGGAGAAAACACAACTTCTATGGGATCAACAGCTTCTACCTCCATGGATGACCTCATGAATTACATTTTAACACATATGGGACCAAAAGGCATAACTTATAATACATATTTATAAAAGATTGCTTCATACTAAATGTTGACATTTAAACACCACCAAACTTCAGACAGATTTTACTTTGAAATTCTAGTAATTTTATTTCCCTGATTTAAATCTTCATGTCACCTAAAGTGTAAAGTTTCAAAAATATAACTGTATGTTTTTGTAATAACGTTTATGAATTGGTAATAGCTATTTTACATTTAATTAGTGGCTGAAATCCTATCCCTCAGACACCAAAAAATATATATATTTTTAAATTAATCATTTGTTCATTTCAATACAGATTTTTTTTTAATACAATTAAATGTACTTACTGGATTTAAAAAGCAGGAAATTCAGAGAGAAAACTGCATAAATCCAAACAGACACATTCAGATAAAAGATTTTCAAAGTAATAAAAAACAATATAATTTTGAATCCAAGAAATTCATAAGTATTTTAAATGCAACATAACTTCCACAGGGCTCTGGTTGAATGTCCCAATAAAATAATTTACAATACTGTCAGACCTCTTTGGTTTGATTTGTTTTCTAAACACAAGATATTATAAATTTAACTGACTGGATATCAGGGCTGTAAGATTTCTCATATGCACAGTTGGATCTTGAGTCTGTGATTTCCTTTTGAGCAGCTGTCCAGTTTTATTAAACTCAGTATACTCAGTATAATACTCAACTGTATTTTATAAGCATTAGAAACCAATTTTCAAATACTGTTAATTTGCTCTTCTGTTCCCTACACAATATTTGTAATACTCATTCAAGCTCAGGGTGTATTATAGAATAATGGTCTTATGTAAGAGTCCCATAAGCCATTGCTCATTGAAAGGGTAAAAAAAAAAATAAAGGCAACAGCCTTCAAAGTCTTGATAACATCACACACAAGGAATATTCTGCAGCACTGGATTGCTAATGTTACACAGATGAATACTTTGATCTTTACTGTAACCTCAGAGTTTACAGAGGAGAACATTTCAATGCAGCTGATTTTTTCCAACCAGAAATATGACACACAGTTCACTGCAGAGCACCGCGCTGCCTGAGCTGAGGAATCCACCTCATTGCATTGTAGGTGCTGCAGTAACCATCTTAGCTCCATGGTATAAAGGAGGGGGGGAAAGCCTTTTCAGAGAGAATCGGCTGCTGTCAGGCTGACTCGCTGTGAATGCTTTTGTTTGTGACTCTACGTCCTTGAGCAGCAAGCCTGCAACACTGAGTGATAAAGCAGCCTCTCACTCAGAGGTTCAAAAAAATAATAATAATAGTGGCCCACACAGCAGAACTGACAAATGTGAGGACTTTGCTGAGGACTGCGGGCAATTTTAAGCTGCATGGTGTTATTTCTAATGAGATATAACTCATTAAGAGCTGTACATACTGTTGTTTGTTTTGTTTCTGTGAACAAACATGCATCTCTGAAACACCTTGATTTGTTTTACTGTCGTTGTCATAGAGACGTTCAAACATAGGTCACGAAACATGTGAATGCTCCTCTTTTACATTAAAAATTGTCTCTGTGGAAATAATGATTAAAAAATAGATTTTTCTTTATCAGGAGCACAACTGAAAATCTGTGATTCAGCTATTTGCCCAGCAGGTGGTGTTAAATCATAATTTTTACACCAAAATCATCTTTGTCTTTGTTTCTTTTCTCTTTTAATCTTTATTTTTGGTAATTTCAACATAATTTGCGCTGAAAAACCTATGGTAAAGTTAATGGTGAAATAAATTAATCATGACACATAATAAAAGAAAGAGGTTTCTACAGATCACATTTCAGCTTATTAGAACAGATTATTATATGAGAAGATGCTTTATGAGAAATATAATTGTAATTACATGGGATGAACAATAATTTGAAGCTTCAATAATTAAATGTCCCATTAAGTGATGGGTTGACTTCAGTGTTTGTCCTTGGTTTTGTTGGGGGGTCGGGGAGGAGTCGTACTTGACACGTCACGGAAAAGATGCTGTCAATGAGACAAGCCCCGCCCCTTCAGGTTCACGCTGGAAGCTGTTCTGCATTTTAATTGGAGCAGGCTTCAGCCAGTGGCGCAGCGCGTCTCTCATCCGCGCTGCAGAGGAGAAAGTGATGCTGCTCAGAGCGGGCGGAGAGCGGATGGTGCGTGTGTGTACATGTCAGCCCGGAGTGTGTGTGTGTGTGTGTGTGTGTGTGTGTGTGTGTGTGTGTGTGTGTGGCTCAGGGTTTGTTTTGACTGTTTATTCACGGGCTGCTGTGTTTCTTCTCTTTAAATGTTTGTTCAGAAACCAGTTTCCATGCTGTTCACCCTCACAACCTGGAGATCACATCTATAACCCTGTCGAGGTGAGCGTGTTTTTATTATTATCATTATTATTATTATAAGTGGTTCTCTGTATGAGACTCTGATCTTGGTATAACTTTCTGGGAAATAGCGCTGTGATCATGTAAGCTGAAAATGTCAACGTCGTTTAAAGTGTTGTCAAACTCTTTAAACGTAACTTCAGTTGTAGCTTCAGTGTAAAACAAGGAGCGTGTGCAGGCATCGCACTTTAGTTTCCAATGACTTTTGTTTCATCACTGTATATGATTCACAATATACACACCGATAGATGCTGTCCGTCTCCATGGTAACTCATGATCCCATTTGCTGTGTTGCTGCAGACAAGTAAAGACAAGTTGTTGAGGATTAATCCACTGCTCCCATGTTAAACCTGTAGATCTCTGCAGTCTTCCAGTACAAACCAAGCAGAAGCCTGAACTGTGAATAATGTGTCTTGACGAGTGGCTGTGTGTCTCATGCTGGGTGGATGTAGGTGTGTGTGATAGTGAGCACAGATAGGATCCGTTTACAGATTTCATGAGGGTTTGAGCTCAGTATGTTGCTCACACTACAGAGCATTAAAAACAGGGGCATGGATGATAATAAGGCAGCACACACACACATATATATACTGTATGTATGTGTGTGTGTGTCTGCTGTGTGTGTGTGTGTGTATATATATATATATATGCATGCACTGGACAACCCAATGTCAGTCCTTTGGCAAATGGTAAAATGGTCACACATCCTGCTTCAGACTGACTTAAGGTTGAATAAGAAAATCAATGTCAACAATACATTTTAAAACATCCGAGTCTTGACTTGTCCAAATCCCTCTTTCATACTTGTGAGCTTGTAAAATTCAACCTATCTCTCTTTTTCCACCATCACTGCCCCATGTTCCCCGAGGACAAAGGTTTGTTTAGGTGCCAGTTAGTCCCTCCAGCTGGTCCTGAGGTGTTTTGGGTTCTCGTCACACCCAAGTCAGTGACTGCAGTGAAACACAGGGAGTCTCTGAGGGAGAGGAATCAGTGCAACCTGTGGAATGCAAGAAGCAGAAACGCAAAACATGTTTGCCTCTGCAACACGTGTCATTAAAGCAGCGAGGAATTGCATTGCATCAGGTTCTTTCCAGGAAAACTTGAGTTTTCCATGTCAAGTTGAATCTTGTTGCAAATGCACACAACCTACAGTCTATTCTAATTTGTGCTGCAACCTTTTCTGCAGTCGCACAGTAATTTGTGCAACATCTAGTGTCTGTGATAAATGAAAAGTAAAAACAACTTTTTGAATACCCGTTAATTTTACAAATCTGGCCGACAGAGTTGCTGTTGTGCATCTCTTGCATGTGTCATGTGTTGATGGATCTTGTAGTTTTTTGTGAGCAGAAGGCCTCCATAAAAGAGTCATGTAGTTTTGCTGCATGAGTAGTAAAACTACCCGTTTACATGGTAGTTTTACATAAATGGGTAGATGCAGGTTTCAGTGTACAGAAACATTTCATTCAAAATACACCGAGATCTGTTTTTGGACAAGATGAAAAATCATCAGTGCCTTTTTTAAAAATATTGAATACTGTACTTTAGTTTCGGTTTGGTTGTTTTACAGTCAAATGACTTGAAATATCTCATAAGTGATATGGATTTTTATTGGCAGGGCTCTTGTCTCCAGCCTCCTCCAGGCACCAGAGAGCCGGAAGGAGGCTATAGGGCTGATTTCAGAGCTGCCTTACAAACTGACCGATGTCAGCATGCAATTTTAACGACGACTGCATCAGCAGGTATACTCTTATTTTAAGAACAATAGCGTGTTCCATATGTAAAGTCAAGTTCCTACTGAAGGGCTCCAAATAACCCGTGGTCATTCTCTTTGCCTATGAGACTAAATTATTCAAAATGTTCACTGTCTTAAAAGGCAGAAGATCTGATGTGTTTAAATAATGTAGATCTTAAGTCCTGAAATTACATTTTCAATTTATCTTGATTTTTTTTTCACTGTTACAAATGGCATGACTTGTATATTTAGTAACATAGTTAATGTTATGAATTATAAATACAGACATAAGTGAAAATGTGTTCATCGTCCACTAAACTGTCCACCTCAATATTCATATCAATATATTCACTTAGATCAGTTACAGTATAGAACTTAAACCTTGTCATTTTGGGTCCAGGCAGGTATCTGATTCACTTAACAATGACTTTCCCGGATATATATTTAGGATTGAAAAGATACAATATTATATGCATTTGTAGACATGCATGTTTCCCAGAGGATACATTTTAATGACTTTTACATTCGTGTGTTAGATGTATGTAATTATGTGATGCAGATACAGTGGTGGACTGTTGTGAATTTTGTTACATAGATATTCAAGGTCCCAAGAGGATAAACTTGGTTGGCATAACTGTTAGCTTCAGCTAGCACTGTCATCACATCGAAGTTGTACTATATATATATATTCAATATATACAGTATATATAAATTCACTGCAGAGTTGTCACTTATAGGAACCCACTGTTTACATTTGACTCTGGTGCAGTGACAGTCTATTTGCTATGACATACTGTACCATAACACACTCCAGTCCGGTCACGTAAGAATTATATCACAGTTCAGACCTGAGGTAAATCTTAGAGGATGTGGTGACTCCGCTCATCCACCCAGTTTATCTGTGCAAACCCATAAATGGAAAGCAGTGGAAGACAGTGGTATGTCTAAATATATCTGCACTTGAAAGACTTGTGTTAGAGGCAGTGCAGATGTTCATTATGCTTTTAGAAATGTCCTTTTTAGACCTATGATTTGTTTTTTAACTCTTTATTTCATTATCCTCTGCTGTAATTAATGTAAGCATAGAGGTAAAGATGCTGCTGTTGCATCCAGACCAAAGCAACGATTGGATTAACCTGTCTCACTCAAGGTGCCACATGTCATGCGTTCATGTCTTTTTCTTTCCTGCTCGTTGTCAGTGGATGTCTGTGACCTAATGGGCTGGTGTTGAGTTATCAGGCCCCACAAACCATGTCTCTATCTCACACACACACACATACACACACACACACATACACACACTGTGACAATAAAAATAAAAGACCAGAGAAGGAGACACGGGGACAGACGAAGGGGGTGTGGAAGGATGTGGTTGTCTAACAGGATGTGCTGTGGCGCTGGTGAGTGTGTGATGCAGAGCTTGTCATCATGCAAAGTAGAGTGTATGAATGAAATGACACCCTATGAAGCAGGAAGTTAGTGAGATGGGCGTCTATATGTCTCTCTACTGTTGTTAAAATCGATTAAAACTGGCTGTAAATATGATGAGAGATGCTTTAACTCAGTTCTTTCATCATGCCGCCTTCAAGCCGATCAGGGGCAGGCGTTACCATCTGTGTGTTTCTTTCAGAGAAGGTGAGGCTGCATGGAGACACACACACACACACACTCAAACGTGGGCTGGCAATCATTACTCTGCTTGATCACGAGCTGTACTAATGAATAATAGATCTCATGTTGGGATGAGGCCAGTTTTGTCCTCGGTGTTGGTCTTCTGGGCTAATGGCTTGCTGGGTGCTTCCATGCTGACCTGTGATATTGGTCGAAGACAATATTCAAAGCTTTCTAGACCCCTGTGTGGTGCCCTGATTCTGCAGATGGATTTCTGCCATTCACTTACTGTGTGTTTGGGGAAATAATGCAGGGTGGGAGTAATTGCTGGAAAAGGCAGTTCATGAAATGAAACATCACAGGGAAAAGAGACTCGACTGTTTTCTGTATGTTTGCCCGCTTTCTGCTCTTAAGGCTTGAATGAGACGCTGATGCAGAGTGAGACAGCGACGTTACTTCTGCACTCTGTCTGATTGCAGCCACTCCAAGGACCGCATCTGAAACTCTGAACACACCGGCTTTGAATAACACAATCAAAGAAATATTGCAATCCCTTTTGAATTGCTCATGAAACTGTCAGAGCCTGTGATAGTGGTCGTGGTGGTGATTGATTGTTTGCTGCTGGAGAAATTAGTTGGACGTCAGACTTTAAGGAGGTTGTTTATGAAGAGAAATATTTTCTCAGTTTCGCACTAGGACTTTGACAGATGATTGCTCAACGAGGTAAATATCCCAGACAAAATCCCATTGCCTACCTATTTAAAGTTCCAGTAAAAAAGTTTGCATTTTGTTTGTTTGCCATGCATAAAAACTTCAGAAAATCTAGAGATGACTATTTTTGAGATGACTTCATTTTTTGCTGGATTGTTTCTGGTTTGGGTGAATTTTTGTTCTACGGATGAAAGAAATGAGAAAAAATGTCTTGATTAGTCCGGGGTCTTTGGACAACGCATCTATTTTCCAAACTGTAGAAAAACACACTTTTTACATTCATTATTATAAATTGGTTGAATTCCGCCTGGAGTTAAGAACTATGAATAATAATACACAAATATATTGGAGTATTAAATCTCGATAATCTGGGCTGGAAATGATTTCACTGTGGCCAGAGAGGGAGAATATTCGGTCTCCCCTAGTCCTCGAGTTTTTCTGAATTTCATTAATGAGATAACAAAGACAAAGTGGAATCATTCCAGCGGAGTGATGCACAAATGTGATATGATTTTGTTATTAAAGTGGTAACTTCTAGATGCAGGAAATGGGAGACCAGTGTGTCTCATTTAGTGGGTATCAGCACTCAAAAGATGGTGTTAATGACCCTGTTGTTTTCAAAATAGAAGAAGAAGAATCTGTATGCTCATGGCAAACCAGCCTCCGATGAAGTTAACCCTCTTTGCAAATGAAAGGCATTTACAATTTCTGATTTGTTTTTTTTTGTTTGTTTTTTTTGTGTATTCAGACTGGATGAACGGCATCAGAGGGATGGTCAATGTCTCTCTTCCTTTTTCACCAGAGTTGTTCAAGTTTGCTTTGTAGCCACTAGCTAAAGAGCCCCGTGTTGAAGTGAACGAGCTGTCGGAGAATGACTGGTGGCGCACAGAGATAAGGTGGTTACCATGACACCATGTTTGATCTCTTGCAAATACAGAGGCTATTTGTTTAGGTTGATTGTTCCGGAGCTTGAAACACAGAACAAGCTAGGAGCATTTTGCCTTCTGGAGAGTTTTAAATCAACACGATTATTTTCCACAATTTCGATAAACCAGTCTCCTCAGCCTGTTGTGCATTAAAGTGAATTGGTTTAGATTCTGATTAAGCTGAAAGCACTCATCCCTCTTATTTATAGTCTTTCCTCCAGCTTTGTTTACTTTGTACAGAAACATACGTCTCACAAATATGCAGACCAACTCTACCAACTGGGTTTTGCTTCTAAAATGTTATTTAGGAGCTTATGTGAGCCTGCGTGCATGGAAAGGTTACCTAAATACCATCTTAATATTTTCATCTGTATTTTACGATGACTCATTTTGCACCTGGGGTCACGAATGCCTCCGGAGCAGCTTCAGGCACACACTGTCTCACATTACTGAACTCCAGCAGTGCCGCGTCTCACTGAAAATGAGTTCATGTCGTATTTCTTGTCAGTGGGCGTGTGTTTTAGAGTCTGTTCCCACTTCCCACCCAGCGGCTTTGAATTACTGTAGTGGATCAGCTGCCAATGGTGCTATCATTTTCAAGTGTTATCATTTTTGGAAACATGACTATCTCCTAAGAAAACTCCACTGCAGGGGTTCAGCCATGAATTGTTAGTGCGGGTGAGTCACGTCTTAATCATGATTTAAAGCTCGTTAGTCTTGTCAGTCCCTTCAGCAGAGTCTGGAAACGGTGGATGGAGGAACATCTGCAACACAAACTGCACAATGTAATAGAGGGATTCCAGCCTCTGTCAATCTAGTTAGTGCAGCTATAAAGGAATATTATGACAATTAAAGCTTCAGATTAGCTCTGAGTAAGGATTTGCTTACTGTTCTTCAGTAAAACTTCAACTAACTATCATACCAGAGCTTTAAAAGGCTAAAATACCAGTGCAGCTGATGAAATGGAACATTTTCCTCAAATGTCATCAGATATTTACTGATAGTGTGTTTATATATATATATATTTTTTTTTTTACAAAAAATTTGAAGAAATGTTAATTGTATATCGTCCTCCATCTTGCTCCTCATTATCGGACAAAGTGAAATTTCGACCTCTTAAGTCTGTATAATATGTCAGGTGGGACTCATTAGTGTCCGTACAAAATGTCACAGTAGTGGTGCCAGCGGTTGTTGAGACAGAAGGGCTTATATTGCAGCCAGCCCCCCCCCCCCCCCCCCCCCCCCCCCCCAGCCATAGGATGGTTGTTTTTTTTCTTTCTGCAGCCCATGAGTCAGAGGGAGATTCTCCACTTGCTCTTCAATAAGCTGCAGATGCTGCTGAGTGAGACAATCAGGGCAAAATCAGTGAAAGTTTTAAGCCCCTGCCACACATCTCTCCCATGTGTGTCATGCTGCTTTCTCATTATGGCTGTGTTGCAGGAGCCACCCACCCACACTATACTGGAATATTCAAGGGATGCCAATCACCTCTACGCAAACTATTTTCTCAACACCTGCACATATATCAGCTCCTTTAACTAAGATGTTGCAGGATAAAGTATAAGAAAATGACCAGTGTTTCTTAACATGAGTGTGAGTGTGAGTATATTACATCATATAATTTTACAAATGCAGTGAATCTGAGACTTGTGTTGTGTCACTGAGAGAATTTTCAGCTTGTTTGCTTGTAAATATGAAATATTGACGATATTTCTCTATATTTCTTTATTCTATTTTTGTTTATAATTAAAAATCTAGAGTAACTGCTCCAAAAAAAGTGTTCCCAAAAACTTCCATGTATTTTATATATTTGTGTGTGCGTGTAAGTACACACACACACACACACAAACAGGAAGGAGGCCGCCTCAGCTGCGGTAGAACTTCCCCCCGTTGCCTCTGTTATCTTCTGTCCACATTAGCTGTCAGTGTTCATGTGATCCTCTCTGGTTCTTTGTCCCTGACAGACTGGACAAACACCGTCAGTCCTCACTGGCTCTCAGCATCCCCCTCTTTAACCAGGCTGTGGTCTGGTACTGCTGCGAACCATAAGCCGCAGCCTCTCACCACTCTGTACATTACACTTTCACTGACTGTGTTTGTAATGTGGCTACACTTCACCCATCTGTCTCAGTTTATAAGTAATGGCAGCAACTGTCACATGAAGTACAAATTCATACAGTTCAACAGTCACCAACATGGCTCCTCTGTAATTTAATACAGTGTTATAAATGCATTTCTTCATAGTCATGGATGAGCATGTGCTCCTCTGTCAGAGAGGTTAATCACTGGTGCTCTGACGTCTAATGCTCCTGTCACCGTGATGAAAGCCCGAGAAGTGGTGGTGTTGTATCAGATGGAAGGGTTTCCTGAAAGGTGGCAGGGTGACACACTTGCACATACATTAGCTGGTGTGAGCTGCAGGAAGTGGGTGAATAAACCAGAAGCCATGCAGAGCCAGAGCTGTGGTAAATGCATCAGATGCATGGATATTGAAAATGACTTTTAATGTGTCATATAACCATGGCTGTCAATAGCTAAGTCTGTTTTTGCCCTTGTTTGGTTAATTAAATGTAGCAATGATTGCTCTCTGAGCTGCAGCCTGTGGTCCACACACACACACACACACACACACACAGAGGTGGAGTGGTCTTGGTCAAACGACAGCGGTTTCTGATGATCGTGCATTTGTTTGTCCAACACAAGAGGCTGTGGCCATTATGCAGCACAAAGTGTGCAGATGCAGAGCAGGTAATATGATTAACCTCGCCGCTGCTTCAAAGTCTGAGTCAACGTGTGTGGTTTCAGATACAATGGAATGAAGCTTAGGGGAAACACTTATTGGCAGAAAGTAAATGGTCCATGGTGAACTCCAATGACTTGTCTGATCTGTGGCTTTCGGTGACATCTTCTTCAGTTGATGCAGTTTCCCGGTAGAAAATTGTGTTTTGACATTTTCAAATGAATAGGTGTTTTAAGAAATAACATTAAAGTGCTGTCAAGCCTGTTTGAGCTGATGGTTTTAATGCCATTCTTATCCTTTTTGCCTTTTATTGGCAAAGTTTAACATGAGAAATATTGTTTCAATGATCATATTGCTTTAATGTTCTCCTTAATGTCAAGAAAACTGTAAATATTAAGAAACCTAAACGTTTTATTCATAGGGTTGTGTGATTTTGCCTGATAATGTGGGGTAGCACTCAATTAAATTGTTCCTAACTGAACTTATAAAAGTATAATTGTGATAAATATTCAAAATATTCTTCTAAAATGTAAACATAAAACCCAATCCATGTTGTGATAACAAATCTGTTTTAAAGAAAATCATTTGACTACCACAGTACTGTGATCTACCTTGTCTCCTATAGGAATCTCACAGATGGTCACATAAAATGGTCCCAAAACTTGTTACTGCTCTATGTTCTCAGTAAAGCTAAACTGAGGACCTGCAGCATGTTCCCACACAGACCTGTGGGATTTACACAAACACGCGTGCCTGGTTTGTTGGTCAGCTTTTTGCACTATGACAAACTGCCACTCAAAGTGCATTAGTAAGCTGTGCTGTCATGTGCTGACGTGGTAGGCAGGCACCTAATGGTAATTATACTGTGTGACGCGTGGCGGTTGACTGGAGGCTGCCTTTATTGAAAAGAGGCCTCGATTGTTTTCACACCATGTTAGGTGATGATATTATGTGTCACTGTTCATCTCAGGTCTCGCTGCAACCGGCCTTTCTTCTCCATCAAAGAGCTCCACCTGTAGTCAGATCAGACTCCGGTCAGTGTCGTCACTCACTGGTGGAAAGTAACTCAGACCTCTAAGTCACATCGTGCTCTTTAGTGCAGTTTGTAGCAGCTTGTTTAACTTATTTATATGTAGTTTAACTTGAATCTTAAGGTTTTTATGGCCTTTAAATGCTGATAGCTCCCACCATGTAAGTGTAAGGTTAAAGTATTACTATTATTATTGTTGTTGTTGTTGTAGTTGTTGTTGGTGGTGGTGGTGTTATTTTGTTATTATTATTATTGTTGTTGTTATCATCATCCTTATTATTACTGTATTATCATCATTAATATTATTATTATTAGTAGTAGTAGTCGTAGTAGTATATGCCAATTAATTATTAAATCAGAGGTCAGCTCATTTCCTGCAGCCTTGTCCACTAATTCCATGCGCTGATGTTGAGAGCTCATCTGTGCAGCTAGGATCATTATTCCGTATATTTCTGCTGCATTTGGATGGTATGAACTAATCATTTTAAATAAACTAATGCATTTTTCAGTGAGCGTGAGCTCCAGGCTTTTAGAGAGCTAAATGGCTATTAAAGCGATCCTTCTCTTCCCCTCCTCCAGCTTTCCCCGTGACCCACTCCTCACATCTCCTTTGCTTGGAGGAGGAATGTTTGTGCTTCTTCGGTTGGTCTGAGGTGCGATGGGCTCAGAGGAACGAGGTTCAGCCATGTCACAGAAGATCTCCTCCCTGTCAGGCAGCAACAGCAGCTCATCGTCCAAACACGACGGCCGACAGGTAACTCACACCACTTGACACTTGAGGACACTGGAGGACTTCAAGTCGTACGTCACAAAGACACGTCCGGTCACACATCGTGCATTGTTCACTGGTGAAATAAGGCTCTGTGAGTCGTGTTACGCCAACAGCTCATTTCCCTGGTTTTATGCATAGAGAAGGAGATGGATTGTTTTTTTCTCACCACGCTGAAATGAAATGAAATAAAGCAGCAACTAATCCTCCAGGATTTCTCATTTTCATAGGAACAAAATGACCTGCTGCAAAATTCCATTTCCAAATAGATCCAATTGGTTTGGTTAGATGTTCTTCTGCAGCTCTTTAAAAATTCAAGCCTGAGGAGACAACCACCTCGGAGCCTCTTTGCATCACACACTGGATCTCAGGCACCAAACAAACAAACAAACTGTTGCTGTATTTGCCCTAAGCATTTCAACTTATTTGTAAGCAGAAGATTCATTAATTTTTCATTCCCTGCAACTGCTCTCTCTCTCGTTTGGAAATGAGAGTAATAAAGTTTCTGTGCGGTCCCTCCTGCTCCTGCAGGCCAAACAGACACTACTGGTTCATCACTTTAAAGTAACTACAAATACTGCAGTGTTTTTACCTGCCATCAAATAAATAGTCTCATGACGTCTTCAGTCTCAGCCTCTTAAGGACAACAATGCCTTTTATCACCAGTGAAACATTTATTAGTAGATTTATTGCTAGTCAAATACTGGCTTTTACATTAAGGACGGTGTTTGCTTCTTTGACACTTACACTTGCTTATACTGCAAAGTAACTCTGGAAACTGTCCAACCACTGACAGCTGTGGTCAGATACCTTTAGCCTCCTACGTTATGTGTTGGAGTTTCTTTTAAATCTTTGGACAAAGTCAGGTTCACAGTTTCTCCTTGTTTCAGTTTTTTTTGTATCTTCCTAATTTTTTTACACCGTTCGCTGTTAGTACACAACTTGTTGTCAGTAACATCAGTGACCGTGTCCCTTGACCTTGAATAAAAATGCCCAGATGGCTTGTGAATGACTCACTGTGTGACAGCAAGAATTAGGCTGAGCCTCCAGTCAAAGCCACTAGCCAGGCCCTCTCCATCCCCCTGCCCCATCAGATATGTGGGTTTATTTTAGTCAGCCTCTCCATGACCGATACAGTTTGTTTGGCCAGAACTATTTTATAAGGGAACAGCCACACGGCGATAACAAACACCGCGTCACAAGAACCCAAGGTCCCTCTAGAAAGCTGCGACGCGCTCATTTGTGCTTGAGTTTCTGTCCCTCAAGGACAAATGCAGTGTAAATGTTTGACCTTAAAACGCTGTATCGCCTCCCTGTGCCACACAAACAAATGGCTGCGCCTGAAAGAGAACAGTCATCACTTAACAGTAATGTGGAGAACAAGAAAAAAAAAATGAATGAAAAAGGAAAGAAAAAGGTACAGTCATAAAAATAATTCAGCTAATATAACTATATAAAACAGAAGGAAGCTGCTGAGTTGGTAGAATTGGAGAATATTTTTCACAGTGAACTACAGCACTGAAGGTGAGAGACTCAGGAGAGATTTTTAAAAGCGTGCATCAGGATGTAAACCATCATCAGTGATTCCAGCTTTAGCCCTTTGTTGCATACCACACCCCACACTCTCCTGTTTATTCCTACACTGTCAAACTACTAATTAAGACAAAAATACCAAAGTGATCTGACGGTTTAAATTCCAAAGTCAATGCATCCTGCATTTTCCCTCAATGTAAGTAAACAGTGTTATTCACTCCTGCAGGGAGGATGACTGGTAAAGATGTTAAAGGCTTCCTTCCTCTGCTGCCTATGGGCACGAGCATCACGTGATCCATTCACTAATCATTTCAGATCTAATATAAACTAAAAGCTCCAGACGTTAGAAAACCTTCTGTTGATTCTGTTGCTGGTGCCTTCCTGGATCTCTCACAGCTGAGGTACATTACCCCGCTGTCTGGATTAGTCAGGGAAATGATTCTTGTGGAGAGTGAGATTAGGTCATGGGTAAGCTAATTTCAATAAATGGCACCATGCGGTGAAATGAGTAAATCTCAGGCTGCAAATCTAAACCATCAACTGGCACATAATAAATGGTTTTGACCACGACCTTCTCTTTATTGTGTGGTTCATTTTTACTATTAAACTTTTTGGCATCTGCATGTGTATATGTTAAGCACTGGTTATCAGAGTTCTCATAAACCGCCTGTTCTCACAGGACAGCTGGGAAATAGTGGAGGGCCTGCGTGGCGGCTTCGGCAACGTCCTGGAGCCCCAGAAACAGGAGGGCTACATGCTGAAGAGGAGAAAGTGGCCCATGAAGGGCTGGCATAAGGTAGAATCCAACACTGTCAGGTCCTCACATGACCCGCGCTGCCGTTTCCGTTTGCTTTCCGGTTGCGGTCGAAAAATAAGTCGCTGACGTAGCCTGCTTTGTCCTTTAAACTGATTGAATGTGTTTATGCAGTGGATGATTTCATCCACAGAGGAGTCATGTGTGACCCGGGTCAGTGCGTCTTCACGCGCTCTCTAAAAGCTTTCACTGGGATGATGCAGTCTAGAAAGATCCTCTCAAATGCATTAGCTGATGGTCTGCAGCATAATGGAGTTGTATACGTTTAGTATTGACTCTGGACCTTGTGCTTTCAACAGTCTGGATGTACAGTAAGAGCAGTAAGAGAGGGAATGGAGGAGGAAACATTACAGCAGAGCGAGGGAGAGACTAAGAAGAAGAGGTTAACTTAATATTAATATAAAGTTCATCTATAGTTACACATCTGCATCTCCATTTCAGGAGCGACACTGTGTGTCACTCTGCGCATGTAAAATAATCTAACGAGGGGAAAAGATCCCTCACCACCGCAGCAGGGACATTAACGACGCATTAATGAGAAGCTGACTATGTCCTGGTCAGTCAGAACACTGGGATGTTCCATGTCTCTGCTGCCTCGCGTTTACTCTTTGTCCTCCTCTGTCCCACGCAGAGATACTTTTTCCTGGACAAAGGCGTCCTGAAGTACGGCAAGTGCAGTGCTGATGTGAGTACCACAGCCCTGCTGGATGCACGCGACTGTACGATGAAAGGTTCTCTGGCAGATTATCTATCTGCGACTGTCAATGCAAAATACCCACAGTCTGCGAATTATTGGTAGAACTCAATATGGTGCAATCTCACATAACTACAGTATATGTTGACTGTTTCACCACAGAGAAGCATAGAATGGACTGTCATCACTACTTTTAACACAAATTAACACAAATTAACACAAATTAACACGATGTGTCTGATCCAGTCCATGTAACATATGTTAACCTGCAGATCGAGAAAGGGAAACTGCACGGCTGCATTGACGTTGGCCTCTCTGTCATGGCCATTAAGAAGAAAGCCAAGTGCATCGATCTTGATGCTGAGGAAAACATCTATCACCTGAAGGTAAATTATAAGGCTAATCAATAAATGGAATTCCCCACTGGTTTAAAGACGTGGATTATTCAGATTATCCCATCTGGAGTCCTGGAACAGCTGCCCACATCAAATGACTTTGAAATGACCTCATGTGATGAAAGCGTGTACCTGTCTTCGTGCCGACACACCTCCTTCATCCAGTGTTACGTGTCCTTGTTGCTACCTTGTGTTGCTCTCTGATTGTGGTATGTGCTCTGCAGATTAAGTCACAAGAGCTGTTTGATGAATGGGTGTCCAAGCTGCGTCACCATCGGCTCTATCGGCAAAATGAGATTGCCATGTACCCTAATGAGAACTCCTTCTACTATCCCCACTACCCTTCCCCCAGCTCCCCTAACTCATCCAGTGTGGCTAAGAGCGCCTCCATCAGGAAGGTACATTTGTCCGTGCAACATGAAAACGGAAGTTGTCTGTAAAACGTTTCATCTGTTTTTCTTTCATTGTCGCATTAGCAGTGTTTACTGATGTTAAACCTCCTCTGCTGAGGAATGTGATGATGTCATTGTTCTGACCTTTGCGGCTGGTTGCCGTTGCAGTGTGTGTCTATACGAAGGCAGTCCACAGTGCACCCTGTAGGAGGCTTCCCTCTGAGCTGCAACAGCCAGGCCAAGGTGACAGCCTGGCTCCAGTCGTCTGATGATATGGACAAATGCTCCAAAGGTGAGACAACTTTCTGTTAGTTCAACCCCTCACCTCGTTAGTTCAAACCTGATAGATTTAGTGACCAGGTGATCAGATGCAGTAAATCTCTCTGTCCGCTGTTTGATTTACAGTTTAGATCACATTGGCACTGTTGTTTCTATAGAAGGAGGCTGCTGGTTACCAATGTAACCAATGTTACACTGTTTGTCCCAGTTTTAAGTCATTGGGATCCTGACGATGTCTTTTCTAATCTACCAAAATGAAAACCATGTAAACCAGTGAAACTAGAAGTTTTACACAAGACAAGGCCACATACAGTAGCTCGTGTTATCACTTATATTGATTTCTACTACTCCCTTGTATTAACGTGTACATTTAGATCCCACGTCCTCTTCTTCTACTTCTGTCCTGATTGGCCAGACCAGACCATGTGATTTATCTGTTTTTCCTCACATAATTGATTTTTCTTTCTTCCTGCATCTTTTCTCTCAATGTGGATTTTCAGACTTGACTGTTTGCGATGCCTACCTGCTAGAGCTCAGTCACTTGCTTCAGAGTATGGAGGTTCTCCATCGTACCTACTCTGCTCCATCTATCCAAGCCCTGCAGGTCAGGACCGTGTCTTATTGCAACACAAGTTTAGATCTCCGAAACTGTGCTGTTTTATACAAAGTAACATGTCTTTTATCTTTTACCTACTGTACACCATTGTTTTTTGTTGCCTATGAAACTGTGTCTATGAATAAACTGTGTCTCAAACATGAATACCTCCTTTGTTTCTCACTAGACATCTACATTTGACAGCCCCAAGAAGGAAAAAAGACTTCCAAGGAAATGGCGCACAAAAAACTACAACAAAGATGTCAAAACAACTCTGCAGGTTCGATGTCAAAATTAAGTTGGATCTTACTTTTATTTATTTTTATTCTAAGCTCCTCAAAGTGCTAAGTTCCTTATGCGTTGCTGCAGGTCCCCAGCTGCATCTCATCTGGCTCTATCCGTCTCCACGCCTCGAACCCCAACCTTTCCACGGCTGCACTCGGCAGTGACAAAGCTGACAGCGAATCCCTGGATTCTGCTTTTGATGTGGCCAAGCTTCAGGAGGACTTCTGCCGGATTGCCACCAACCGTTAGTCAATTATTTTTATTAACGCTCTTGTTACCACAAGACAAGGTGTTATTTTGCTTTTATCTTTTTTTCCTTTTTAACGAACAGATGTGATGAAGGTGCGGCGGTGCTGCTGTTAATTACTGGTAAACTGTCAGTCTGTTTTCATTCATTAGGATTCTGATGATGTTCCCTCTCAGCACCAGCGAGCTGTTACTAATTTCACATTATCGAAAACCGCAATGCTTGAAAATTCCCTTTTGTAAACAGAGGATTGCATAACGGGAGTCTAATGGGAGTCTAATTTAGTCTCTGCTCATTCAATGTTCCATTCAGATTTCTGTCGCTTGACATGCAATGATGGGGATGATTCGTGTTGTACATAATGGTGTGATGATTTTCCAATTGCACCAGGGAATAGCTGCGAATGCATTTAAATTGCCAAATTTACTAGCATAATCTTAACAAAGCACTTACATTGCCAGGATTTTCATCAATGCACCAATTAGCACATACGTGGCAAAACTTAATATCATAACGAAGATTTGAGCTAAGATTGCTGTTCAGTTTTAATATGGGCATGGTGTTACAGACACCAAAAAACTTTTTTCTCTTGTTGCCACAGTGCACGCAACCATGAAGTCAGCCCTCGGTTCACTGACATCCGAGAGAGAGCGACTGAAGCAATGTCTGGACGAGTCAGGTCCCCCGACCTCGCCACAAGTTGTCGGTTTGAAGAATGCACTGGCAACGGTACGTGAGATAACAAACACTCGTACACAGACATGCGAACCTGACCACTGGATATAAAGAACTTGGAGGCTGCACACACTCAGATGCCTTTTCCTCCCCCACCTCTTGTCAGCCGTGACACATTGATGAGCCTTTTAGTGGAATTACACACTGCCGGTGTGACGTCCACCCCCCTGAACAAGACCATGTTTCCAGTGGCTACTGCCTCCCACATAGAGTTTCTTCCTATTTTCTGCCTTTGTTACACTGACTTCATTTGCCATGTTACAACTTTTGTGTTCTCTACGCAAACAACTTTATGTCACTTTGAATACCCCACTCCATGTTGCCCCCTTTTTCCCTGATAATTCAGCATCTATATCTACCTGCTACCTACAATATGTGTTGTGTAATATCATTGCAGCTCCCGTTGCTCGATAACACAAATGTAATTATGTAAAACAAGTATGTGTAACAAGATTAGCTCAGTGTTGCTCGGGTGTGTGGTTTAACCGGTGTTTACGCTGGTTATTTTTCCAGGCTTTAGCCCAGAACTCAGAGCTGAGAGAGCGCCTGTGCAAGATTCACGCTGACTCCCACGTCGTAGAGCCCAGACTAATAAATCTCACTGCCCCTGTGCAGGTGGGTGCAGGAATGCAGTGACTCTACCCCCCCACCGCCACCGTGATCATTATTATTATTATCTCCATCCTTTTTTTTTTTCCATCCCACACTGTCTGAATGAATGAGTCGTCCTTTCCCTCTCCTCCAGATTCAACAAAGGCATTCCTTTCACCCATTCACTCCACTCACCTTGGCTCATAATGGCCGTGGCTATAAAAAAAAAAAGAAACAACATAATTTACTTTTCTTCGCCCTTGCCTGGAAACATCATCTCTGTTCTGTCCAATGAGAAAGCGTTTCCTGTCAGTCTTGTGACTCATAGGAAGACATCCAGCTACCACATGACCACCTCCTAAAGGAAGCACCATGTTTCCTTAATCAGATTTGTTGACTAGAGAGTGAGATCATCTGCTTAAATGTGTCCCTGGGAATTTGTTGGACACACAATGCACCACTAATGCATCGTCTCTGAGATGACCTCCTTGCTAATTAATCAGCTTCAGTCATAATAAAGGATTGTCGCGTATGTTCACTTTTGCGTGTGGTTCGTCCAAAATGCATGGTCTCAGTTGTTGTAAGACGATTTACGTGAGTGCTCTTATTCCATTTTTTTTATGTGCGTCTTGCAGCAACATCCAGTTGCCACTATTTGCCACATCACACAGGAGTCACTTTGCAGTCTGAGGTCTGAGAGAAAGAAAGAGTGGGCTTTCACACTTGTAAACTTGCATGATTGATTGGCTGCTAAGAGTTATTAATGCAGTGATATATTGTGATACAGTCTCCAGGAAAACAGTACATTTTATTGCTAGAATTTGTTTATTTATCTCAGTTCGTTCGTATTTCTTTTTGTTTGTGTTCTGGAGTGTTAAAGATTTCCGAAAAGGTGCATGAAATATCTCTAAACCTCCATGAAAGCGCGTTACGATTCAGTGCAGAAAAATAAATTACTGAATAAGTGACTGCTGCTTTGAAATTATCTGGGTTCTGCTTCTCTCTTCACCAGCAGTTACATTATGAAATAATGTCACTGTATTTTAGATGACTGCCTTTCAATATATTTACTGTATTTTTTGTGTTGTGATGTTGTTAATATCTTCACATTGTGGTCTTGGAATGCGGTCTGTGTTAACCCGTACTGTTCCTGGCCACCATGAGGATGTCGCTCTTTTGTTCTTAATCATGGCTGTGGAAATGATGTCTCCTAGAAACAGGCCTCGGTGGATGAATCCCCTCCCCTCGTGCACCAAGTGTCGAACGAGAGCAGAGCTTCGATTGCAGAGTCTTTGTGCGAGTTCTTTGATGCACAGGAAGTTCTCTTGTCCGCCAGTTCATCAGAAAATGAGGTAAGCATCGATGGTGTACTATTTCCATCATCAATGATGTAATTAAATCATCAAGACTGTTAATTATTGGAGAAATTTTCATGCACGGAGCCAAAACATTATACCCGCTCAGGCGTAATAATAGTTTCACAAATAAAGGTGCATGAAACAACAAACAAACTTTTTTTTTAATAAAAATAATGAAAAGAGGCATCTTAAGTTCTTAGAGTTTTGATGATGCACATCCTGGAACGTGTCTACTGTGTGTGCCCGGGCAGCTTGTCTGATCAGTTCACAGCTGGAGCGGAAGCAGTGGAAAAGTGGAAGTTAATTACTTTCATCTAAAAATACAGCAGATTGAGGTGCGGATTTGTCACATGCTCCTAAGGGACCATTCATCTCCAGCGCCTCAGATCTTATGTTGATGTGATGGGATGTTAAAAGGCACCTGCCCCATCCCTTGCTGTCGGGTGCATTCAAAAATGTCCCTTTTATCTCCCATCTTTTTTTTTCTTTCCTTCAGGTGTCAGATGATGACTCATACATTAGTGACATTAGTGATAACATTTCTATGGACAACTTCAGCAATGGGACGGAAACTGAGAGGCCAAACCCAGGTACACTGTGAAACACCGAGCTGTGTCATGGATTCAGTTCAAAACAAAGTCGTTTTCTATTTGTTTACACCACACACAGAGATGCCAGTGTCCTCCCTGACATCGTACCCCATCTGTTCTCAGGGTCAATGGAGAAAAGCAGTGCTCTTTGTCAGCGCAGAACCCATCTGCCCTCCCCCGGTCCCAACAACACCACGGTCAGCCTATGGAACATCCTCAGGAACAATATTGGCAAAGACCTCTCCAAAGTGGCGATGCCAGTGCAGCTTAATGAGCCACTCAACACCCTGCAGAGACTGTGCGAGGAGCTGGAGTACAGCGAGCTGCTCGACAGAGCTGCTAACACACAGGATCCTTTTGAGCGTATGGTGAGATGGCAAATTCACGTTTGTGGTTTTGTGTGTGTAGGCAGGGTCTCGCTCGGACTACATGCTCACTTCCAGCACTCGTTAACAACTCGTTAACATGAGGGACGGTTTAATGCACAAACGCAGTTTTAATTTTTAGACTTTCTTGTTGCAGTGCAGTTGTAGATAGGTCAAATGCCTGTAGACTGCTGAAAGCACTAAGTCACTAAGGTGGTGTCCTGGCTATTGTTATAAATACAAATGAGTGTTTATCACAAGCAAAGCCTGACTATCACAGCAGACAGAGGTAGATTATTGTCCTACAGAAAATATAATGTCAAGTGCTGGAGCTTTTGCCAGCCAGGCTTTAATATTTTATTTTGATGTGTGAAAGAGCATGTTTTTCTGTCTTGAGATTCTGTCTGTGTTTCACTTTTATTCCCACTTTGCGCAAAAAGTGTATCGCTCCGATTTTGGAGCGGTGCATCGTACGGGTTCACATTTGTTCATTTTTGTGTGGGAGGTGTAGAGAAAATGCCTGTGGAGTCACATTGTTAGAAAAGGACAAACGTGCCATATGCAAATGGAGTTAATGGTTGTTTTCCTATGTATCATCTCCGTTATGATGTGGAATTATTGCAGTGATCTCTTGGCTCGGTGCAACTGTTATAGCAGCATTAAGACAGACGCCCTGTTCTTTACAGTAAAATGGGGAAGAAATTACAACTGCAAAGAATGAAAAATAGGACGTCATACTCATTATTGTGAAATATGGAGGCCATATTTCAATGATTTGGTTTTCTCAGGGAATTTTTTAATACTTAACGTTTTCATGAGGTAAATTTGCTCTTTGCTCAGTTTGGGCAATTAAATTGAAACTGTTTAATGATTAAGTTGTAAAAGGTTGTAAATAAATCTACTATTGTGTTTATCTTCATGTAGGTGTACATAGCCACATTTGTTGTGTCAGGCTATGCATCCAGCTACTACAGAACTGGTGGAAAGCCTTTCAACCCTGTGCTGGGAGAGACGTACGAATGTGATCGGCCAGATTAGGGGTTTCGATTTGTTGCAGAGCAGGTATGCATGAATTCCAATTTCTCTGCTGTCAACAATTCAGCACTCATTGTTTTCTAATAACAATTTACTGAAAGCATTTGTGAAAGCCGCATACTAATGCTACAATTCCTGTTTACGTAATCAGGTCAGCCACCATCCACCGATCTCAGCATGCCATGCAGATTCTAAAAGTTTTGTGTTCTGGCAAGGTACTGATATATGCCAATTAGCAGGCTCTATTATCATTATCTGTCAACGTTACTTTGCAGCCGGTTGTACAGCATGAGTGTCAGTTTGTTTCTACTCTCTGTCTGATTCTGTAGACGTGAGGTGTAAGAACAAGTTCTGGGGGAAGTCGATGGAGATCGTTCCTGTGGGTACCACTCATGTAACTCTGCCAGAGTGAGTCTCTCCTGTCCCATTCACTATAGGGCTAAACACAGACACACACTCGTGCACGGAGACTGTGTCTTCAAGCTTGGGTGAACTGTGCAAACTCTATTAATATGTTTAAATTGTATTTTCCAGATTTGGAGACCACTATGAGTGGAACAAAGTGACGTCCTGTATCCACAACATTATCAGTGGACAGCGATGGATTGAGCACTATGGGGAGATCTTCATCCGCAACTCCAGCAGTGATATTTGCCAGTGCAAGATCACCTTTGTAAAGGTGACGTAAAACATAACGTTTAAATTCATGCACCCTCCCTACAGACCCTGTGTTCATTTTAATAGCAAACTAATTCTGATTCTATTCACGTTCAGCTGTGTAGCAACAGTCAGGGGAAAGAGAAGCTTCACCAGATCAAATAATTCAAATCTGTTCATCATTAGTGAAAAGAGGGGAAAGAAATACATCGTTTTTGGCCATGTTTACTTCACCGCCATCAGCTGCTGTGACTCTGTCAACATGTTGCAGAAAGCACACGGCAGCCCTGGTAGACCGATAACATTTACACCTCTGACTGTGAAACTCTCCACACAGCCTCAAAGCTGCAGTGTGCACTGCAGATACACACAGAGCACCTCACTGCACGCAAGTATGAAGCCTCGAGGATTCTTATCACGCCTACATGCTATTTACAGAGAAGTATATAATAATGTAAAATACATAAAAATATATAGCATCTCATAAGCCTTCATATTTTAATATATTATTATTCCATAACGCCACAGCGCTCTCATTTGCCACTTGTTGCTAGACATCCATCTGTGAGCCTCAGGAGGTTTGATCAAAATAACCTCTAGAGGAAAGGCATTCTCAATTTACTGTACATGTACATGTACTCTAAGTCACACACACAGTCACGCTGAAACCTGTAGCTCCTTCGTTAAGGCATAAACTGCCCAGATGGTGCTCCTCCGTTAAACGTCAGCATGAACCCACTGATGTTTTATAGTGTCAGATGTATAGGAGTCTTTACCGGGAGTAGAAGGTTAATTGCTTACGCATGTGCCCATTTAAAAGGCCTGAAGCTGTGCGACATCGCAAGCCAAAACATGTCGGAGCTAATTAAGCATCCTCATCTCTCCTCCTCTCGCTGTGTCTCTTCACTGTCACCAGCAGCAGCACACTCCACTCTGTGTGGCAGGAGATAGCATTGCTCAATACTGTCAACTGTTTTTCACAGGCCAAATATTGGAATTCCAGTATGAACGAGGTGGAGGGAAGTGTCACGGATCAGAAAGGGAATGTCGTCCATAGACTCTTTGGAAAGTGGCATGAGGCAATTTTCTCTGGTGCCCCACCTTCAGCCACGTGCATCTGGAGAGCAAGTATGGCAGGCTTCTGTTAGAACTGTAAAAATATATATAATATAATAAATGTTTATTGGAATATCTAATGCCGTGGGTGTTATTTGTTTGTGTTGCAGATGCAATGCCACTAGACCATGAGCAGTACTATGGTTTTACCAAGTTTGCTGTTGAACTGAATGAGCTGAGCCCGTCTCTGAAACCACTGCTACCACCTACAGACACAAGACTGCGAGTCGACCAAAGGTAAACGTAAACACTAGGAAAAACATAGGCTGTGTCTGAAATCACTCACTCATTCCCTACTCCCTTCTCCCTACATAGGGAAATAAATGTAGTGGACTATATAGTGAGCTCAACAGAAAAATCTTTCAGCGCCGGTAATTACGTCATCGTTGTCTCACAATTAAAACCTACCACATTATTGTTGTCGCACACAATACTTGTTTGTTTACCACTGCATTTTTATTAAATTAGAGGCTTTTGATTACTGTCCTGTACTTTTTATTTTCATATTTTATTATATTTTATAATATTTATGTATACTTCCCTCCCGTCCGTCCGCCATTTTCCCTTCCGCGCAGTCCAGAGAATTTCTGGCAGTGCATGATGGGATATCTTGCTCTGGTTAGTGACCGTTGGATGTTCACTACATTTCGCGGTGAATTGTGGGATACATTCAGTGCACTATATAGTGGACAAGCAATGATCCCCAAGCATTCGGACACCACTACAAAATGGGGTGGTCACTATATAGTGCACTATGTAAGGGTTAGGGAGCGATTTCGGACACAGCCATTGTGTTTTTTATGTACTTAAGATGTCTCCTTCTGAAAAAAAAAACTGAAAGAGAAGACTGAAATAAACATGATGTCAAAAACAGCTCATTGCCCATGAATAACTGAGCAACACATCGTTTATAATCCTACGTGATGGATTTCAGTCACACTCCCGAGAGCTGCCTGGAAGATTGTACGCCCCGCATCATGACCGAAATAGCACAAAAAACCAGGCCCACTGACTCTCATGTTAAGAATAGCAGGTAACTACAGAGATGAATAGATCCATCAGGAATAATTTTAGATAATTTTTAGGATCCAAAGTCTGTAATGTAAACGCTGCTGCCACAAGGCATCTCACATAACAAGTACTCCCTCCCAGAATATACCTCAATACCTTGATTGATGTCTTACAGTAATGAGGCAGAAAAAAAACACACAAGTGTAGATTACATTTGATTACATTTGAAGTATTAACGTTTCTCATCATGTTTGCATTATGAATGTGTCTGTGTCCTGCTGGCAGGCTGCTGGAGGAGGGCAGGTTGGAGGCTGCAGAGAAGCAGAAACAGAGGATTGAACAGCTACAGAGAGAGAGGCGCAGAATCCTGGAGGAGAACAATGCAACACATCAGCCCTGTTTCTTCAGGTAGCTTAAATAAAATACTAAGGAGAGCCATTTACAGACACGAAAAAAAAACATTTTGGATTTTCTTCATGTTTATTATGGGACCTTGAGAGTTTCCATCTCAGCACATCATTCACAGTCTTTTTCTGGGATTTCCTCAGGAGGTCAAAGGATGATACCTGGGTGAGCAACAACACATACTGGGAGTTGAGGAAGGACCCTGGCTTCACCCACACAGATTTTCCTATGCTGTGGTGACCGGTGAAATGCAGATCGCACACAGTTCGACCTGCACATCCTCTACTGTGATCCAGGCTGGTTATGGTGACACCTGTATTCCAGTCCTGTCCTCTTTAACTGCGGTTCATTAAAGCTGTTGCCTTAATAGCAAGTGCTCCTCTTAGTTGTGAAAACATGTTTATGCAAGCATATTGTGACTACGCTGATTAATGTGAGCAGTTTTTGTCTGTATTTCATCTGCTGATGTTACGTTGTATGACTGAGACTGAGAAAAGTAAAAACCATTTGGTATAAGCAATGGCAAATACTTTTAATATCTGGTCTACACAAGCTTACAATGTACTGAACATCTGGTCACTTTAGGTGTCGTCTGATCATGGACATTCTCTACCTCAGAGATAAACTAGCCTTGATGTGCCAGTGATTGATTAAGTATGTATACACACTGAATATTCATTCTGCACCTGCCTGATGCCTTACTGCTTTTACTCATACTGTTAATTTATTTTTGTTGCATATTTTCAACGTTTTTAAAATGTGCGTTTTATAAGGAAACCAGTTGTCCCTGTGATCGATAATCCTGACTGAATCCTTACTAATTACTGCTTTTTGCTATGACTGTGTGAATGATTGTGCACCTTTCAGCAGCAGTAGCAAACATCAAATCCATCAAATATTTTTTCACGTTATCCATTGCACCATTGGTGTTTTGCAACCAAGAACTGTCCAGAACTTTGCTCCACGTGCTCAAATAAAAATCTGTAATGCTTTCGTTTTTTGTTGAGTGAGGGGTTTTTGGATGGCAAATGGGTTTTCTGATTGTCAGGTAAATGTAAAAAAAATGTAAAGAATAATATTCACTGAAGAGGAAGATATTTTGTGCCGTGAGATCAGCTCCATTCCTCCTCTGCACCTTGCTTTGTGTGAGCAGCAGGAGCATCCCGTGAACGCATCATCCTGCCACAAAAACATTGTCCTGATGGCATAATACAGCAAGATGGAGTTTACATTTAGTAGAAACAGCCACAAGGTGGCAGCAGAAAGCCACAACACAACCACACATACCATATAATGTTGTTCAAATCCAGAAAATAGTTTGCAAAGTGTTTGAAAACTTCTAAATACATTTTCCTGTCACGTGTTTGATAAATTCAGGAATCAAAATATGTGTGCGTCATATGTTTAACTTAAATTCAGCTTGAACCACCAATGTTAGATTAATTGTCACAAGGCTTTAAACTGAGGGAAATGCTAGGGTGTTGTTGTTGTGGTGGTGGTGGTGGCTGTTATGAAAACAACAGCCTTCTCCTCTCACGTGCGTCCATATGTATCACATGTATATGGAAGGTATGTATTATGTATTATTAGCAGAAAGGGTGGAGCCTCCTTTGTCCACAGCAGTGGTGGTAACTTCACTGTCTTCTCCCACACTGAAGGACACTGTCCTCCTGTCTGTCTGTCCTGTCTGTCTGAACTCACACAAACCTTCTCGACTGGTGCATCAGTGTAAACTGACAACTGACACTCCTGGAAAACGGTAACACTTTAATTTGTCGTGAACTTTCGCTATAATCAGAAGTGAGGGCTATTGTTGATGCTAGTAGCGTGTTAGCTGCTGCTCCACTCTGCAGCGACATGCATCCTTAAACCTGCTCGTTTTTCTGTAAATGGGTGTTGTAACTGAAAACACAACTCACCACATTAGTGTTATTACAAAAACTTTTTAGAGAAATGGAGGGGAAAGTGTTGTAGCGAGTGTTGGCTAGTTTCAGTCCGCATTAGCTGTGCTGCCTTCACTGGTAAACAAGTCTCTGGCTTTTTAAGTTTCCTACTTTTCGCTCTCGCCTCCGCAGGTTTTATCCAGGTGGGGGATGTTCGCCACTGCCACCAGTAGTTTTGTGGAGGAGGTGGACGCTGGGGGTTTGCTGATCCCAGTCTCCAGCCTGAACGACAGCATCCATCTGCTGACGGTGGTGGTGAAGCGCAGGCGCTTCTGGTTCTGGCAGAGGCCCAAGTATCTTCCCACTGATTTTACCCTGAATGACATCCTAACAGGAGACGTCCCTCTACAGCCAGGTAAACACTAGAGAGCATGTACATTTGTTTCATGTGATTTTTCTAAAACAATAATAAAAAAAAATCTACTGGTTTATTTTTGCAAGGTCACAGAAAGTTTCTCTCTCTGACCACAGTTGCCATTGAGACAGAGTTCATCAATTATAATGGGACGTTTGGTGACAACATTCAGGGAGCAATGGGTGTCAGTTTTGTCCAGACCAACGTGAGCCTGCAGGGTAAAGACTCGTCCAAACTCCAGTCGTCCTTTGGCACTTTGAAAAAAGAAGAAGTGAATGTGCAGAATTTGCTCCAACAATCCAAAGACAGGCAAGTTCCCCGCCCGCATCCACCCTACATTCTCTTTGTTTGTTTGTTTAAATCAGGTTACAGTACTCAAAAAAACATTGAAAAAAAATGATGACAAGCGTGTTAAACATTTGCAAACTGCAGGATTGACCTTTGTCCACTCATAAAGTTGCAGGCAAAACATGAGTCTCAGTTGAATATTAACATGCATTTGGAAAATTGTTGTTTTTATATTTTATTCTAGTTAAAGACTAAATTAAAGACTAATAAAGACTTATTATGTTGTGAATCCACCATCTCAGGGTCTTGGACATGTCCCACTGTCTCATCCAGCAGACAAAGGAGAAGCAGAGACAGGTATTGGGGATTGTAAAGGAGCGTATTCTGACCACTCAGCCCTGTTCGGTCATAGAGGAGGTGCAGCAGGGGGGACAGTGTGGAGCGGGACTGACCACCTGCGGGCCCAGGAGCACCAAGGTAGAGTCAAAACACTTAAATCTCATGAGAGTTTACATGTCTGAGATTTAATCTGTGAGTTTGTGTTTTTTCTAAGTTCAGTCTGATATGATACCGGGACTTATTAGCCATTAAAAATGTTACCATAGAACGTTAACCATAGAAAAAGGTGTCAGCAGCAGTTGTTATTCAGCAGTGGTTGTGTGTGTTTTTGTGTCTGCAGTTTTCACTGAAGGAGAACGGAAGCTTAAATAAGGACAGTAACGTTACCATGGAAATCCCCCCCCATACTACCATCGCCTATGGCGTTATAGAACTAGAAATCAAGCATAATGGACGCTATGGTGAGAAAAATGAAGAGATTTGAGTAGAACAGCTTCGCAAACTTTGGGTGTTAAATGAAACTGATGATGTAGCTGTATTCTCCACAGAGTTGTGTCTCATGTCAGACACCACTGGAGGGTTTGAAGTAGACGGCCCCGCTGTGACAGGGCCGATGGGAGTGTCTGGTGCTTTTCAGCATGTTTCTGAGAATAGTTGCCTTCAACAAGGTAAATTACCGTCTCTCACTGCAGCCATATAACATGTGACTATAGGTGGTTGTTGGAGAATATGGCATGTTCAGAAATATGTGTTAGCTCATAAAAGGCCTTGAGACATGGGCCTTTTGTGAGCCCATGTCACAACTATCATGACACAACTGTAAACACTTGTCATGACCTGATTGTTTTAACACAAATGTAGGTCAAATTCAAATTTGTTTTTTTATGTGTATGTGTAGTCACCTGCTTTATGATAGGTACATTTTGTGTTTGGGGGGAATGTTAATGATGTTTTCTTTTCATGAGCAGATCTGGAGAAACTTAATGATCAGTTCCAGCTGCTTTCATCTCTTCCTGTCACCACAAGGTCCTCTCTGCTCCAGCATTTCACTGAAGTTATGCAGGGCCCAGCAGCTGTTAGTGCACTTCAGCATTCAGTAAGTGGGACAGAGAGGTGTTGGCAGCACAGACGCAGTGTGATAATGAGAATAAGACCACAAACCTCTGTTTCATATACTTTAAAATGTGGGTTTCTTCCTCTGTCTCAGCTGGAGCAGATGTGCGTAGGAAAGGGTCCTGAACTGGGTGACATTGAGATCACAGAGTCTCAAAAAAAGAACATCCAAGCAATTCTAGAACTGGTGGAGCAGTGCGGTCAAACACAATCAGCTCAGACAGGCCAGGCATCATCAGTCCTCATGGCCCTCCACCTCATTAGCAGTGCCTTGGATGGTGAGAAAAGCTGCATTCTATTTATACTGCATGTAAAATACCCCAGAAACCTTATTTCCTTGGGTTCTGTTTTCATCCTGTGTCTGGGTGTATGAATTTCAGAGATGAGAAAGGATTGTGTTGCTGACCTGGGACTGTGCTGCAGCCACACCGTGTTACAGACAATGCAGCAATTGGTGGGTTGAGACACATACTGTATATGCATCACTGTGATGATGTCGTGATTTAGCAGCCGGTTGACTTTGTCTTATACCTGTACCAGATCCAGTGTGTGTCAGGAAAAGGGGAGTTGCAGCTGAGCAGCGCAGACCTGACCACAGTGACAGAGGACATCTATGAAAAGACTGCACATGTGTTTGCCTCCTCTAATGTCGACCTGAAAAGAGTCGGGAACACAGTGAGGACAGAAATACACCAAAAAGCAGGACATCTTCCTCTCGTCCTGTGTATTGCTGTCAGAGGTCTTGCCTCATTAGCCCTCTATGTTTGATCTGAAGATACCTTCAGACTCTCCAGGAACGTTGAAAACAATGGAGTGTGTTGAGGAGGATCACATACATGCATGTCTTTCATTGAGGTATTTATCTTTTTTACAATTTTGTAACTTTTATAGAAAAATAAAACAGTGATATTTTACACAGTTATAGGTTAATCCACCTTTCAGCTAATCAGTCAATTCAATCAGTGGCCATGGTTAAAATGTAAAGTAAACACCAGTTAATTTATAACTGTCTATATTACTGTCTTAATGGCTTCTAAATGTTTATAATAATTTAAACCTGTATTTTTCTCAGACAAGTATAGTTAGATCAAATGTTCATCAGTTTTGGTCATTATGTGACACTTCTATACAAAACTATGGCATTGGCATCAAAAGACAATTACTCGAGGCTGTTATGTGCCAACTAAAAACTTCAGCTTGATGCTTCGTAACGCTTTTTGTACGTTTTTCTCTCTGGTGCAAAAATAAAAATATGTCCTCATTGACTGCTGAAACCATTTCCTTCTCAACTAGGTTACAAACATCTTATTAGAAAACAGGCATTAGAAAACAAGCTAAAAACACTAGTCATTTATTCCACATCTGAAAATATTTTTTGTCTGAAATCTTGTAAAATATATTTTTAAGTAAATATGAACTGTATTAAAAACAGTTTAAGTTTTTAGTAAAATCACATCAAAAGGGATGGTTCACTGAGATGCAGTTGCCTGCTCAAGAGTCCTGTGGAAGGTTTTTCTTCAGGACAGACAAATAAAAACAACATTAGCTGGTCAAACGGTCTGACACTCAACATAATTAATGTCTTTTGTGCTTAAATTAATGGGAAGTAATGGGTTAACAGTACAGTATTACTTCCTGTACAACACCATACGATGACTGGTATGTCATTTACTGTTTATGAGACACCAGATCTTTGATGTAGCCTTCACCAATAACAGAGTCTCAACAATATATGGTTGTGTTCTACATGAATGAGAAGTTTGTAGTGATGAATGAGATGACGTACTGGAGGCATAAGCACTGTAAACTGTAACACTGAGGTATCAATATGTTCAATAAGCAAACCCTTCTGAATTTAGCAAAATAAATACATAAACCTACATTACATGTGCATGTAAATTGAAAATAACAAGGGTACAGCAAACAATGCTTTTGCTTTTTAAAGTACCCTGATGCGCCGGCTATAAATTAAAGCGAAAGCATTCTTTAAAAAATATTTTGCCAATAACTACATTTCCTGTGTGTTGTGATTTGCATAGTGCGCTATTAAGGGATCTGGTGTCTCAGATCAAGGTGACTCTGATGCAGCTTTGTGCAAGACACAAAAACACAGGGCTGATGTCCAACACTTTGTCTGGTAATGTCCCCTTTTATCCCAGGCATAGCAGACAGCTAACAGCCACATCCATCCAGCAGGAGTAGTACATCAGTACACCCAGCTGACAGGGACCCACTGTGGCTCTATGAGTAACTGCTCTGCAGCCTCCTGCAGCTCGTCAAAAGCCTTGTCCAGATTGTCATTAAAAATAGTCAGGTCAAAATAGTGACTATAAGCCCGGCGGATCCTGGCACTCTCGTCCACAGTCTTCTTCAAATCGTTCTCCTGGTACAGAAAGAGATTTGGCCAATTAGTATAATGGCAGCAACAACAATCAAGCAAACTCTCATCAGAGTACATCAACTATGATTAAAACTCACCGTGAGTAGTTTGGTAGTGAGACCAGCATCTACTACGGCATTATGCATAGCTCTTAGTGTGTCTAGCTCGGGAGCAGCAATAAACACCACAAATGGCATAAACTCAGCAGTCTTTAACACTTTCAGGGCCTGAACAAAAAACAGAATGTCAAATAAACAAATCTTTGAGAAAAGAAAATCTACACGCTAAGAGTATGTGTATGATTGAAATTAACCTGAGGGTTGACGTCTAAGATGCAGGTACAACCCATATCCACTACTTCATGGATCGAGTCAATCTTGGTGCCATACAGGTTGCCATCATACTCTCCGTGCTCCAGGTAACGGCTCTCCTTAATGTCCTTCTCCATCTCCTCCCGTGTTACAAAGCAGTAGTTCTGACCATCTTTCTCCTCTTCTCTAGGACGTCGTGATGTGACTGGAGGTAAAAGATGAGGAAAGGTTTCAGACATGCCTTGACAGGAAACCATCATATAAAAACAAATGAACTGCCTCAGCTGTCTGTGTCTCGGACTCACAAGGTACAGTGGTGCCATATCTCAGAGGATTCATGACAATAAGTCTGTTCTTAAGGCTCCGCCTACCAACACCCTGGGCTCCAATCAGAACAAGTGTTTTCCTCTGAAACGGTGGCATCTTGGCTACCTCTTCATAGATCTGCAGCTCATAACGGTCAAACTCTGTTCACAGTAATACACAGACAGAATTATTCACTATCTATGCACTTATGATTTAACACGGTAATATGTGTATGTGGGTGATACACACCAGCATTCTTGGCTGTCAAGTACATCAGTCTTTTCTTCTTTTTCTTTGAAGTTCCAGTTCCACAGAGCATCCCTGAGCCACATACAGAAAGTGTCAGGTCACCACACGGTGGTGCTAAAGCCAAGAGATGTCTGACTAGTATGATGAATAAACGTGATTAGTTATGATGTCAGAAGGAGAGCGTGAGAACATGACTTTTACTCACCTGAACCAGAGGTGTCCCAGTCTCTTCTGACAAAAGCTTTCCTCTTCTCCTCTAAGAACTGACTGGGGATGAGACCGGTGGCTCCACCATCAACTTTGCACGCCTGCATGGAGAACATGTGAGAGAAGGTCAGTTTAAAAATTTCAAATACAGAAAAGAGATATTTGTTACAAACATCTTAAACAGACTCTACATCACCTTAAACTACACCTTGCAACTTTTTCCAACCAAATAGTGTCACACAACATCACCCCTGCATAGCCATGCATGCCACTGTGATTCCCCATCAAATAGCAACATGTGCCCACTCACTTGCCACCAGTTGGGGTCCTCCTTGTTTACTACATGAAGAATGTCTCCCTTGGAGAAGGCCAGACCTGCCTCTTTGCAGGGGATCAAGTTGTCTGTGGTCGGGTTATAGTTGAAGTGTGGCTTCAGATAAACCTGCATTTTAAGGTGTAAACAAGATATGATGCAGTTAAATTACACATAGAACATAAACAACAATTCCCTAAGAATAAAACAGTATGACGATCTCACATTTACTCAATATTAATAAGACATTTTACTATCAGTAATATCATGACAGAACAAACTAATAAAGCTACTGATGATCATAATAAATTGAATGTTAAACCAAAATATTAACTTCCTATTTGCCATACACTCATATTTGATTTGTGCCAACAAAGGCTGTTTATAAAGGTTTTCCCTCTAATGCTGCCTTTCTGTTCTGCATTTGTATTTTTTAGCTTGTACTGTCAAGGATAGTCAGAAAACTGAGGTGGATGAGCATGGACCAAATCCAACCTTGCTTTTACATGGTGAAAAACGTTAAGTGGAGAATGTAATCTTCTAAAAGTCACGAAAAATAGCGTGTCCAAAATAAGATTTTCAGAATTTTTTTTCTCCACAATTCAGGCCCGAGTCTCGAGTTAAAACGCACACCAACAATGAAAGCCAACAAATACATAAGCAAACAGAAGAATTTGATCCTCCCCAGCACAAAGGTCAGTGTCCCTACATACTGCTCCTCTGTGTCAGCTGCTGTGTGTGCATGTTACAGTAAAAGGGGGGTGCTCTAGGCTCTTGTGAATAGTGTGTCGTATACCCAGATAGTGTGTGGGATGTTATTAATAGACCCCATGAGGGCTCAATTTTCAGAAGCCAGGCATTTTAAGATCAGCCAGGTCAGGAACTTCTCACCCAATCCCTGACAGGTACCGTTCAACTCCTGACCACACTACCATATACCAATCTACATGGAAACTTCAGTGCTACAGAATTA
This sequence comes from Trinectes maculatus, assembly GCA_016785345.1. NCBI lineage: Eukaryota > Metazoa > Chordata > Actinopteri > Pleuronectiformes > Achiridae > Trinectes > Trinectes maculatus. Next base: position 109,264 of record JAFBJQ010000231.1, on the reverse strand, counting down.
TTAGTGTCCCACAGGTGAAAAGCTGTATATGTTGTTGTTATATGTCTATCTCACCTGTGGCGGTGCTGGTTTGTCTCTGTAGCTGGGCAGGACCTTGAGTGTGATGCTCCCACTGCAGTCCCTCAGCAGCTCCTGAAGTTCGTGGGGTTTGCTGCCAACCTCACGTCCATTCACCTCCTGGATTATGTCCCCAGCATGCAACATACCCTGCCTGTCAATCGAGCTGCCGTGCAGGATCCGCGTGATCACCATCTCTCCCTGCTCGACACGGAATGTCACCCCCTGGAAAAGGCAGTCATTCAGTATTGAACTCCTGCAGTTCATACGTCGCAGGCAAATTTTATTTGTTTATCTGTGCAGCCGATGTAAAAAAAAACTTATGATGAAGTACTACATAAAAGTAGCCCCAACAAGTGGTCCCAACACAGGAGGTGTAAAACAATTTACAGCCTAACAGGAGCATTACATGTTTCCTCCACAGAGCTGTGGTTATAGAAAAAGCCTGGCAAACTTACCAGTGGTTCCCCAGCTTTCTTCTGGATGCTAATCATCCTGACAGCATCAGCTGGCATAAGTGAATTAATCGACAAGGCATTGTTGTTCACCGCAGCTTGGGGCATTTCATAGCACTTTGCAGCCACTTTGTCATGAGCCTCTATCAATGACTGAAGCAGAAAGATTGAAGGAGATGCAGAGAAAATGTGACAGAAATAAGTCTCTTTCACAAATAAGACTCTTTAAGTCCATTTACAACAGCACCACATTACCTACTAAAACACTACCGTGGCTGCCACAGAAACACACATTTGGTAATAATGCAATAATTAATTTATAAACTGATACTTTCAAGACTGCAATGATAGCAGATTAATTGTTAAAGAAAGAACATAAACCTCTTGTGTTCTTACCCTAGCAGCCACTAGGTAGACTTTGCATGGGTCAGAGACTCCAAACTGCATTAGCAAATGTGAAGAATTACTCAAATAGTAGGCGACAGTCTTCTCCCCCTCACTTTACCCACATAACTCAGGCTGCTATTGGCCCGAGGAAATACACCCCCACCCTCCCATGCTGTGGCTTGTAAGTGGGGGAGAATGTAAAGAGTGACAAAGACGCAAAGAAGACTAACAGGCACACAAGAGGAAATTGAGCAGTGGTTGGAGTAAAAGACTCCACTCTACACATATCTGGTCTATTCATTCCCTTTTAAACCCAGTAACAATTGTTCACAGTAGGAACGCAGCCAGAGATACCTTAAAGTGAGGCTCCTGGAGGATTTTGGCAAGCTCTGCAGCAGCAGCATCTTTTTCTAACAGGATGTTGAGGGACTCCAGGATCTCTGTGACCAGCTGAACATTATTTTCCTGCACAGCTTCTAATTTAGCTTCCTCAAGGCGCTCATGAGCCTACACACACAGATTACAACACGACACAGAGATTACAATACAATAAATACAATAAAATAATAAATGTTACATTTCCAGGTGTATATTCTTATTTATATTCTTATTTTAACACTACAGGAGTTGTACTTTCTGACTCTGTATACAGTGGGCAACATTATACCCTGCATTGGCTGGAAGATTTTTCCTGCATTTATTTTAAACCTAAATTAGCCTCCAGGAAAGATCACTTAATGTGTATGGGGTAGCACAATACCAGCTGTTTGTCTGCAGCTATTATTTTTGTTGAACAAGCTTTGCAAGTTTTGCTTAAGATTTCTTTTTTCATCTCTCTATCTTAAATCCCACTCCACATAAAAATAAGCACTGGCTACCTTGTTAAAATCCGTTAATATAACCATAGATAATCTTGGAAATGTGTATACCTTTGTTGTGCCTTTTTGAGTTTCCATAAGAGCACACAAGTACTGCAGGGGTCTTACCTTGGCAAGGGAGCGTACAATTGGACTCTCCATGATGCCTCTGAGGAAGATGAGATCAATATCCTTGGCTCCTGTGCCTGCTGGCAGGTCCTTCAGGTTTTCCAATACCTGCTGCATAGCTGCAGAGAAAAGACTGCTCTCAGGGAACGTCAACAACAACAACAACACTTTAACCTTAAGATTCCCTTCTATGTAAAACTGATTAGAAATATTATTAGTGACAAACAAAATTACTTCCAGTTATAATACAAATTTATAAAAATCTAAGACAAAACACATTTAAAAAACAGACAATGTGACAATTACGAGAGTTTACAAGGAAAGAAGTGGTAACAAGGAAAAAAGTAGAAAGTCAATCAATAGGCCAATTCACAGAGAACATCCCTCATTTCCATTGCAGCAGCAACAAGCACACAATGTCACAAAGGAATTGTTCTACTAACAGGGCTGCCTTGTGGAGGCTGTACACGCACAGCAAGAAACTGATGCCATTTTAACTGGGTTGGACTAGAAATAGCTATCAATGTCCTGTATCCATTTCTAAGGTCTAAGGATATAGAAATAAAGCTCTCTGCCATGGAAGAAATATTTCATTATTTAAGAACTACATTATTAGATTGGTTTTATTATTTTTGTTTCATTTTTTTGAAATATGTCGTTCATGAAATTATTTCACAAGCGGAAAAATGTCAATATTCACAGGCAGCAGCAAACACTCCCACACAACTATTTCTGGGCAACAGTCACGGTATTGTTCAAATAGTTATTGATGTCAAAATCTTGCAAACAGCATTTCAACAGTCAAAATGAGAGCAAGTAGGACTTTGCCTGTGAGAACCTACCTGAGCCAGACTTTGCATTTGCCACAGTCATGTTTATTATTCCTCAGCTCAGGGTGGTGTAATTCAGGAAGTAGGAAACTTGCTGAAGTCAGTGCACTCTTCACCAGCTTCACCACACAAACCATGTCAAAAAAAGCAGACAGGGACGTTTAGTGCTACAGCCCTCATGAACACACTGAGACATGGAAACACAACAGAAAAACAATGTTTGACTGCTGTTAATGCACAAGTTAGCACAGTTTGCCCTGGTGAATTAAGGGACCAACAGAGAAGGCCATTGAGAGACAAAGGATGATGCCCCTGTCTTTCTAGCTAAAGGATGTGCCAGCCACACACTTGAGTTCCCAGGGGCAATGTCAATGCAAGACAGCAAAAATGAAGATACACAGCCACAAACAAGAACATTAAAGGAATTAACTCACCAGCAAGCCGTGTTCAAATGATCAGTGCAGCACTCCAACATGGAGCCCCAGTTTTCTACAAGACACTCATCTCATACCTATGGGTTTCAGAGAGAATTTGGGGGGGGGGGGGGGGGGGGGGGGGGGGGGGGGGGGGGGGGGGTTGAAAAAAGTCACACTTTCATTATGAGATTAAACCGTCCCACACAGCTGAAAATCCCTCCTGAGTATTGATAAAACCAGGACATTCTCTCTACCCCCAGGGTGTCCCTTCATTACCAAGGCACTTCCTGTTCATTCAGTAATGCTTAAATGCAGCAACTCTGATTGTCTAAGTCAGTCACATGACCAGTGTCTGTTTAAAAGGACTCATTACTACCACCAAGTACAACTAAGTCCAAAAAGAGTGTGCCTCTGGAGAATTGATTGTGTTCTGTGGATTCAGTTTTTCAAAACATTTAAGTGTTAGCAAAAATCGATAGCTTTTGTTTTTATCAACCACGGTGTTTATAAACAAATAAAATTATTTGCAAGATGCAGCACTGGTTTTATGAATAAATTAAATAAATGATCAGCATGTAACTCACCTAAATATTAAACTGAGGCTTGTCTTATATTTGATTCGTTTTAAAATAAGATCACCGATTAATGGCAGTTTCAAACGTTTTGAAATACAAAACTGAGTGTATTTGTGACAACTCCGAGCTCAGACAGAACAGCAACAGTAGAACGTCATGTGGATCTCATTCACATCGACCTGACATTAGAGCCGGTTTTGATGAATGGGGCTCGGCTGAGACCAGGGACACACGGGCTGATCGACTTGAACGAAACACGTGAGGAGCAGGCTAGAGGGAGGTGACGGTTCTACCAGATAAGATCGTGGAAAACAGTTAAACATACAGTATTAACATATTGAATGAACCTCACATACACCATGTTAACATGTCCTGACTTGCTTTACGCGCACTGCGCACGTATAGCCGCTTCCTAAACCACAACCAGAAACTGGAGGATAATTAACAGCGTTTAAAACTGATTAAACGTTTAAAAAAAACTACGTATATAAACGAGCTACAGTCCGTTGGACCTCAGCTACAATGCTGTCATTTATTAATTTATTTTCATTATCCTTTATCTGCTCGATGCCTGCCCCGTGGCAAGTTAGTACTAGCCGCTGCTCATTTGTAGCTCCGAGAGTCAATTTAGCATTGCTAATGATGCATAGCGAACGCTAGCATATGCATACACGTGTAAGACAGTTTTCAGACAGGCAAATAACACCGCTACCTAAATGTAATACAAACGTCGGAGAAAATAAACTCGACCAATTCGGCTTCTTTGTGTTTTCTTGGTACGTAGAAAGAGATCGGTACAGTTAGCTACTAAACAGTTATTAGCTAGTAAGTAACTAACTGTAAATGTGGCTCACACACGCTAGCTACCATTAGCTGGATGTACAGTGAAAGATGAGGAACTACACAGCGTATCACATTGTCACTTCACTATCAGGTACAAATGAATAAATGATACAATACCTAGTTAAAGTGTCAGTCTTCAGTTACGCTTTCATGGTTCCCTTCAACTCAAAGTTGCTTTGTCCACTTGCGCAACAGCAACTTGTTGGTGTATCTCCAGGGAGGCTCTCTGCGCTCCTCAGCCACAACACGGTCCTTAACTGTACCGGGCTAATGACATCCACTGCCGTTCAATTCTGAATTCCTGCACAGCCCACCTACACAACTTACGGTCAACCATATTTACAATTAAATTAATGCAGGAAAACAGTTGGGTAGATATCAAGTGCAGTCACGTTTTCTTTCATCATTGTTTCCTCACAAGATGTCACTGAGCCCTGTGGGTAAAACCCCCCCGACTGCTTCTGTTTACAGACCAGCGGCGCTTCCTGCAGTAGTCTACTGTACATAAAGACTGGACAAATGTTCACCAGAATTTTAACTAAGCAACAGCCCTTATGGATTGTCTCGGTTTTTCCAACTGCAAAGACAAAACAGGATTTAGATCTGTAGGTCTGTTGCTGACAGATTGACTATTGTAAGAGGAGTGTATCAGTAATAATACAATATAATTATTGAGAAACAATATATGTTTAGAATGAAACTACAGAATGAGGGTACACTGTAGATCCTGCTGCCATTAATAGCACCAGTGATATAACACCTCCACATCTGTCCAAGAAATAATGTCATATGTATCAACATCAGCAGGACAGACTGAGGCTCCAAGCAGTTTGCATTCACCAAATCTGGTGGTTCATCTTCCTATAGTAACTAGTAGCTTGGACCTGGTGTAATAGCGCAGTTAACCTAATACTGCGTTACGTGATTTGCTTTTGATGGAACCAGGGCACATGATGAGATTAAACTGTTAATCTGTTTTCAGAGAGGGTGCAGGTACATCTCAGCAGCTTTGATTGAACAAGTAAAAATATATGCAATATCTTATGCGCTTCATTTATATATTTTTACCCTACTACCAGCCCAATGTAATATTAGTTGCAGAAATTAAACAAAATATATTTGCCGTATTTCAAAAATGTTTACATTTTGTTGTTACAAAATGTTACATTACAATATTCACCAGTAGGGAGCACTGTTATTCCATCAGTGAATGGCAATACATTGTCTATCAGATCTCTTTCACAGAAGATACTATAGTGCCTGCTCCAATACTACTTGATGCTTGTTGACCCAAATGAATTTTATTGTAGAGCTGGCAACATTATACACCAAACTCACTGCATTATACAATGTTTATTTCATGCAACACAAGTTCATTTCATGTCTGTAACAGACAGCAGCTTTGTAGTGGTCAGCATCAATATGGAGGCTTCTGCAGCGTCACCACAGTGGCAGTCCATCATATCTGCAACATGAGGAAGTCACTAAAAAGCGTTTCTGACAAACAAAAAAGGCATGCAAGATGTTTAGTCCATATAGACATTCAAGAGGGACAGGGGATACTAAGATCCAATACCGCCAATGATTCTATCCTCTAAATCACCATAAATTACGAGCAACAGTTCTTTGACACAGTTAAATTTACCTTAATATAATGCTTTACACATTTTAATATAATGCTTTACAAACATTTAATAGTAGTACACTAGATTATATGGCTGTTCTGTTTCAGTATCTCAATGTATGCATTGAGTATGAAAAACGACACAGTCAATACAAATTTGTGGGGGGAAAAAATCAAGTGACTATTACTACATAGCTTTGTAAAAATGTGTAAATATTATTTTTTAAGTGTAAAATGAAAAGTGAAGTACCTGATGTAGTTATATCCTGGAATATTATCTGTGCTCTCCCTGACCAACACATCTGAAAATACAGTATCTGGATCGTCTCTTTTCCCATACCTACGCACAATAAAAGACAAACAGGATGTCAATACATCTTTTTACCTGAATGTCGCATGTAAATTGCTCAAACTATGATATTTTATAGAAGTATAATTACTAACCTCTGTCTCGTAATGAGGTTGATGTAGTGTCTTAGTGCAGAATAATATTTTGCAAGTTCCTCAGGTGGTGCCCCTTCCCTGGGACTGGCAGGCTTGCGTGGATATGCATTTATGCCTGAATGAGTACAAGCCAGCAGGCAGAGAGCCAGTATACTCAGCGGCATCAGAGTGCTCCAGCGAATCCTGGATTACAGGGAAAATAAGTGGTCAAAATCACAGTTAAAAATGTCATTCAATAAAGCCACAATGCCAAGATAGAGAAAAAAAAGGCTCTCTGAAAGATGCCCCAGAGATCACAAACTGTAATAGATGTTGGACACATATATTTCAGTCAAAAAGATGATTTTCAATAGAAACCCAAGATAAGAAAAATTGGCTTACATTATAACGCCACACTAGACTCCTAAGGTCCCTTTTCTGGCTGTTCAAAGCACCTCTGTCAGATTCCAGAAATTGCCCTAGTTATATACACTGAGTGTCGAGAGGGGAGGGAGGGTCATTTCATTCATTTTTAGGGTGCTCCTGAGAAACATCTACTGCCTCATTAATTTAGTGATCCTTGCAATGAAAGGCAGTAAAATAAAGAGATGCCCAATTACATAAGTCAAAAAGATCAACAAATCTAAGATATCAAATAAAACTAATCATTGAGCTCTGTGTTTTATGGCATCTGTCTGTCTGCCTGTCTTTGCTGTTAATATTGTAATGTGGCATTCTTTGTTGTTGAACAACGAGGAATTGAAAAAAAAAACAAAATAGAAACAAATGACGTTTTATATTTTCACACACTACTTAAAATATTAGGTTAACATTTTTATGTTTTATTGTAGGATTGATAAATAACTTAATTTTTCTTTCTGCCGTTCCTTCGTGAATAAACCGGAAGGTTTCTCAGTGTTGCGTTGCACCCAGGGAATATACACAGTGACGCACCAAGCGGAGCACGCGCACCAACTAGCTTAGAGGAACTAATTGCTTTGTGTTTTGATTTGGAAATAAGTCAGAAAACTGTATGATAAGAAGTGTTACACATGACAACAAGTGGAAATAAATGCGACTGAATCGTGGCGACAAATGTCACCACGCTGAGTGGTTGACATACGTGTCCTGGTAAGTAACATACGTAAGATAATTTCGAGTTAAAGGCTTAGCAGTCGTGTTCATATAAAGCTTGTTGTAGCGTCATGCTCACGCACCTGAGTGTGTGTGTGCGTGTGTGTGTAAACAAATTTAGTAAATTCTTAGTGAACGCACTTAACAAATTGTCTTATTTTCAACTGATTATCAATTGGTGAACTGGAACCGTTTTTCTTTGATGTTGTCATTGTTTTTGTATTGTCCTTGTACAGTATTGGAATTGTATTTATCAGGATAATACAAATAAACTTGGTGTTTGAAAGCTGAACTCGACAGCAACTTTTATATATTTTTATGTATAAATCAGTTTGTGAATGGTTTTGTTGATGTTTTTATCTAATAAACTAGTTCTCTGTTGTAATACAGAGAACAAATGTTGAAAATGTTGAAAAATGTGGAACAGAGACTAAGCCTTCCTCTGAATACAGGTCAGGCATTTTGATTGAACTGAAAATCCAGCGAGGAGGATCCTGTGCTTCCACTGAGATGTGGAGCCACCTAGCTGATTTCTGTGAACCAGATCTACAGTGCTTCAAGCACAGCTCAACTTGAGGTAGGATTGGATCAGTTCGAAGCTGGTCCCAACGTTGCATCGTACAGTGAATACGCTTTTGATTAAAAGAACCTTTGACCCCTGATTGGAGGAACACTTAACTGGAAGATGTTTTACCTCCAAAATTGACCAGGAGAATTAATTTGAGCTAAATGTTGGACACATTGTGAATAATGCCAGCCATTAATAATTACTTCATATGTTGCTATTATTAAAGGGCCCAGCTTGTAAATTTTCATGTACAGCTATGTTCCCTGTTAATGCTTCTTTGCATTAAATTACAGTTATCTAGGTGCATGCTTATAAAAGTATTGGTCCTCACAAACCTAGAACGAGACTTGTGCTTGAGGAGTGGGTTACATTTACGATAAGCAGTGAGTGTTTGACTACACCCATTGTAGTCTACGTATTTGTGTTGTCAATTTGCAAAATAGCAGTTTGGTCCTCAATGATTTTTTGTTATTAGCAAGTATGGAAACAGCTTTAAGCTATTAGAGGCACAGCATGTTCTGCTCTTTTCTTCAAGTGGAATATTTGAAAAAAAATTAGACAGTCCACATGAGAGTCATAACCAGCATGACAAGTTTCATTAAAACTGATGATTTGCAATTACAAGTGGCAGAGGATGGTCTGTTGTATTTCACATTAAGTTGAAATGTGTGAAAATGCAAAATGCTCATTCATTTTCAGTGATTTTACGTATATAATCCACTAGGCAGCTATATTGATTGTTCTTGTTGATAATGGCTTGGAGATAGTTTTACTTAATTGATTCAGTCATCTGTTTAAACCAGTTAGCAGCTGTCAGCTGAAGGGGAAAATGCTTAAAAGTCTCATTCGTACTTATTGTTGGCCTAAATCCATGTTTTTATTTTTGTCATGTACCATGACTGTAAATGTTTCTAATCTGCACTTAACTTTAAACACTGAGATACATTTGTCTGAAGCAAAAATTAAAGTTTTTTTTTTACAAACAAGTGAGTATAGCTTCAAACCCAAACACAAGTGGGCAGTAAATGTGTCAAACCATTAAACTTTCAATTCCAGTTGATAGAGGGTACAAAAAGCTTTCACCCACGACATGTATGTCGACTTTAATGACAGCTATTTTCTTTGAAAAGCACTCTACTGAAATTTTACGGTAAATTGGTTCTGTTGTTTTCTGTGACAGTCATGTGAGAACTCTACTCCAGACTGACAGCAAAGTCTTTGCAGGACAACTGCAAACCTTCAGCCTCAAATTTTACACCAATTAGCCGGATGTTGTGTGCCAAAGGAACTTATTCCATTCTTCAAATGGTGTTAACGACATGATTTTGATAGATGGCAGGACAAATCTCACTGTAATTCCCAAGATATATTGTTGATGTTCAAAACAAATATGTAGACAGGAAAAAAGTTTGAATAACCTAATTGGTCTTATTCTGAGAGAGTGGCACCGGTAGTGGAGCTAACTTCTGAGAATTCAATGAAACCAAGAAATATAAATCTTATAATAAATAGTATTTCAAATAGTTGGGGTTTATTCTTGACTCCACCATTAAAAATGATAATCATAAAATGCAGTCTACAGGTCATGTTAATGGGATTCACTGAAGTGTTACCTGAAGAGCCATTCATCACCTTTACTTTTGAAATAACTGATGTGATTAATAAATATTCAATTAAAATACCTTGCATAAACCCACACAGGGCCCTTTTTTAGAAAAATTAGGACCAGGTGGTGAAGTCACAGAGAGTCCTGCAGCTGTCATGTCTGATAATATTCCTCATAAACACTCACCACCAAGAGAAAACCAAAGACAGCCATCAAGTGCCACATCCCATCGGCAGGACACAGGCTAATATCCAAGAAACAAAATACTTATTTTACTTGTTGTTATACTGCAAGTAGAGTACTAGAACTCTATCAGTACAGCGGGTGGGTGGGTACGTATCTTGGATAAGGGTTAGAAAAGATAGATGGTTTATTCCCAACCATCTGCATACTGGGTAGTAGCACATAAATTGCTCTTTTCTCAGTGCAACATAAGATTACCATATAAAATGTAAGAAATAAGATTATATATTAACAAATAAGGGATGGGCTTTTGTAGTGTAGAAATATAATTTAAGATGACAACAACGAAAGGGAAACAAGTAATTTTATATTGCCTTGTGTACCTGTAGATACTTAGCTACTTACGTTTCCAAAAATGAAGCTCCTGTTACCTTTGTCACTATCTCGTCCATCATGAAGTCTGACATATATTTCAAAACTGATTGATTGTCTGTCTGGTCTGTATGATTAAGAATTTTCAGTCCACATTGTTAAACTTTAGTATTATGTGATGAGTATAATGCTTGAGGCTCTTGTTATGTGACGCTACAGAGAATCATTATCTTTATTCATCAGTGTGTTCAAACGTTAATGTGAATCACACTCATCATTTTGTCTCTTATGTAAGTAAGTGACACATTACCAGCAGGCACAAAAGACATTCAAACACCAGGTCCTCTCAGGCTCTTTGCAGGCATCTCTTGCTTCATTAGATTTTTACATTTAGTTAATGTTCCGATCCAGTATTACTTGTAGTCTGTGAAGCAGAATGGTCACTCACAAGGAAATTGCCTCGGTGTGTGTGAGATTGTAATGATGCACTTGTGTAATAAATGTTTGCCGCTGTTTATGATTTTGGTTCAGGGTCTGATTCTCTGCAAAGTTGTTTTATGGTCCATAGGTATTTGGAACGTGTCTAAAAATGTCTATTTTATTGTAGTGACAAACTAAAAATGTTGCAGTTCAGTTGGCACCCCATCGTTACAGACTGCAGTGTATTTGCATGTTTTCATGCCTTTATTTCTTTGCCTTCAGTACATGTAAAATATTAAATATTTTGAAAGTTGTTGATCTTCATTCTATTAGTTCCCACTAGTATATTATTTATTGTTTAGATTTTAGTGCTAGAATGAGGAAAAGGAGGAAAATACATGTATTTCTGAAGAAATATTTATATATCCTTATATATTTTTTAACAATACTTAAGAATTTAAAGGTGATGCAAACTCTTGTTTATCAACTTTTCAAAGAAACTCAGCTGAAATTTTGATAATTATATACTGTATATGCCTTTAAATAACTAGAGTAGCATAAAACTGTCATACTGTATCATGAAAGAGGCTCATTAAAACGCAAGAGAAAACTCTTAAATTGTATATTTTTATAAGATAAAATATTGTTTATTTATAATCATCAAAATATGTTAAACATTTTTTTCATCAGCAAACAAAAAATCATATCATATCATGCATCTCAGAGAGAGCAAAGAAAGGCTCCAATACTTAATTTAAATAGGAAAGTCTGCAAACTACATCAATGATTTGCCCTGTGTTGTCACTTTGTGATGTCAACATCATATATGAAGTCCTCTGGTAGCTTCTCAGCAGGGATATTCCTCAGCTGTTCATCATAGTTGCGGAGAGTCCAGAGTTTCTCCAGTTCATACACATCTCTGGTCTTTGGCAGCATGAAGTGAACAACCATATTACCTAAAGGGAAGACAAATACATATTAGTAACTGTAATGACAAACAAAGTATACATGCTAGGATAGTAAGTTTTATATACCAAAGTCAATACACATCCAATCCTCTGAGTCTTTCCCTTCTATTTTCACATTTGGATCTCCATCTTTCTTCAGAAACTTATACTAGAGGAAAATCACAATTTGTGTAAGTCAGTAAAAAAACTATTTTGAAAGCAAACAGTATCTAATGAGAATAAAGAGGACATTACCACTTTGACAGCATAAAGTGCCATTGCGCGGATATGTCGTTGTGATATACCAGTGACGACGATAAAATAATCTGCATATTTGATCTGGTCTGGACATCTGATCACACAGAGGTCCACTGCATTTTCCTGACGCAGCAGTGACACCAGAACATCAAGTGTGAACGTTTCTGGGGATTCTGGACAAAACAAGAGGGAAAGATTGGCCTAAAGACATTCAATTAATCTTAATACAATAATTTTTTTGATTTTTTTTTAGATTAAGTATATCGGTATTTTAGCTTTAATACAAAGTAAAACTGCTCACTTTGACTCGGTGTTCTGCTGTCTTCGTCCGTCTCCGGTGACTCCTCCTGAAATACGGCAGTGCCGCTATCTGAATTACTGTGTTCACTGTGCACATCTGAGTAACCTCGCTGTGTGTTTAGATGATAGTAGTAAACATGTGGCCACCGCTGACGTGAGGCTGGTGTCGATGTTAAACGCGGATTGTGACGCTGGTCTGTGCGACTCGAACAGACGTTTCTAAAAACACTCGTTTGTCCTAGACACAGCCTCCTTTTAAACACAGATAAAAGTAGATTCCTGGAACCACTGAACGCAGTCATGATTTTAACTAATATAACATCGCCGTCACAGCTTAAAACAAGGACTAATGTAAAAACAGGAAGCGATTCTCGCTCTCGGCTTCCCATTGGTCCGCGCGGCTTCTTTGTTGGTGGAAATGTTTGTTTCCACCAACAAAGAGCACACCCCTCCGATCACAAAAGTTACTGACCCTAATTTTACAAGACAGATTGCAAAGTGAATTGCCTTGTGATTTAGACTTCGCATCGGTCTGTGAAACAACGTCGTTATATCGGTCATGCATGTTTGATATTTGCATCTTGGAAGACAACCAATCTTTCAAATAAGTAATAATGGTGTAATATTAATTATTTTTACACTGTCACTCTATGGCTGTAAACGTTATAGCAGTAAATTATGTCTTCCGTGCAACTGCATTGCAGATTGACGCTGCTACATTATATACCCTTATAATTAATGACATAAAGCATGGTGTAAAAATCAATATTTGTATTTATTAATGTAAGAAAATCTGTTAATCCTGAAAACCTATTGTTTTACAAAATCAATCTCTGGCATTACAAACATTAATGTATACATTAAACATTATAATGGAAACATTATAAAATTGTAATTCAAGTATGTAAACAAAACATCAGTTAGCCTGAACAACACAGAACAATGTCCATTTTTGTACAGTGCGGTCCCCTTTTTTGAATATGAAGCGAAGCTCAGATCAGTCTCTATTCATCGTCACAGTCAGAATCCATTATTACATTCAGTCTCAAGCCCACTGGGATATGGTCGGTAAGGCCAGCGAGCTGGGTTATAAAGGTCACCTCTTCAACTTCCTAAATGGAGACAAAGACAGTGTCAATAGATAACTTGTGCCTTATTAAGAAATGACCGTAAAGTATCAGAAGCAATGGAGAAGGAACAGTAAAAACACTAGAGGCACCTACTGTTTGGCAGTGTTCTGAAATGGAGCTTTCACGATACAGGATATAGTCAATCCGGCGTCCAACCCACGGCTGGCCAGTCTCAGGGTAAACCAATGGACAGCCTTCAGCAGGGACAGGTGGCGAAATATACTGCTTTCTCAGCTCTTCACTCTCTAAAGTTCTACAGAGAAACAGAAAAGGCAGAGTGGGTCTTCATATTTTTATGGAGAATAAAATGAAAGAACGTCTGTGTTCTCATCATATTAGTGGTGCTGTGCTGAAGAAGTGTAACTGAATGTACCTTTGTAAAGTCTCTGGCTTATTTATATCATCCACATACAGTGTAGGCTGTTCCAGTAGAGTGCCTATAGAAAAGGGGTCATCGTAATACCTTATGAGTGTCAACATATATTGTAGATAGACAGTATTCACAATTGTTAAATGGATTGATAAGCAACATACCAATAACCCAAGGCTTCTCTTTTCCAGGCCCTGCCCTGCAAGGATCTCTGTATTCCTCAAACAGACAGTGATTCTGTTCCAGAGTGTCATCTACACAAAATAAATAAATATTAATGTAAATATTAATATTTCTTAACAAAACTATTGTAGAAAATAGTTTTGTTTATTTCTTAAAAAAGAAAACATTTAAAGACAGAGACACACCTGGTGAACAGTTGTCAAAGTTAAAATCACCACAGAGCACATCAAATACAACATCCTCATCTGGGTCTCTGTTGGCAGCTTGAAAATCACCAATCCACTTGGTTACCATGTTCAGCTGCTCACAGCGAATTTCCCCCTCACCTGAAAAGAGATCACAGAAAAGCCATCATAAACTAGTTTCCTGAAAAGTATCATAAAATATTCTGTTGTCCTGAGCAGACCTAATCAGAAATGGTAACTTGCCCTCAGGAGCATGGAGGTGTGTGCAGTTAAAATAGCCAACCACATTCTTCTGTTTCTTATTCTGACCGATTAGCACCTACAAAAAAAACACCAATGCATAAAATTTTCACCATCTTAACAGTACTACAACAGTATGTAGAGAAATATCAGTTAATGATTGTGGCCTAATAGAGGACATTAGAAATTTACCTTTGCAGAGAGGAGGCCCTTAGCAGCCAGTGCATCTTCCCCACGACTGTTGGGAAACCAGTGGTACTGGGCCTCGAGCACAGGGAACCGGCTTGCCAGGAACAGTCCACTGTTGAAGAACTTGAAAGAGGAACATCTGCATGGTGGTTGGCACGCATACACACCAATGTCATATAGTATGTGTCCAAACATGGGTCTCAGTAGTTTGGTGAGTTTCTTTGCAGCCCTCTTATCAAAAACTTCCTCTAGGCACAGTATATCCACATTGGCTGGAAACAATGATGATATCTCCCATGGTACATCATCTTGCTGGCGGAGACCCTGAGACAGCAAAGCTCGGGGAGGACTCCGGTGACCTGTTGGATCCTGCTGGTTGGAGTTCTGGTTCGAGTTGTGGATCGTGGAGGGTGACTCATTTAAGGACTCCTCTGTATCATCACAGGGCATGTAAACTACTTGACTATTGGACTTTGGGAGAGAACCTCGTGCTTCATCTGAATCTGAATGGTGACACCCAGAGGGTTTTGCCTCTCTATCTGTAGCACCATATGCAGATGAGTTAACTGTGGGGAGTATACTGCTGGAGGGGCTGAGAGTACCACAGCTACTGGGGGAGTCGACAAAGACGCGGATATGGGGTCGACACACACCCTGCACAATGCGCTGACCAATAGCTGTTGCCCTATGCTGCGTGTGCCCCAGGTTGTTAAATCGAGCCAGGCAATCAGGCAGAAGACACAGGTTTGCTGTGGCAAAGCCAAACGATGCCTTTCCTACCAGCTCAAAGCCCCTATGTGTCTCCTGTTCTGGTGAGGATGGTGTCTCTCTGTGGTAGTAAAAGGGTCTGCGGCAGCTCTGAAGAGGAGCCCAGAGCAGAAAGCCTAGGAATGCTAAGGGGGCTGTTGCGATAAAAAGAATGAAGAAAATGATGGAACCAAAAAAGACCTTGAGGGGGTGGAGGTAGCATTCCTGCTCCTGTCTCTGTGATCGCTCCTGGGTGGTGGATTTGCACACAGCAATGAGGCGATCAAGAAACCAGAAACAAGGCAGGATGAGTCCCCATCCCACAGCATGTAGGCCTGCAACAAAGCAGTTGGGGAAGGGCGATATCTTCAGGGCCATACCTCTGCCCCTTATCTAAGCAGTAATCAGGTTGAACAACATTGGGACGTCTCACTCTTGCCTCATCTCAGAAAATTCTGCTTCATGGGCTTCATTGGACACTGAAGACAGAAGAGAGAGAGATCAAAATAACATTAAGACATGGCTCAGATCTTCCCACAGACAATAACAGTCAGGGCTCTCTGAAACACCTAGCTCTCATTTCATTCTGAATGCATGCCTGTACACGCAGTTGAGGAAAGAACATGAGGGAAGTGACAGCTGTCATGACATGAATGCTGTATGGGCCGAGGCAGTGTGAAGATCAGACTGGCTTAGTGCACACTTATGCAACATGTTCTAATCACTTTTAAAGCAGAGAAAAACAGTGTAAATTGCGTTTAATCCCGCAGACACCATCTGCGCAGTGTTGTAACCCCTGTGAAATAAGGACTAAGGTAAAGGCTGAGAACCACACCTTTATGTGGTTTTACATTCTAATTGTATTATGGGAGGGTTACTGGGCGTACCAAAAGTAAACACATTGAAACAAATGCCACCGTTTTTTAGTTGAAATTAATATCTCAACAACAGTACAGTCAATACTACAGATAAATATTTTACAGTCACAATAATATGTAGATTTCCCCATTAGCGTTAGTGTGTCTAATTTGGAGACTTCATTCCCTCTGAAGACGGGGGGCTCCGATTCCTCAGCTGAAGATGGATAAATATCTTCAGCTGAAATATTACCAGTTAGTTGCAAACCCCCTAAACCAAGATTATACTTAGAAAGACCCAGTTCAAGTCAGGAGACCATAAATTCAACTATGATGTAATCGCTCTGTACCTAATAATAAAAACGTCTCAGAGTCGTAGCGGCTGTTCAGCCGAAACTCATACAGGTAGCAGTCCATAGGTATGCTAAGCTAATAGTTTCACTTAGTAAACTGCACGTAAATACTTTCAAACCCCACAGTAACGTTTGCTGTGTAACCACAACATGTGTCCGTGTCATTATAGCGTTTCTGATTTCTCACACGTGAGACATCCCATGGAGAGTCTGCTCCCATGTATTATTATCGCAGATGAAAGCTGTCACCTGTCCCGCTGCGGAGCTAGCTAAACACACTCCGCTAACGTGGCAGCCTTAATGGACTTACCTTAGGAGCAGCAGCGGGACAGTCCGTCTGATGAACACATGCAGCCAGCACTCTAGCGATGTGTTGGTTTTTATCACGTTTAGTCTGTTGTCGCGTGTAAAATGAAATACAGAAAATATTAATAACTATAACCAGACGTGTAATATGCGTCCAACCTTCTCTCAGCTCTCATCACGGGCGTTATTAAACCACGCCCTCATGGCGTTGTCATTGTGTCTGGCCCGTGTGTCACGTGACCTCACCTGAGGCCGACTTGTTCCAGACCGAGTAGATATGATCATCCTGAGCCAGCGCTACTAGGACTGGAAACTGGATACAGACTGAGTCACGCCATTGAAATTAATGTTTTACATTCCATTGTTATTTTTTGTGTGCATTCATCAATTGCTTAGAATTAAGTCTTGGATTTCTGTGTTCATTTCTTGCCATTAACTTAGAGACAGCTTATGATGTCAGGAACCGTCCTGCATGATGAGACTTCCTGATAACTGTAAAAACTACAAAGCAGCAATATGATGGCCTAGTTTCTGGCATCTGAACTACCACCCACAACTGTTGTTCACTATGAAGTGAAACACAAGGGCAGTTCACTCTGGTTACAGGCTGGGCTGTATCTCATGATCCACAATGTAGGGCATACTCTTAGTAGACATCACTGTGGTAAATTAAAAATTACTTTCACAGATATTAAATATTGGTTGGTTAAATGCCTTTTTATTTGTGGTGTGAAGAAACCAGTTAAACAGTTTGAGAAACATTGAAGGTTTTGTCTGTTCTGGCTTGAGTATATGATGAGTTTCACCTTGCAGGTTTGCAGCGTGTATATGAATGAGCAATCGAGCAAATGAATTTGTGGTTTCATTGTCTAAAAAAACATGTTTTTCTGTAAGTGAAATCTCATTACACAAATATCATGCAATGCCATTACTAAATGGCAATAGCTTTCATCTACCTTCCTGTCAGTGGATATGTGCTAACCTACAAGAGAAGAGGAAAGTCTTTAGAGTTCCTCCTGAGTCATGTAAGTGGAACGTTACAGTCAGTATTGTCAGTTGTTCTTCACAATTAACTGATAATAACACAAGTTATGGTTGATGTTTTGCTCAAATTGTGTGTCCGTGTGGACTGCAGTTTGTGGGAGACCTGAAATTGGGGTTGCCAAAGACTGGATGGTTTTCTTCCTGATGTTGAGCAATTTAATAACAAGAAAATTCATATGCTAGTCTTGTCAGACTTACCACATATCTATTACAGCTAGCAGAGTGGATATTAAAGTGACAGAGAAAACAACTAGGAAATCAGTCAATAAGTGGTAAAAATTAAGTTGTTGTAAAAAATACACAATGTTCGACACCAATCGTGTTTCGTTTTGGACTCTAAAGTTGTCTCACAATAATTGTTCATGTTTACTATTACGACATGTCAGAGATAAGCAATATCATGACCAGAGCACGACAAAAATTAAAACATTACTTTTATAAAGACATCCAGAAACAGAAATTTCTCCACTGAACTCAGATGAATATCTGAAAATAATTTTTAAAACCAATTTCTATTCCTTTCCACTGCAGATACCTCTAAGCTGCAGCCTAAGTGCCATCTACTGGCAGAGAAAATTCCCTACAGTACCTTGCATCTCCTCCACTGTACAGTATAATTGTTGGAGCTTTGCATGCTGCTGTTAAGGTCAATGCTTTCCTTGACAGCATAAAGCAGTGACTTCAGCTGATCATTTTCCTGTCCCAGTTGCCCATTTTGTTGCAAACAAGTTGGTAACTACTTGCTCCAGGTCCTCTTTGAAGCTCCTAGGTCAAGAGCATCGACAACAACACTCAACACTTCCATATCACTGATAAGGACTGCTCTATGAATTATTTCATAAATCACTTCAAATTAAAACACACCAGAATTCTGTAGTGATTCTGTCAAGATTTTTTCACTCAACACAAAAGACAGAGACAGGGATTTTAAAAGATATTTATTTAGTTAGAAAATTTTCTTCACTTTGAACATAAACAGCGAAAACCCCAACTCAAAGAACCTTATCTAGCAGTTCACCTATATCACACAGTCTAATGTAACAATGTTTATTTTGGTCATTTTATGTGTTGGCTCATAGGTTAAGCTTGATTTGTCTTGACCCTGGAAATGGTTAAGAAAAAAACAATTCAGACCCACTCACTAACTTTTTCCTGTTGTTTAACCATACCCCAAGATGTTCATCCACTTAGAAGTCCTAAAGGAGCAACAAAATGAAATCATAACTGCAGCTGAGCTTGTAACAAATTGTATGACATAGATATAAGCTCTGGAAAAAGCAAGTGTGTGACTCATTTGTCAATTCTCTTCTAGAATAAGAAATTATTGTCTAAATCAAGATAAAGTATTGTACCGCAGGTACCCAAACTACAACATAGAAACTCTATATTTTCATAAAAAGTTTACATTTCCACAGGGTGAATCAAAGAAATCTGTGATCAATGCACACTAAAAGACAAAAGAAGCAGAATTCACTTTTATACATAAATCAAAATTTAGTTCCTTGTGCTCAGCCCCTTGCTTTTCCAAGAATAGCAAGAATATAGAGGAAAATGTTGATGATATCTGTGTAAAGTGTAAGAGCAGCAAAGACATATTCCTCTGGACTCAGGGACAGCTCCTTGTTGCCAAGCAACAGCTGTGTGTCAACGGCCAGGAACTGTAACAAGGAAGAAATTCACAATGGGTCAAACCTGTTTAACTAATATCCTTAACAAAAAAGACAGTAAACCAGTTGATATGGGAATTTATACCAAAACAGCTAAATAAATTATACCAAAAAAATTATGGATTTAAAAATTAACAGCAATAATCGACAAACTGTTATACACAGCAAGCCTGTGAATATTCTCATTCATCCAGGTCATAGTTATCTCAAGGAGATGAATCGAACGCAACTGGATTTTTGTTATACACAGCCAGCAGTTTTTATCAAGCAAATTCTGTTAGACAGCAGCTTAATTGAAAACTGCTGCCACCTTCTCTGAGTTCTCCACTTTGGAACACAGTGCCTGAATGTTTTAAATTTTTGATGCTGTGGAGCTATGTGGTCACACTGGCAACAAAGCTTTATAAATATGCAAAGTTGTGAGATAAAATCAAATCTGAAACTATCTTTGTCTTAGTTACATTCCTTTAGCCAACATGCCACTCACTAATGTTTACATGATGTAAACCGCTGCTCATCTCTCCTCCTCTTTACCAAATTACCAAAATGGCACCAACTGTGTCAGTGGGTTTCATCTAAGATGTTAATAAATAAAAAAAAAAGTCACACTACTGATACAGCGGTACTGACCTTTTCTTACAACCATCCCATCAAGTTTTGCTCTCTGTCTCTGTCACTGTCACCATATACAGACAAACTGGGAGAAAACAGCGTGGACTTACACAAGTGAAGAGCAGTGCTCCCAGTCCAGCATACACAATGTCCAGAATCTTGTTGCGGATGAAAATGCAGAGGAGTCCAAAGAAAATCAGGACAATTAAACAGACGAAAAGCACACCATAACAGGAAGTGAAGTCATACTTGGTCTGTAGAGGGAAGCCAAGAGAGACACTGAGGTTAGCTCCATTTCGGATTGTGGTTAATGTATGTGACATTAATACAGTTTGCAGTGACTGAAAGATACAAACCTGCAAGGAGAAGATGACAACTGTGAAGCAAACAACTGATGTGATGCCCACTGCCATGATTACAGAGTCAGTGTGATGGTAGCTGGCGATCATTCCCACCATGTAGGACAAGCTGAGCGTCAGGATGGACTGAATATAGGAAACACAAGTACGGAACAGAACTGCTTATAGGAAATGCAATTTCAAGGTAAGAATAAAAAATATTTTCTACTTATATGAAAAAAACAGCTGCTTATTCAATTGCATATTTTAAAGAAAGGATTACAGAGAAGTAAATGCAAGATGACAGTTGTCCTGATCAGATAGGACTGGACTTCCTGACCCCCCCCACCCTCCTTTTATATTTAGGAAAAACAAAGTGTGAGCAGGCTAACCAGTGCAACCAGGTTCCAAGGGTGTCTTCGGCGGAAGCTTCCACAGCAGCTGATCATGCAAACTGATACAAAGAACACAGCATAGGACACCAAGTAGGTCCAGGCGTTCACCCTTACGAACATCTTGACTTCATCCACAAAAGTGAAAACAGCAACAAAGGCAAAGGTCACCATCAGCTGAGCAGTCAACACCAGGAATACCTAGAATGAAAAGTGAGTTGTTATTATTATTATAAGATTAAAAAATAAATAAAGTTAGAGGTTGTTTGTGTATCACATGATGTGAAGTGAACACACATCTAGATTCTGATAAAAACACTTTTAACATTTTTAAAAATTATTTAAATTCTATTAAGAAGGCTTTTGCAGCTTTGGCTAGGAATAAAGTGGTCTCTACATCAGAGTAAGCATATAGTAAAAAAAAACTCTGTCACGTAACATATAATTTTAGCTTTTCTTCAGTCACTCTCCTCACCTTTCGAATAAAGGCTCGTCTTATGGTCTTGTTGTCTAATCCAAAATCAAAGTCTTGATTCTCATGGAAGGCGGGTGGGTCATCATGGTTAGGGTAAACATCATCTGCCATGGCACCAACCAGAAATATCAAATTGATTAAATTATGTAACAAATCTACTTAAACAAATGGCACTTTTTGAAACACTATCGAAGTTATCATTGATACCGTAGCCTGGTGGAGAATATGGTTGAGTGGAGGGATTGAACCCATATCCCATGCCGCCTTGAGGATTTGTGACACCCCCAACGCCTCCAGCAACACCTGGAGCAAAAGCTGTTGGCGGTGGGAATGGAAGGCCACCTGCAGCAGGGCCTCCAATCACATTTGAGCCCGGCATTTGCGTGTCAAATGTGACGGGAAAAGCTGTTGGCGGTGGGAATGGAAGGCCGCCTGCAGCAGGGCCTCCAATCACATTTGAGCCCGGCATGTGCGTGTCAAATGTGACGGGAAATGCTGGCCCCGGCGGATAGGGTGGAGGGGGTCCTCCTTGGACAGGATTGTATTCAGTCTTCTCAGTGTTCATCTCTGGTTTGGATCAGGAGCTAGGACCAAATGACGTGTTGGATTATCCGAGTAGCTCTGAAAAATATCATATGAAAGGTTAAATTCATATTTTTAACCACAGACATTTTGACTAGTCTAGTAAGAAGGGTCTTCCCTATTCAAGACTTTGATTGTTGTTATTGTTTACCCATCAGGAAAAAAAGCCATTTTGACTGGGGTATATTCTGGAGCAACATGGAGTCTGTTTTCAGTCGATACAGGTTTTTTTCTCCTGTACCCGAGCCTAGCCTCATGTCATACCACTTGTGTTTACGGGCCACTCACCTGCCCCTATGTTTAGCTTAATGCTAACAAGGTAGCTTTACCTTAATACGCAAATGTATGGTTTCCATATGCCGAGTCCTAATCGATATGTCATTCTATTGATTGCCTTTATATTCCCCGAGGTTTCGCGAAGACTCGCGAGATTAAGCTGCTACATTTAGGCCACACATTCCGCATTCAGACGAAAAAAACGTCGTTTTATCCGCGTTACCAGTATTAATCGAACTATTTCTGTTAAAATAACACACGGGACTACTATCCGGAAACAAAGAACGCGTAATGTGGCTTTTTTTAATCGTACCGTCATCACACACAATAGCGAAACAATAACGTTAGCACAACAAAGGATCGACAATGCTGTGATACCCGAAGCCGGATAATACTACTCACATTATTCACAACCAAAGTGTATATCCCAGATGACGTCCTCTTATTATCTCTGTTTTATTTATGCAGGTTCTCTCACACTTTGATCATTTTCGTTCACCTCGAATTCCAGGAACCTCCTGCCCCCCTGACCCCGCCCCCAGGCTGCGGAATGCGGCGTCCACTTCCCGTCACCCTGGTTGGATTGTAGATTTAACAACGAGGTACATGTACCTCATCTGGCAAATACTTTTATTTGTTTGTAACAAAGAAAACGGTCGTGTGAGATTAAACAAGGTTGCGTTTATAACATTTCCCATCATCCACGAAATATGAGATTTATTACTATGAATGGCGTGACGCACTTTGCCTGATTAAATGATTCACGTTTGTTCGATTTTAAGATACTAATATATCATTAAGCGACGATTTAAACAATTAGCATTAAATCAAGCCAAACATTCCCAGCCGTGTTTACCACTAGGATTCTGACACGGTGTCATTAGTATGTGTTCATAGCCTATATTTACAACAATCGCCAACGCACATGAACGCAGCACTCTTAAACGTAGTCAAATAACTAAAATCGAAACTTACTTGCGCTCATCTTCCTGTGTAGGTAGGCCACGTGAGGCCAACACAAACACAGGGAACAGGAAGATCAGGCAGCTCAGTTCCAGTGTGATGGCATGAAGGAGTGAACCAGCAGGGGTCAGGAAGGTCACTACTTTGCAAGACAAAAAACTTAAAAGGCAAAGTAGACACAGTCACAGCATCTGTTTAACTAGACCACACAGTCTTGATACACTAAACCCTGTCTTCATCTATCTGTTGTGCTCCGGGTCACAACACGGGTTTCTTCACAGATTAACATAAACATTAGAACCGGGGAGTGTGTGAAGGATTGCAAACAGGTGATAAAGACAGCCAGTAGGACTATAGGGTCCCTCAAACTTCAGTACGTTTGTATGTCAGCAGTTTGGCTCTGATCAGCTGCAAAAGTATTTTGAGCGTTATTTATGTTAAGCTTTTAAAGTTTGAGTTTACATAGCAAGAGTGTCTTAATATTTTTGATGTTTTTGATCATTTTCATTTAGTCAGGATTCATGTTTGTGATTCATGCAACACAAACATCTACACTGGCTTGAATGCAAACAGAAGCATTGAACTCACCAGCAATGGTTCAAGATTAAACTTTTTTTAAAAGGTGTATTTACTTTTAGTAGGTAACTCACCCCTCCTCCAAAGCAGGATTAATATTATTAGTGGTTGAGTCTTGCTAACTGTGGTTAATGATAGCAATGGTTTGCATCATAGTTTGAGTAAAAACACAAAAAACACAACTCACTGGCCGCTCCTGTGTATTCAGATAGCATGTAACTGAACACTAGGACTGTAAAATGTACATGGAAATTCCGTCTACATTATTTACCATCTTCAAGAATTTGGCATTCTTATCCATAACTGTGACCATGTGACATGATTTCATCAATAAACAAAAATTACACAAACACAAAAACAACAAAGAAGTTAAAGGTAAATTTCTTTTATTTCACAAATTAAAGGTTTGCATTATTTTAAGTCATGCATCACTAACTGCAAGGTGAAATGGTCGATGCCCTTGCATTAGAAGACATTTAATGTCAAGAGACATCAAATGTAAAAAAAAAATAAAAAGTTAAAACAGTCATCACACTGTCCTTTATCAAACTGGCAAGTATAAAAAGTGATATTAAAGAATGAAGAATATTTTAGACAACATTAAATCTACAGAAAACAGAAAAAGCATTGGAGTTATTGCTACCTTTCCACTTATTTTGTTCTTTATACACAGTATAGTGTGTTGTCGAAGCCAGGTTTAAACGTTCTCAAACCACATATGCTCTTGATCATGAAAAATGCAGCAGTGCATGCAGACATGTTCATTAGCAGGCTTCATACTAATACATGAACACAAATAAAGGGTTTGTTTTTACTTTAAGGCTCCATAATAAATACATAAATAGCATAATTTAAAAGGCACAATATGTTTTTTTTTTCAAAAAGAAAGATTCACATTCAACAATGTTTCTTTCCCTGCTGCTGAGTTTACTTGAGGTGCAAATTAAAGGGAAGAAAAGTGAGTGCTTTTGACGGCTTCCGCTGTCACTTCAGCATTTTGTTCAAGAAAATACATTTTGGAAGGAACTAGTTGAGGATGTCTAATCTATCTCACGCCAAACACTTTGTAAAAAAGAGAAACAAAGTCCTAAAGTTTTCTATAAATGTCTGCATAGGTTTACCAAACAAAATACTGGTCCAAAACTATGACATCATGAAAACTGCATGGTAATGCAACATACTGTTCTTATACGTATGCAAGCGTTTTCGTTTTTCTGGTAGTGGGGGAAACAAATCCGATTATAAGACATTAATGGTATTGAAAATTTAAACAAATTCCACTTAAATATATACACACAGAATTCAGAAGTGTTTGTCATGAGGTTCAGTGAGTGTACTTCAATTAACATTAAACATTATTTTACTACTGAATAAATATGTAAATATATTCAATAATGACAAAATACTGATCTTGCTTGAATAAAAATATACAGCAAGTTCTCATTTATCTCTTTTTTGGTTATCTCCTCAGGCTCTTTGGTAGAAGAACTGCACAGATGAAACCCAGGACTGACAATCACCATTCCACCGTCCTAACTTCGCCCTCTTAGTGGGAGGAGATGATCGCCCTTGCTTTCCTCATTCAAGGTAGCTTTTATGGTTTTACTGCATGCGATCTGTCTGAAGCTGCTGAGGCTGGTACTGGCTGAAGGCTGCAGCTGCAGCAGCAGCCCCTGGGGTGGCAGCAGTGGCTAGCGGCTGTTGGACAGCATATCCATACCCGGCTGCCGTCATGTAGCTCGTTGGTGCAGGTGAGGCTGCGTATGGATATTGCTCATAAGCAGCTGCCGCAGCAGCAGCAGTGGCAGCTGCGGAGTACTGAGCGTAAGTCGCTCCTGTATAGTCAAGGTATGGAGAAGTGGCAGCAGCAGCTGTCGCTGTAGCAGCAGAGGGTTGCACATGAGGGATCACCACACTGGGTTGGACAAAGGCCTGAGGGTAGACATAGTGTGCAGGGATCCTGTAGGACACAAAGACACACAGAGTCAAAACAGAGCCTCAACAAGTCATCTGTTCAACGCTGAAACTATATTCTGGAAAACTGAAAAGCAGGCGCCACAAATACGTAAATCCAGTCCCCAGAGCACAGCAAATCCATTCATTAACAACTGAAAAACCCTACCTAGAAATGAAAAGTTACGGAGCGAAAGCAGCACCACAAAGAAACTCAAGCGCAGCTTTTAATGAAAAAAAAAAGCACCTGAATCTGAAACACAGTAAGGCATTAAAAAAAAAAGACGCAGCCCAGCTCTGCACCCAGTGTCTCGTTTGAAACCGTATTTGACAAAATGCGAGCTTATCGCACAACACCACAACATATCAGAATGAGGGGTGGACATTATTCTGTCCACACACTGCCACACCAACACCACACATACAGGCATGCCCACACATGTTAATAGGTCCTTAAACACAAACCATCGGCTCTGTGGCTCTTTACATTTGAGGAAAAAATGAAACGAATTGCAATTGCATGTAGATGTCGCTGCTGAGTTAACCATACAGTTGTCAAAGAAGTGGGTGCTTGGTGATATTAGGTTGTGCAGACGCCTTGTTGTGTCTGTTTGGTTCAAAAAGAAGTCTATTTAAATATGATACAGGGCGAAAGGTGCTATGAGGCGATTTCTAGTGGAAGAGTACTATTCTGTATGTAGACCAGGGTATAAATGAACAAATACAAGCCTGAGTATCTGGGGAAGTTTGGTCCCACTTGAAACCTGTGTTAAATTTACCCTCTGAAAATATATTGAGGAGCAGGTGTGACACTGTTATATCTGTCCATAGACACGTCTCCTCCCCCTCTAACAGACATACACCCCCACACAAACATACACACCAGCTTGACTGACAAGGGAGGCTGGAAGCATGCTATTTTTGCTCCCCTTGTCATCTCCAAAGGACAAGCTGATCTTCTCCTTCAGTAACACATGGCAGGGAACTCGTCAACTGTAATGGCTGCCTACACCACTCGACTGTCTCAGTGACTCTGCATATTTTATTCCAGTGGCCTAGCTGATGAAGAAGTTGTTCTTGTTTTCACAAACAGGGATGGATAATCCACTGCTTTTGTCCTGTGGCTGCATAATAATCACAGGAAAAGTTAAATGTGTTTGCCTATAATAGTTATAATGGATAATTTTCCATTTAACGAGAAAGGGACCAATGTGCTGTTATTCGTTCTTTGTGATATGACCTTGTTTTAATGTCAGTTTTTTTTAGGTGCTAAATGGACACATCTGAAATTAGATGAGCATTTTGTGGTCCTGCAAGTCCAGAGCTAAATAAAGGTGCTTTGTAAATCACCAGGACACATGGGTAATCCTCAGCACATAACCAAAAGGCTTCATGGGCACATGGCTCACTCCACCTGTTGTCCACAGCCGAGCGGCCCTGTCTGTGCCATACATTATTAACAGCACTGCTGAGTGACTCCTATTTTCCATCTGAATTTGAGAGGCCATGGAGATCAGTGTGGCCAACAGCTGCTACCTAGGAGACCGCCTAAGATCTCTGTCTCCAACGTAGAGCAGCGAACATTTGTCTTTATATATATAAAAAAAGGACTGGACATTTTTTGTTTATCATAAAGCTAAACTACAAATTCATAATCAAATGTAGAAATATATAATATCTAAAAACTGTTCAATACATAGCAATCCATCTTCAAATTAGAAACTTGCTATTTTATCAACATGGTGGGAATCTAACATCTAATAATTAAAAGCATATTTTAATTTTACTGGCAGATGCAAGTCCTTAATGAGAAAAATGCAAAGACAGGATATTTTCGGTTTAGCAGAAGAAAAACTCTGTATCATGTACCTGTAAATGTAAGCTACAAGTAAAAGCAATGGGTTAATAAAAGAAAACACAGCATCATGGGTAAGAAAACAGAAAAAAAGAACTCCCACATGCAAGCCAGTGTTTGTTTTGTTGTAGGGGATAGATTTGGAAATTAACACGATGTGAGTGATCATCAGCCCCCTTTTAAGACAACAAAACACAATCAACTTTATGTTAACTAAAACTGTGGGTAGAAAAACAGGCTAAAGCACAAATCAAATCATTAAAAAAGGGGAAAAGAATCAACACCCCATTGCAGAGTTACATCTCCCTATCAAAACTCACAAAGTCTGCACAAAAAAAAACGTCCTGTACCCCCCAACCTCCCCCACTGCAAGTAGAAATAAGCACACAGTTAAGCTGAACACCACATCATACTGAAAACAAGGCACACACCAATCTATGTGCTATTGAAAACTGAAAAAACAACAACAACGGAAGACTTCCATGCATCTAGTCACCATTTTCAGTTCGTTTGTGTATGTATACAGGTAACACTTTAGTGCTCTGCCCAATGCAGACTCAGCTATTCCTCAAACCATCATGTCCCTTCATCAGCTATTTTAACCGTTACCGACCCTGTCAGATCAGAGAGAGACACAGACAACATGAAGTCAAGTCCTGTAGTGGCTGAGGACACACGTTCACTTCCTTCACAGTCAATGCCAAGCAGAGGAGCACACATCAACACTCACATGTCCTCATTCAGGATCAAACAGGTGAATGTATAGATGTTTACACCAATAAAAACAGATTCATGTAAGATCATTGAAGACAACATTGGATTTTATGTACAATATAAGAATTTGTTAAAGAAATGGAAGTTGTGCATTGTGACATACCCATAAGGTCTCTGGATAAATGCTGGGTGGATCTGAGGCACACCGAATGCAAATCCTGGAATGAAAACAAACTCTTTAATTGAAATGTAAATGTGCAGCTTTCTTTCAATGCAGCGGAGATGACTTTTAAAGCAGTGGTGTGATTCTTTGCCAGACTTCCTGGTGTTTAAAAAGTTACGTTTTTCCGGAAAAGAAAACAACATGATTTGTTAAATCCGCGCAGCAGCATCTGCGTTTGAGGAGGCCCCTCACCTGGCTGTATGACCCTCGGCTTGGCCCCCAGGTAGGCCAGGTTCACGTTGGCTTTCCTCCCATCTATGATGGGGTTGGGGTCCTTGCAGGCTCGGTCAGCAGAGGCCCGGTCTGCCATGGTCACCTTCAAATGGACAACACATTCTGTCATTCACCACATGGACATGGACACAGTGTGGCCACTTCACAAGACACAGGAAACTCATGTCATTGAACGCGTCTCCTCCAGCTGCACTACCAACAGTTACCTGGCAGCGAACGCTACAGACTCTAGTTTGTTTGCTGTTCCACTGACTTTTCTCCGCCGACACGTGCGCGCGCGCAACTCAGGACCAACAGGTTGATACTTACGAATCCGTATCCTCGGGATTTGCCGGTCTGCCGGTCCGTGATGACCACAGCCTCCTCGATGTCCCCAAACACCTCGAAGTACTTCCTGAGACTGGAGTCGGTGGTGTGATAAGGGAGACCCCCGACAAAGATCTTGGTGTAAGTGGTGTCTTTCTGTGCCGAGTGCATCGTGTGTGTTTGAGTGTGTGTGTGTGTGTGTTTATGTGTGTGTATGTGAGTGGTTTCCCCTGGAAGTGTTGAGGTGAGACGCAGCAGAGGCAGGAGACAGGCGGTCAGAGGTGTGCGGCGCAGGGGGAGAGTGTGACGGGCTGTATACGGGCTGTAATGTGACGGTGGGTCGGGGGGAGGCGGAGGAGGAGGAGGAGGAGGAGGACACCTGTTGGTTTGTCGCGGGAGGTTTCCCAGTTGTCAGAATGTGACTCCACATGACACATGACTCCACCCAGACAGAGCCAGGGCACCTCTCTGATGTGTGCTCAGGCTTCTCACTGTCGCACAGCTGCTCCAACAGGGGCCAGGGCCCACTCCTGTTCCTAATAAAGTGAGGAGATGTCGAGTGAATGAGGGGAGAATATTTGAACTCTAATTGACTGGGTGTAAAAATCATTGATTTTTTTATACTGTGTTATTTCTATTTATTTTATAGAAAGTATTTTGTAGTTCTTACTGTTGTTTTAAAGCAGGTGTCTGGGATAAAATACTGCTTATTTGTCTTTGACCTGATAGTTGTCTCATTTACATATAACAAGTCTTTAAAATATTTGTTTTTTTATTTTATTTTGAAAGGTCAGTTAAATCATCCCAAATGTGATAATGTAAGCTCTACAGGACGACAGATGAGAAAACATTTGGTAGTGTTCCTAAAATTGCAAACCGCGTAACTTGGTGGCACATCTCGTCCATGGCCTCTGCAACGCTTGTTGGGGACAACATGTTTACATGTTTGTGTTGTTTATCTTCGCATTACCCACAGATGGAATAAGACACAGGGGGGGACATAAATCTGCACCTGTGACAGTAGATGTCTTTGCCCTACATGAAGTAACCAGAAAGTAGAGCAAACATCACAGCTGATATGTCACCTCAAGTGTAATGCTCCATAGTGGCTATGTAAAGTGAATTCAATCAAAACAAAATTTAAAGCAGGGTATTTTTGGCTAAAATACACATAGTAGTTGTCTTCCAAGACTGAGCTTATAATCACATTTTAATTAATAGAAAGCCCCTGTAACCCAATCCCCTATGTTTGTACAATAATATACACAGATGGACTTATTGTGAAGGTTGCATTAGGACAAAGTATATGTTTTGTTCTCGGTAAGCGAGATCATGTCACATCATGGATATTAATATCATATCTTGCGTAAAGAATAGATGGACTTTTTTTATATATGTATATTTGTATGCATTTGTACATAAATTTTAAAAAATAAATACGGCATTTACAGTTGGGAAACTATTTGTGCCCAACTGTATTGTGGTACAGCTAAAAAACACACGAAAAACAAATGTGATGAAAGAATAATGAGACGACACAGCTCACTGATTGCAAATGTTCAATGTTCGAGAACATTTTGTACCAATTAAAACAATTGGAGATACATTATAAATACAATCTGTACAATATAATAGTGTAAATACTATGTTCAAATACATTTTCTATTTACAACTCCTTGTGAGGGAGAGCAGCTTTGTTCTCTTCCTTAATGTAATAAGGTCTTGGGTTTCTTTCAGTTACATGAAATATCAATTTGAGTACAGAACAATGTCACTGCTCCCATAAAAATACAACTTCTCTTTAGTAGCTAAACAGCTTTTGCACTGTTTTCTCTTGCTTGATACTGATCACCCAGTCGTCCAATCCTCTACTGTAAAAAACTGCTTTCCTATGTACCTTTAACATGTAGTCCTATACATCAGTCTTTTAACATAAAACGCAAGTGGGCAAGCCATTAAAAAGGTAGTCAGTTAGTCGAAGAGGCACTGGGCCATTCTGAATGCCTCTGGCATTGTGGTATACATACACAGGTTTTAGGTCCATGCACTCGGTTATTGTCTGTGAACTTGTTTTGGAGTCTTAGGATTTATGTGCCTTTCTTTATGGGAACATAAGGCATCAGTATATCCAAGATGCTTCATTCTGTGGATTAAAGAGATAGCACGCGTATCTTCGGTCACTTCAGTGAAAAAATACTTTATCAGTCCAATATGGAAGACAGTCGTTGACCTCTCCAAGAATCCTTTCCAGTGCAAGCTTTCAAATAGCAACAGTCTCATGCCGGATGGGGATTATTTCCTCCACAGTGTTACAGTACTTCAACAGGATAACTTAATGATAACTGCAGTCAAACACTGAAAGCAACTCAGGTTTTGCAGATTTGTCCTCTGTTCAGGATATGTGGCATTATTCCTATGGCACTATGCTTTACTTGGACACATAGATACAGTATATAGCAAATACTTCCACACATGTACATTAGAAAAATAAGAAATCACTCATAACAGCAGATAAGGAACCGTAGTTCTTTGGTTACCCCTGACATAACATAATGTAAATATCAATATTTATAACAGTAGTACATTCTTAATCTTCATACCCCAGATTACTGGGCCTCAGGGGAGGATGCATTGTCATATAAAAAAATAATACATATACTGTTCAGATACCAATGTAAGAAAAAGTATGTGGGTAATATTTCCATATGAAAGTGAAGTTTTCTATAAAAATATCACCATATAGAAAACCCGGACATGTGCATAGAGAAATGTCAGTGAACAGTAATTGGGATATATCTTCATTAAATGCACAGTTCAGGTATGCTTAAGGAAAGCAGACATCCCCACAGGAAACATCTGCTCAGAGATTAGAGTGGTAAAAGGTTGGAGGTGGAGAAGCCACACTGAAGTCAGCCTGGGGTTCAGCCACAGGCACTGGATCTGAGGACCATCCTCAGTTCTCTGCTTTTCTTCAGAAAGCTGGTCCTTCTTTGGATCCTATCTGATCAGAGTCTTGGGTTCTGTGTCCATGGAGGGCGGTCCTCTGGTCAGACGTGATGGCTTGACAAACACTCCGTGGCCTGGGGGACAGCGGAAGTACACTCTTCCCTGTACAGTCCCATTATGCTTACCTACGAGTGGGTTAAGCAGTACAGGTTTAGGGTTTAAGTATAATTAAAATTAAAAATTCATTCACAATATAAATAATACGATCTTTACACAAAGTTGAAAAATGTAGCTGACAGTGCCCCCTGGTGGACAAACTATGTAATAATAACACAATTGTTTCTAAATTAAAAAAAACATGTTTAGCTATAATTGTTGCATTATATATTGTTGCATCGGTTGGTAATTTTTTGGAAACAAACCTTTAAAATGACTCACCCACGGCCATGTCCAGCTTCACCCCAATCCAGATACCCTTCGCAAACTCTACGCCTCCAACATAGTGGACTGTTCCTCTCCTCTTCCCCACCCACACTTGCTCACCAGGGGCCATCCAGTCAGGAAGCTGAGCTATAGGTGTGCTCTCATCCCCACTGGAGTCCCCTGAGGGCTCAGCACTGCTGGGGTTGGGACTAGGGCAGGGACTCCCATGGGGCAGATCTCCCTGTGCTGGCTCCTGGATTGGAGGTTCTCCCCCTGCTCGCAGAGCTGGGGCAGAAGATGCAACTGCAGACAAATGTGAGACTGGTGACGGTGACGCTGGAGGTGGGACTGATGTATAAGGGATTATTTGGGCTTCAAATGGAGCTGGGGCTTTGTCAGGCACACTTATTGGAGCTCTGACTGAAGTGCAAATTACAGCTGTGTTCGGGGAGGAAGGACGTCTGTTGACAGAATCTTCACTATGAGAGCGTCTGCATAGTGCATTGTCAGGATTAGGTGTGTTGAGTTGATTGCCAGTGTCACATGGTTCCACGTTATCAGGTTTCTTCTGCTTCGAACCCTCCTGCTCCCATTTCTCTGTGAAATGCGCTAAATCACTCTCTCCCATGCTGTCATCAGCACCTTTAAAGTCAGTGAATTCCTGGCTGGTGCTGAGAACACAGTTGTGAGGCAGAGGGAATGTCTGCGGCCTGTTTGTGCAATTAGGAATACTGACAGGTGAGGAGCCCTGAGGGTGAGTGAGCAGACCCGGCATCGTGTCTGCTGAGAGACGAGGTTGCTGTGTATCAGTTACCACAGAAACACTTTTGGTTTGGGTGCAGCCTCGTCCGGCAGGACAGCTGAGAGGCTCCTGCAGGTCTCTGGAGGTGCAGCTGAGGTGGTCAGAGCTCTCACTGGCACTGAACGGCATGTCGGACAGTGTGGCGTTGGAGGCACTGTGTGAAAAGTAGCCACTAGTGCAACTGCTGGTTGTGGGGCTTCGGGAAACCTCTCTCTCTCTGCTCCCACCGCCACAGCGGCTTCCTTTCAAGTCAGAGCAGGATGACAGGAAACCCTCCTGGCTCTCCAGAGTGGCGTTGTAGATCTCAAAGTTTGCAAAGTCCTCAGGGATGTAAGGCTGGAGGCTGCTGTGATCCCGAGGGACCTGATCAAGGTTCAGTGTCCCCTCAAGGTCCGTCTCCTCGTCCTCAGAGTCCTGCTGTTCAAAACATTAACAGCGGGACAAAAGACATCAGACATGATGTCAGCTCGAGCCTGAATGGAGCGATTGCCCACACGAAGCACTTTTTAAACAAATGAAGTAAATGGATCTATGGTGTAGAACGTGATGATGGAACATGAGAATGATGTACAAATATGTTTTTTAAAAAATACCATAACAGCTGTTCCAGTGGAAATGATGCCACTTCATAGAAAGACTGGCACCAGCACCGTTTTGCAATGTGTACATGTGTAAGGGCCATGTGTGATACTCTTAGGATTACCCTGAGACCAGTGTGCGCTGGTGTGTGTGTAGCACTTACAGCAGTGTGTGGCAGTGTGTGGCTGAGCTGTCTGCTGGTGGGAGTGGAGGTGGAGGTGGAGGTGGGGGTGGAGGTGGAGGTGGAAGGCTTGCAGTGGCCCTCGCTGCCTGCCCTGGGTCGGCGCCGAGGGCAGGGAGGGGGGAGCAGTGCAGGGCTGTCCACACATGAGTGCATGCTCTGCGGATGGGTCAGAACAACAGCACACCCTTCACACACACACACACACAGCATGCATGGAGCTGGGCAGGCCAGTTACACAGTAAACGGCATGCAGTTTAATATATCAACATTGTGTTTGAAGTGGCCTAAGTGTGCTGTAGCACTTTTTCTTTCACCAAACTGTTTTGTATCAGTCCAGCTGTAAAGATCTGGGGTGAAGGATTTGGTAGATAATCAGCAGAAATAAATATCGTATTAAACCGAGACTCCTGTTCTTGTCACTATAAAATAAGCTCTGCATATTTATGTTTGGAGTGTATGTCTGCTATAAGCCCAGGATATAGACAAAGCAAAAACTGACACAAAAGAGGACCAACTGCAATTTTATGTTTTTTCCTGTACATTACCAGCTTGAGTTCTCCAACAAGCATGGAGGGGGGGTGATGAATGAGGGATTTTCAGTTGGTTGCAGTCTGCAACCTCATGGCTGGATCCCACACTCTGACTTAAAATACCACTATCACCAAATACTCTGATTTGCTTCATCCCTGTTGACTGTCTGCATGATTATTTGTAATAATTTCTTAGTCCACTTCAAACACAGATGAAAACAAAATGCAAGGTTAGTTAAAATTGTCGAAACAGCCACAAACTATCTGGGAAATCCCATTATCACAAACAAATTCAGATATGGGAACTGACAGTACAGCTGTATTTCATTAAGTGTTGCAGTTATCCTATCAAAGTGGTTAGGAAAGACCACGGCCACGCTCCTGTCAGCTGCACTCTCATCCGCTCCAACGGTTACGTTAGAACAGTGGCTGGTGCCACTTAGTTTGTTTTTCATCCGGTCACACATCAGCAAAGCCGTTTAAATAAAAATCAGGCAGCTTTGGAAAATTAGTAGTAGAGTTATTGTCATGTTGTGAAACATTGTTTGAGGGAAGAGTAGCCAAAAAAAAGAGTAATGTGAGTTTGAAAAAAAAGTCCAGTGGGGAAGGGGACCTCATTACCTCTTGTCCCAGCAGTGGCCGAGCCTCCAGGGCTTTCTTTGCCTTGTTCTCCTCTTTGACAGGAAGCAGAGACTTGAGGAACTTCGGAGGCTGAGGGGAGAGGACTTTGAAGGGGCTGGAACTGAAAAATGTGGGACTATCTGGAACCAAACCTATGTGGAAGTAATCAGTCATTGCCCAGTTCATAAAGTAGCAACACAAAAGCATCTACTTTTACATAGGACGTCAGGCAATCTGCCATTGATGTACTTTACCATGGTTCTCCTTGCTTTTGATGGGTGTGCTGCAAAGTGAAGCGTCCTGGGGATTGCAGCTGGTGCTGTCGACATGATCACAGTGGTCCTAGACAGAAGACAGTTTCACATAGTTAATTTAATAAAGTTTCAACCGAGCTTTGCTACAGTTCCATTTCATACTTAATTATTTATAGTTATCAGAGCCCATGTTAGGACAAGATAAACAAAATGTGTAGAGCCATTTTTGTTTTCTGACCAGCCTGGTATCAGTGGGATTGTAGTTGCCTTATTTGGACACTAGATGGGAGTGAGAGCAAAATCCCCACAGCAATAATCACGGACAGGTGTGCTGCTGGCCACCAAGGAGCACACAGTTTTTTCACAGTCTACGTTGGCGTCTGTCAGGTAGTGTGGCTAACAATAGAGCCTTTGGTTTGTTTTGCACCTGAGTTTTTTAATGTGTGTAGATCACAAAGTGTCTATTTGTTTAGACCACGGAATGACGACAATACCATGGATGGAACTTTGTTGATGTCATTAATTCATTCATTCATTCTCTTTTGGGACTTACTTTACTTTCTTCAACATCACAGCCTGTCAGGTCGATTTTACTACATGAAGACTGCAGAGAAAAAAAGCAGAAAAAACATGTTGTCAGTGTCATCATGTTGTGTAACAGGTACTGTACTTCCATGCGTGTCAGTGATGGATGTTGTGTGTGATGTCGTGTTTATTACATGCTGTACATTTGGTGTGCTGATACTCCGTCTTAGGTGTCTCCCCTTAGCAGTGAGTGCCTCTTTTACTGTCACAGCCTGCAGGGAAGGGAAAAAAAGACATGTGCTTCTTTACATCGACATCCTATGGATGAACTCTTTAGGCCGACATCGCACTTTTTATCTTATTTTATACAATACCTGCCGTAACCTCTCTAGACTGAGGATGTTCTCCACTTCCAGAACTCCCCGTGTGTATTTCTCTATGTAGGTTTCTCCATCCTGAGTCTCCTCACTGTCACCACGAGCAGCCATGAGTGCCAAGGTTTCCCTCTCCTCTGGCTCCTCCGAGGCCTGGAAATGAAAGAGAAGAGCTGGTGAAGATGAAGATCAACAAACAAGTTATTTGCAACACAGCGTTAAGGTAGAGTTTTACCTTTGGTATGTTGGAGACAATTTCATATGTCACGCCACAGGAGTAAAGGGTGTTCTTCAGTGACATTCGTCTTTTGAGACTCTGAGTAAAACTCTGCAAAAGAAGAAATGTTTAGTACATTCAAACATTATCCACTTTTGTACACGTTTCAGTTCTGCGCTCAATCTGATCCCCATCCACCTGTTTGTTGTAGATGTTGACGGCGATCCGCTTACGGAGCACCAGCTCCACGGAGGCAGGGTGGCTGAGCTGCACCGTGGCTTTGATGATCAGGTAGATGCGTTCGTTTGCAGACGTAACCCGGTTGAGGTGCACAGAGTCATGGATGGATGAATCCCAGGAGCAAACTGCCAACACCTGGTAAATTTATAAAAAGTTGTGTTTTATTGACGCATCTCCAACCAGGCTGTGATGATATGATATACCATATCTGGTAAATACTGCTGCTCAACATCCATTACGGCACAATTCAGTACATGTTTCATGGGGCACATTTGTATTGAGGTAGTAGCAGTAACAGAAATGCACAAATACATTTCTTCTGCCTTTTTATTTTTTGGCCACAGGAGGGCAGAGAAGTCGAGTCCACTGCTCACCTCCTCGTCACTGTGTCTGATGA
Source organism: Trinectes maculatus (assembly GCA_016785345.1). Lineage (NCBI taxonomy): Eukaryota > Metazoa > Chordata > Actinopteri > Pleuronectiformes > Achiridae > Trinectes > Trinectes maculatus. Next base: position 72,018 of record JAFBJQ010000231.1, on the reverse strand, counting down.
TGGGCAGATAGAAGAACTGGCTTCCATGCTCCTTTGGCAGGATGGAGTTAACGCCCGCAGCGTGTGGGCCTGTTAGCTGCTCATTCACTGTCAGGTTATCCGCTGGTGGACACAAGAGAGTTAGTGTTTACAAAGGCTGAGAGTGAATCTGTGACTGTGAAGTTGACTCAGTGAGTCTGCCTCACCGTTCAGATCCAGGAAAAGCACAGGAATGTGAGCTTCCATTCCTGCAGGTGGCGTCCTACGAGCCATTAAATATAAGGTCAGTGGTGGAAAATGCAAAGGGCTGCAAATAAAATGATTATGACGTGTTTTTGAGAGTTTTGGGTTTTTTTTTTTACCAGTCTGCAGGAGCTCCAGGGATACCACTGCCAGGTGCAGGTACCAGCACTGCGTTCCTCTCTTCAGTGAGTCCGACCCACTGCTCCACCAGCCGAGCTTCCCGTTCAATGTCCTCCTCTGACTTTTCTGGATTCAATAAGTGAGGAAAAAAAGATAATGTTTCAGTAAACACTAATACTATAAAAGAGAATCTAACCAGTAGCTGTGCTACAGAGTTTAAAACTGACCATGCTTGTTGATTATTTTCTTGATTTGTTCGTCTAGGTATTCCCGCCGTTTGATCAGCGCGTCTGACCAGCGTTCTCTAACACAGTTGAGATCTTCCTCCTGGAATAAGACAGAGATCAGGATCAGGACCACATGGCTCACAGAAGACAGGATCTGCTGCAGGTCTTGGTAAAGTGCTCCATACAGGGGATGGGCATGGTGGACTTGGCTGGTATGTTTGAAGAAATAACATATGTACTTCATAGCACCCGCTGCTAATGAATTAGAAAAAGTCTAGTTCAGCTAATATTGATATAAGTTCCCAAACCCAACGTGTTAAAGGTCAATACTTCTCCAGCCTGCACTTTTGGTTCAAGAGATTATTATGGTCAAACTTCTAAACATTCTCAGTTTAACCCCTTTGCAATTCACACGCATCCACACACATGCATCCACACACATGCATTCACTCACACGCTCTCACATGCATGTCCTCACATGCAGCCACAGCCACCCAGAGTCCTACCTGGACACCCAGTAGATCACACCTCAGAGAGGGTTCACCTCTGCAGTGTACGATGTAACCAACAAACCACAGAACCAGTTGCATTGCACGTCTGACATCCACCATGCAAAGTAATGTAAATCATGCAGCCATGCAATGCCAGTGTGAATAAGTGGGGTTTATTATTCCTGCATTTCTTCAGTAATGACAAGCGAACAGTAGCATTAATGTGGAACCTTAGCAGTAAAGCGGGAGAGAGCAGGGTGAGATGCTTGGCAGCCAGACCCCGGGCTGGGAGCTCAGCCATGGGTGGAACTGTGTTTTTTTTTCACAAAGGGCTGCCAACAAATGGTCATGTGATTGATAATTACAGCATCATAAATCATCCACATGTGCAGCGGCTGTTTAATAAAGCACTCCTTTAGTTGGTAGAGAGGCACAGTCCTGTGGAACACATAATCAGTGGGCTTCCTTCATGCTGCAGCGTGAACTACAGGGGGAGCAGCAGGAGGAGGGGACTGAGATGGTACCTGATAACTATCCATATCCTCTTCCGCCTCTCTCTGGCAGGAGAGAACACACTCAGTCAAATGTGGGCACCACAAAAGGCCCTGACATAACAGAATATGTAAGAGAATAAAAAAATGGATTGTGTGACTACTTAGGATTTGTCATTCGTTTCTTCCTATCTATCAGGGCACATCAGTGGATGTTAGCAGAGCTAACAAGGCACTAATGAGTTTGTACATTCCTTGGCCTCCCTTCCACAGACTGCTAGCCAACCAGATGAACCAGTCATGGCATGAAACCAGAGCTAGACTAAACAGACTTTGGTGGAATCGGCATAATATTAGATATCACTGGCATGAAACAAGCACAATGTTCCCAAAACACTGTTCTATTTCAATGCAGCATCAATTAAAATATATAATTACATACACAAAGCCTATCCTGTTTTTGTCAAGATCACGTGTTCTTGGAGCACATGGCATCAGTGGACAGTATATTAATGTGTGTGTGTGTGTGTGTGTGTGTGTGTGTGTGTGTGTGTGTCTGCGCTCCACAGACCTGGTAGCTGTCGAGGGGTCTCTGTAGTTTGGTGGAGCGAGCCGACACACAGCCAATGGACACTGACAGCAAAGCCTCCACCAGCAGAGGCAGAGTGCCAGAGTTCTGGACTGGTTTCACACACACCTGCAGTCTCCTGGAGTGACCCTGCTCGGACGAAAGCCCCATAATTCAACATCAGTTTGATGCGTGCTACATAATGTGTGGTCGATGTAGGCCGACCTAAAGAGAAAATTCCCTGACAGATTTTCTCCGACCTGTCGTAGTTGGAAGACTCCTCCAGTGTTGCTGTCTTTTCCTGAAAGCAGCTCCACAGATGAATACTCTCCTTGCTCATTCAGCTCCTGGATGGAGATCCACAGCTCGATCCTACGAGACACCTCGCTCCACCTGGGACGACCAACAGCCAAAGTTAACAAGGTCTGAAATGTCTGTGTGAGTCTGTGTGTGCAAGAAACATGTACCTGTCTCGAAGCGTCTGAGTCTTGGCCTCCAGTGCGTCTAACTCCCAGAGTGAACGTCCATTCCCTGCACAGCGGTGACCCCAGACCTCGATAGCCAGCGCTCCATCAGATATAAACTCTAAAAACTCGTCCGTCACATGCACAACATAGTCCTGCACAAAGACAAGATATTGTGCAGTGAAGCTGCGTTGAAAACAAACACTATGAACAAAATCAAGAAAGAAATTCAAAGCAAGGTATGAACTTCCTCAAGCTTAAAACAACCAGTGGCATCTTTTTCTTACTTTGCAGTGCTCAAACTGGACAGTGAACTGGGCGTCCGGGCTTCGAGGGGAGGGCCTGTCTGGACTGACCATGGGAGGAGCCACCGTCGGCTCACCGTGCTCCCAGAAGGTGTACTGACAGAAGACAAAATTGGACAGGTTGAGCGGCAGACCTGTAGCCTCCCTGATCCGCACCTGCAGCAGGACAAAGAGGTAGAATGAAATTAGTTAGTGAGTGTTTACATCTGTTAGAATTAAGGTCTTACAGTCAAACAGAAGGAATGCAATCCCTGTATGACTTTTAAAATGTCTAATTTGGTTTGAATCCACTGACGAGTGACTTTTACCCTGCAGGTGAGCCTCTTGGCCATGTGGACGATCTCCCCGTTGGTGTCCATGACCTCGTAGCAGCTACTCTCGCTGGAGTTTTCTGATGAGTCATCGCCGCCACACATGCGCTCTGGTACGGCACCACTGACTCGCATCAGCTCAATGTGCAACCTGCCTGCCACCTATACGTACAAACAGAATAAGGGCATAAACACTTTAATTTAAAAGTATCAGAAACATCCAAACATCTAAGATATAGGTATATTACATACATTAGCGTCAACTGTATATATGAAATGGTAATGTAGCACAGGTTTGTTTGGAACAATGGAAAGCTGCACCGTGACTAATTATCTGTGAATACATTTGTTTGTGTCGGTGGACCCTCACCTCCCCCTGTTGGCTGATGATGGGGACAGCATACTGAAGTCTCACGTCATGGAAAAGGCACTCCAGAAAAATGTTGGCCACTCCTATAAGGTTGTGGTTCTCCTGTGCCTCATAGAACGGATCACACTGCCTACTGTTGGCTTTGTTCTGCTGCGAAAACAAGGAGGGAGACTTAAAAACCCAATTCCCATTATTTTAGTTCCTACTAATCTCTACGTGATTTTAGATCACTGTTTCTCACCGTCTCTTCTGTGCCTTCCCTCCAGTCCCTGTAGTGGTCTCTCATGTCCACTAGTTTATTCTCCAGCTTCTCAATAGTCCACACCTGGGTGCCCTTCCCTTTACGCCTCACCTGGATGGCCGGCTCACTCACTATTACTCCACGCTACATCAAAACAGATGTACAGGTTTAGACACCTGTTACGTTTTAGTGGATGAAAACAGGTGACAATAAAAAGAACCAGTCTGATTCCAGATTATCTTTGGTTCAGAGGTCTGACCTTGCGGTTGGCACTGAGGTTGGCGGCAGGGATCTGGAGGGTGACCTGATAATCAGTCAATTTATTCATCTCCTCCGCCAGAAAGTTGGCTTCTCGCACCAAGGTGTTGGCTTTCACAACCTGCTCCCTGAGTCGAGAGAGACTCTGACGAAACAGCTCATCCCTGTCTCACACACACACACACACACACACACACAGATGAAGAGAGAACAGACAGATCATTCACTGATTCATGAAGAACCTGAACCTGTCATTATCTTTTATGTTAAGTCAGTCTAGACTGACTTGGTCGTAAAACCGATTCTTGCATTTCAGATACTGCTCAAAAATACTTCTCACAATACACGATACAAAACAATGTTGCGTTTACAGGTAATACAAAAAAGCACCTGTCCCTGATGCAGCCCTCACTGTCTTGTGCAGTTCGTGTATCTGTGCATTTGTGTGTGTGTGTTCGCTCCACTTACCGCTCCTCTGTCCACAGCCGCAGCTTGGTGTGTGGCGTGTGTGTCGGGAACGTGAGGCGATCGCTGCTGCTCCGGTGGTGCTGTGGTGTTTTCTCCGGAGACAGCTGCTGCCGCAACGACTCCAGCTCTCGCTCGTACATCATCTTCTGCTCCTCCAGAGCCGTCCGCTTCTCCTCCAGGTACTGCTTCTCCAACACTTGGACCACGTTCTGCATGGGGTCTACACACAGATAAGGACTAAGACACAGCATAATCAAACAACAACTGGTTTCATACTCAACTTTTTATTTTTTAAAATTTGCTCCTCTGTTCTCTGTTATCATATTTATATTGGCGAATGATACACTAAATAGCTTTTGGATGTGGTTCGCTGGTCAGACAAAAACAGGTTATACTGGGAAAAAAGAAAACAAATGAAATTAATATGCTGAAAACTTGTGTTGATGTTAAAATCTGAATTTGGGATTTTGTGGCAATAATCCAGTGATTCAATGACGGCAAGGAGTTTGGTTAGAATAGTGCATCTATACATCCAATGAGATAGTTGGTCTATAGGATATTATGATTTTGGAGCCAGAGGGTCTGAAACCTAAGTGAAGTATATACTGTATACAACTCTAGTCTGAAAGCCAGACATGCATGATGATTGAAGAAGGTAGATTATCCCTATCATACCATTGTTCCCAAGAGTTTTCATCATGACCTCCATCTGCGCAAACTCGTAGCTGTAGTCCTGCTCAGACGAGGCCTCGCTGGCAGTCTCCACATCTGCCTCGATGAAGCTCTCTCTGGGAGACGCTCTCTCCAGCTCCTTTAAACGGTCCCGCCGCTTTCGCTTGGGCAGATTGATCCTGCGACACGACTTCTGATCAGCGCGTGAAGTTTTGATTTCATGATTACTACCCGCGTGAATAAAACAGCTCATACCTGAAGAAGTGGTTGTTGCCCCATAAGATGCGGTCCCCGTGCCACAGGTGCACCAAGGAATCAACCATTGTTCCGTTCACACAGGTCCTGCAGAACAGAGAGAAATTCATGAAGGCATTTTGGAAATGAGGACCTCTGATGGCATTATAATATTTCGCTTCAAGCTGTGGAAAACAAATTGAGAACGGACAGTCCCTTGTAGTGGGAGGGAGATGTGGTCTGATATCAAAGCGAGGAGCTCAGATCAGAGATTCCAGGAGGGTGAGGTCATGTGAAACACTGAGGTCCAGTCCTCCAAGACGGGAAGAGACAGCAGACAGACAGATGCACTGATATAGACAGATAGAAAGTGTGTTGCAGATAGTTGTATAGTAACTCACCTGGCATTCCCTCTGGGCGTCAGGGTGACATCACCGTCTGGGCAGAGATCCAGGACGCAGTGCTCTGGCTGGATCCCGATCCCAAAGAGCTGGATGTCCTGAGACGTGTCTGCGCCCACACGTGTGTGCTCCTACACACAGATGGAGGACAAATTAAGGAAAGTGTAATGGATCTGAAAGTCATTAGATCAAATGACTTATTCCAACGTTCTGTTCACAACCCTGAAACCAAGACAACTTATTTATTGCTCAAAAATGAGTGAGCTTTGCATAAAATAAAACTTGGGTCACTTCTTAACTTTGCACAAATCAAAATAATACCGAAGCAAAACCAGGCCTAAGTGAAAACACTTGTCTCGCTCCCTCTCTTTGCTGAGTGGGCGTTGTTGAACAAACATCCCAGTTTCTAGAGGATGTCCTACCCTGCAGTGAACTAACCCATTTTAACATTAACACAGTCATTCCACACTGATATGCCAGGCTGCTCTGCAGCACCCAGACAAAGGCCCGTTGTTCAGTGCAGGCTGCGTTTTCACATGGCGCTGATCTAACAGGTCCAACATGCTGACTGTTCAAAGCTCTGACTGCAGAGCTTTGCAAAGTCCAGTCCTGCTCTGACTGGACTTTTCTCCACTTTAACACTGTCATCTGGTCCTTAGAAATAAAAACTCCCCCACAATTACTGAATATGCGTGATGCATGTTTGTGGCAGCCGACATCTGCACGTCTGCACGTCTGGATCCTGTGTATTTTACCTTTTGTCTGAATCAGAAAGTCAGTGTCAGTGTGATGTACTTGAAAAGTGTTGTGGTATCAGACTGCATTACCTTCAGGTAGTAGACCAGTAGCTCATTTAGGGCAGGATCAGCATTGAGATTGACAAGGAAACACTTGTCATCTCCCACTTTGATCCCAGATGCTTCCAGAGAGATGCCCATGCTCTCTAGCTGCTTCTGACGCTCCTGTGAAATCAGATGGTAACACTGATGTTGTGTATAATCACAATGAATGAGTCTTTATTTGAGTCTTTTTAGCGTAGCATGTGTGCGTACAGTGGCGATCTCCTCCGTCTTGCGTAGCTTCTCCTCCCAGGTGACAGTCATCTCCTGAATGAGCTTCTCTGACTCCTGCAGTTTCTCCTTCAGTTCAGGAGCCTTCATGGACTAATGCAAACAACAGGGGAACGAAAATCACTTAGATCAAAACTATTGTGTGACTGATGCCAAATCTGGCATGAACTTTTTTTGTGAGCCTGTGCAGTCCACCCAGTCCCTCCTTCTACCTCAGCCTGAGAGAGCTGGACCTTGAGCTTCTCCACTTCCTCCCTGAGCTCTCTGATGATCCGAGCATTGGGGTCCTCGTTCACCACGGCATGGTTCACAATCCTCTTGGCCCTGTCTGCGTAGCGAAGCGTAGAGAGTGTCTCCTCGTAGTTGTCCGCCGCTGGACTCACTGTGGCTATCATGGCTGTCTTGCTGTTGCCTCCGAGGTTGTCCTGGAGACGTCATCAGATATTGCACGGAAATACTCAACGCAGGGCAAATCAGCAGACGTGACACTGTTAAATCAATTAGTTAAGTTATTAAAGTGAGCAAAAGCGATGACAGTTTTGATATCTGGGTCAAACCTTCAGTAGCCAGGTGAGGACTGAGTCTCTGTAAGGCACAAACTTGCCCTTCCCCTTTCCTGCAGACTGATCAGCCAGGGCAGAAATCACACAGCCTAATGTGGTGAGAGATCTGAAACAACAACAACAACAAAAATCAACTGAAGTCCTGTTACCATTTACCTGTAAAATTACTACCTGGACTTTATACATGTTTAAGGCGTTCATAATACGAGATACACCTACTTGTTTATATTGCTGCCCTCTTTAAGCCTCTCGCCTGCAGCTCCAGTTTTCGAGACTCGCTCACTTCCTGCCAGGTCAACCAGACTCATTTTGCTCACTTTCTCCCCTGAATTCTGTTCACACAATCACAACACCCACTTTCATGACTGGCAACTCAAGCGTCGGAATTTGTTTTGGTATCTTTAAGTGTCAAAGTTCGTGAAAGGCGGGTAAAGACTGACCCCAGACTGTAGATCATAAAGCGTTTGTGTGACGATGATGCTGAAGACGGCGTGCGATCGACTGCTCTCCTCGTTCATGTTGGTGGCCGCAACTGTGCGAGATTTGTTACCCTCTGACATCAGCACCTCGATGTCCTGAAAAGGCAGAAAAGAGTCGGCTCATAAAAGATAAACGGATCCCTGAGACTTAAGACTCGTGTCGCTTGTGATATGTTTTTCCAGGCAAAACCTGCAAATGCATCATTATGACTACAGCACAGTCAGGCGGTGTTCGCATACAGCTACGGCGCCATGTGATTTAGCTGGGTCACAGCAGGCTACACGCCAAGGCTATGGGGAATCCAGTGGACTAATATCAGGCTGAGCAGAGAACAGAGGAAGAGGGTGGAGATGTTTAAAGTTAATTAAGGAAGGCCCTGCCAAGGACTGGCATATAAATATCACAAAATCCATGACTACATCCCACATCAGGAATATGTGCCATTACAGTTTCTCCACTTGGGAGCATTTTTTAACTAAATGGCGATGCTGAACCTCAATCAGTTTTTGGGATGTGAAATAAAGGCATTTCTAAGGGTTTCTATAAACCGTGACATGTGTGTGTGTGTGTGAAACATGAGGCTTGACAGTCAGTGACACAGGGTGGATTCAGCCACACCTCTTGTCACAGTGCGATGACAGAATGGCGAGAGACAAACCTCAAAGTTGGTCACAGCCAGCTGAGACAGACCATCCACGTATGGACCCAGGACTTTGTGTTCTCGAACTTTGAGTGATTGTCGGCTCCTTTAAAAAAACACAAAGCAAGAGAATGAGGGGGGAAAAAAGAGAAGGAGGAATAATTACTATTTTCACTTTGGGACATTAATCACAAAAGAAGAAATTAAAACAAATTGTTTTTTTTTTAATGTGACTTTACTCTTTCTCTGAGGTCCTGTCTGTTTAATGCTTCTTGGCAGCTCTCTTTTTGGAGAAGCTGAAACATATCCGACCATGGGAGCTTGATTAGGATTAATGAATAATTAAATGACTCCCTGTGGCTTTTCAGAAGCGCGTATGATTTATTTTCCCTCTTTTTGGAACGTGAGTTTAGAGTTCATTACTGTGAAATTAAAAACAGCATCTTATTAGTATTTGGTAACATTTCTGTTTCTGGGGGAAAAAGCTTATTTACAACATAAATCTCATTTTAAAATAGCTCAGTTTGTTATTCTTAGAACTTTGTACTTGTCGTAGAAATGAATGGAATGCCAGGCACGCACTGCTGAGATAACTCGCCATTAACAAGCACGGCAACAGTAATAAAATGTTAACAGCAGCTGTCCCTTAGCAGTTAAAATGTTTCCATCGCCAAGTACAATAGAGTGGCTGTCTGATGTGTTTCAGGATGGTGGAGATCTATAGCACAGAGAGATAAGCTGTATTAATTATGATTATACTACATCATAATTAAATACTAAACTTGTCCCATGCAACGTCTCACTGGATGGTGGATGTGGATAAACCTGGCTGTTTGCTGGGTGCTGAGGAGAAATCCTCATATACAGAATGACAGAATGACTGATGATGTAAGAAAGAAGGTTCCCTGCTCTGTCGCTACTAATCTACCACCCACTGCTGCAAACAAGAAGATGCCTCCATTAGACAGAACAGCTACCAGCTCTGTCTGTCTGTGACTCTGTCCCCACACTTGACTCTGTATCATGTCTACACCACATCTAATGCTTCATCCTGAAATCCACAGAGGCAAGATACAGCTGGAGGTTGACTCTTGTCATATAAACGAGAGGAAACCGCCATCGAAACGGTTCTGGCTGCATCCCCTGCCATCTGCAGCACACAGAGAGCTGCACTGTGGTGCCTCTCTGGGGCTCGGCTCAGATGCGGCTCTGACCGCTCTCCCGCTCCCAGCTTCTCAAGCAGATGTCCCTGAAACACTCGCTGTCACAGCGCGCCCTCCCCTGCAGTCTGTCTGCCAACCTACATCAGACCAGGGCTGCGAAGAACAGCAGTGTCAGACGACGACGCTGGCTGCTGTTGTGCAGGAAATGACTGGGCTGAGCTTCCTACTCACATCACCCTGTCGCCATCCCCCTGTCAGGCTACTATGTAGACACAACAGAGGTGTAAACAGCACAAAGTGGGAGCTGATGGAGAGGACACTGCTTGTGCTGCCGTTGGTGTGATACAAAGACATCAGGATATTATCCATCACATGTGCCTATTATGAAGAGAAAAAGGAGAGCTTTACAGATCAAGCATTAAACTCACCCTTTGGGATCCAGCAGGTCGCGGACCTTCTCGTTGTAGATCTCCATGTAGGACACCTCCACCTTAAACGTATGGGCCTCGTTTCCCTCCCTCTGGACCCTCTCAAAGAGCGAGCAGCAGAGTCGAGGGATTAAACCCGGCTGCTCCCCATTCCCCATCATGGAGAAGGACTTGCCTGAACCTGGATGGACATTGCAGAGTCAGATATGTCTGTATCCCAAGCAAAGAGAAAGGTTCAATAGTTTAACTTCATATGAGCTTGTGGTCTGTGGCATGTTTAAACGTGTGACTGGCAGGCGGCTGCTATATTCATTTAACTCTCTTCAATTAAATACTTAGTGTTTTCCTATGAGACAGGAAACTGCGTGAGGAAACTAATTTGTTTCAGGGTGAGGAAGGATATGAGTCAAGTGATTCTCCAGTGTGATCAGAAATCCAAGTCTTCCCGTTCTTTAAACTTCTGTTAGACACATCTGGAGACTCACCTCTGCCTGCAGTTGTACTTAAGAACTCAACTTTGAGTCGGTTCATTACCTATAAATCATTTCAAAACGCCACGGTCTAATGGATTTAGCAAAATAAAATGAAAGTGGCTCAGTATAAGTTCTCGTTTTCAGTTACCTGTTTGTCCATAGGCAAATATGCAGGCATTGTATCCCTGGAATGCATTTTCAAGTATTCCCTCTCCAAGGCACTTGAACACCACCTCTTGACCTTTCAGACAAAGAATCGGTCACCATGGAGATCAAGGAAAAACATAGAAACCATTCACTTACATGAGCACTAGTATCCTTTCCTATCGTCTTCCTTTATAACCACTAGAGATACGTGTGATGTATTTACAGAGGCTACAAAGCAGAGAAATTAATATTCATGAAAGGTGGCACGTTTGTGTCCAGCCCAATGGAAAATTCCCAGAAATGTGGCAAGATCTATTGTGTTGCTCAGTGTCGTGCTTCTCCTGAATGAGACAGCTGTTAAATGAGCTAAATTAAGCCTTGGCCTGGGCCCTTGAGGCAGCCCTTCAGTGAACAGATCGCCTTGTCTGTTCAGCACAAAGCAGATGTGAGCTTCACACTGCCACTGCAAAATCAGAGCGCTACGACAAGCAACATACCAACAATGATTATGTTAATTGCCCTTGTACTGGCAGTAATAACCGCTTTTCTGTAGGTGCTATGAAAAAGCTGTAGCTGTTACCTTTTTGGCGCAGCTCTCATTAGAGAGGTGAATGGAGGCGGAAAAAATATATACACAAGCACAATATGAGATGCAAATAAGCAATTTGTTGCACATGTTACAAGAGTAGGTGTCTTGTAGCTCATGATATATGGTCCTGAACTGGTGATGGTTGCATTGTTCCAAGATTATACAAGTTTATATATATTCACCCTGAATGCAAATGACTGTGCACGTCCACAGTCTCTTTGCTTTGCATGATGCAAAAGCAGCTCGCCCTGTGCGATTGCTGCACAAAGCTCGGCAGGACTTGTGAGCAAAGGATCAGTTTCATTATTTAAGACTCACCAGCATATTTGGGAACGTTGGACTCATCCATGGACCAGAAACAGTGGTCAAAAGCAAACACCTGCAGAGGAGACAGCACACAGAGTGTAAACACACGCACCTCACACCTGTCCAAGCACGTACGGTGCAACACTTTCTTAACAGTGGTCTCACTTCCCCTTTGAGGTAGAAAAAAAAAAACGTGCTCATTGTGGCTACGATGCCACCCTGCAGTAAATCAGCAGGACTGAGCGTGTCGATGTGGGAGGAAGATGAAGTCTGCTCTTTGAGGTAATGCTCGTTAAGACCCCGCCATGATTGTCTGCACAAATCCACTGTTCGCTGCCCAGTGTTTTGTCATAGTGGCTGGAGTTAAATTAATTCATAAATCAGGGTCAGCGCTCCCCAGAAGAAATTCCAGCACCCGGTGACCCTCGTCACCAAGGAAACGGGGACATAGCTGTTCCCGGTTGTGCAGGCTGGCTCTGAGCCCTCAGCGCTGGGTCTCACAGCACAGACTTCAGCAGCAGAGAGTCTTTGTGTTCCCCAGGCACCTGCATCAGCTCTGGGTGGATGACACACAGAGAGGATGCTCTGTGGGAAAGACCAGTGGCCTCTTTTACAAAGGACCCCCCTACTTCTTACAGACAACAGCTCCTGTTACTGTATTCACTTAAATCCCCTCTTCATCATATCAGTCTCTTTGAGAGATGAAAGAACTGCTGCAGTATTACTTTAAGATTCAATTTTGTTTGTTTCAAGGATAAAATATAATACATGACTATTATTAGGGTTTATTAATGATTTAATATTTCTCATGCCGTTTTTCCTTATTGCTTTTGACCTTTATTCTGACAGTTGTGACCATTTTTATTTAGGTTCAGCCACTTGTGTTTTATTAATTTCTTCCAAGATGTAGAAACAATAGTTACAGTACAGGGACAGCACTGCAGCACATGTTACAACTTCTGGCTCCTGCTGCTGCTCGACAAAAGTATTTTCCCCCGCACAAAAACCCTAAAATAACTGAACTCCATTTTAAACATAATAAGGGCTAGTAGCCAGGAAGCCACTGGTTGCTCAGTCAGCATGGGAAAATACAGGGATCACCAAATTCTTTGAAAGCAAGACCTCCTCCAGTCACTTGAAGCTAGTGAGTGGATGCCATTCAAGGGAACAAAAGTGCCATCATTCTCAATTAGAGCTGGTTTAGGAACCGGGGCTGGAATCTCCTCTGGTTTTGCCTCTGTCCAGCCTGAGGGCGTGGCCGTGCAACAGATTCTTCCCGATTGGACAATTACTGTTAATCAGCAGTTCAAATAATGATGAAGGTGAAAACCACAAAGCCCTTTTTTGTCATTTCATCTGTACAGACTGTGAGGAGACTCATTTGAGTGCTACTATAACTTAGCAGACAGCCACATGCTCGTCTAGCTGTAGGGTTACCCAGGTTCATGGACCCCAGCGACAGCTCACGCCTGTGGCCCATGCCATCACTCTCTGGTCCCGTCAGCCACAGAGACCACTGAGCACAAAGCCCGTCCCTCGTGTGTGAAACATCTCTGAGCTAGTCACCAGCGTGTTGTCAAGGGGGGTGGTGGGGGTGCACTCCAACAATGCAGCTTTGAATGCACACACACACACACACACACACACACTGCCCCAGTGTCTACGCTCATCCCTCTCTCATTGTGGAACCTTTGTGGGTGTTCACGAGATCCTAGAGGACTGACACATTCACACGGACGTCTACCCATCTCCTGCTGACCAACCAAACCGCTTTAAACACTCAGCAGAGGGGAGACCTGAGCGGGTGCCTCAGAGCCCCTCAGGGAAACCGTGTGGCCCGTGTTTGCATCCTGACCACTAAATGGTTGGGTATGTGTGGAGAACTTACCTTAGGTTGTTTCCTGTTGAATGACAGTGGCAATCCATCATAATCAGCAGCAACCCAGAGAAAAGACAGAGAAAGGAGGGAACATAGAGTTAATGCACGTGTTCACATTTGGGAAAATGCAGACGCAGCAATCTCCCAATGTCTATACTAACAAACAAAACTTTTAAAAACTTAAATATATAGAATAAAGCAGGTTATTTAATTGTATGAACATAGGGACTCTTTATTAGTCTTCCAAGTTGATTGTGAATTCTTCATTCACTCCTTCCCTTATTTATTCACTTCCAGACAGTGGCATGTCCCGGGTGCTGCTGTGATTGAGTTCATAATTGAGCCAGTGGAGCGTGAAGAAGGGAAGAGATTTAGGATTCAATGTCCCACTGACTCTGTTGGGTAAATAGCTCTTATGCCTATGGCTTTAACAGGGAGGCCAAGTTGGGGAAGCTGCACTCAGCAATACCAGCTGCCGGAACTAAGGACAAAAGAATAGTACATGTGTCCCTAAGTTATGTAGGATTATTCTCCTTATTCAGAGAGGAATTCCACAGACCAGAAAAAAACTAATGCCACACCCAGCAGCTCCAAACTAATGCTGCAACCCTTATACACACACATTAATAGATATTTACATTAATAGCTATTTGTGCTGTCTGTGCCATAGTCCTGTCCTTCAAGAGTCAGCTGACCGTCCTGCAGGCATCTCCTGGCACAGAGACAGAGGAGGGCATCACCTTCACACAGTGACTAATACAGGACGGACTGAAACACTGCACCATATTGTCTCACAAACACTGCGCTGAGTCACCGACAACACCACAGCTTGAGACCTGCCAACAAGATCTGTAGTCTTCTGTGTATTTTTCTGTAGTTTCAATCTGAGCTGTTTCATATGTTTTCTACAAAACCCAAAAAAACAAGAGCAGGCCTTATGGACTGATTTGGACTGAGGAGCTGCAATATTCCCATCTGTGAGCCATTAACCGAGCTCTGGCTCATTATGATCAGGGGCAGAAAGACAGTGAATGGGCAGAGGAGTGAAAGGGACAGGGCCTCGATTGGGTTCACACCCCGATCTTGAATCTGGGCCACTGATAACCAGTGGCTCTTGGTCTCAATCAGAGCGGACAAAGCCAGCAGGACCCCATCCTCCTGTCTGTGCCATCCTCATCGCAGAGCAGATAGAGACTGTCCATAAACAGCTGTCGTATGAGATATGAACTGACATCAGACAGCAGGGGGCACTGGAATAAGACTTCCTGAGGGCAGACTAGTAGGATCAGGAAACAATGCATGCTAACTTAAAGTAAAAAAAAAAAAGTAAAGCAGACATGTTCAAAAAGCATGTGGATGTGCTACGCCAACAAACAGACAGACAGCAGCTACAACTTTGTGAAGTCTGAAAAGGGCTGAAACAGAAAACAGATGTATCCCTATGGAGAACAAAAGGACAACAGTTAAGAGACCGGAAACAGAGAGCCAGACACAGACACACACGCACACACACACAAACACACACACACTCATGAAATGCAGAGACAAAAGACGTCTCTAGCAGAATTTCTGCATCTGTAGAAACCAAGCAGTTACACAGTGACTGGATGGTGGCTCTAGCTCGTCTACTGTATGTACAATATAGGCAACCAAATCTGGTATGCTAGGAATGCTGACCATGACAATAGAGGCAGCGCTCTAGAAATGGCTATATTTAGAGTTTTACAGAATAATTATAACCTCACTGAAACTCATTAATTTCGTTCTGATGACTGACAACATTTCAGACAAGTCCTTTAACTATGTCTAAATTAATACAGCAGATTCAAATTAGTAAAAAAAAAAAAAAAAAAGAATGAAGAAAATAGTTTTGATTATATTAAAAAAAACACTGAATCTGTGTAACTATAAATAATTAAGGATTTATTAAACCACTTGTCAGTTTTGGAATCCCTGACCAGAGATTATAAGAGATTCTATTTAAAGCAGGGTGGAAGACCTGGAGCCTAATGTGCTATAACCTATTGAGGAGTAGGTCTTAACATTGTGATGGGAGGGGGAGGTAAGGAAAGAGTCCTTGTCTGTCTGTGGGATTGTAGTTAGTAAATGCTACCACTAGCAGCATGGCCACAAAGTGCCACAGGGCAGCTCCAGACCTGAGTCAAGCATGAAGCCCACAGGGCATTTGCTTAATATTCATTATGTCAGTGCTTGAGGGTGTGTTATAGACTGTGTTGTGGTTGTGCAGAACAAATGTGTGACATGTATGTATGGCACAGATGTGCCAGAGAGCATTAGATTCTTTTACCCCTCAGAGGCAGATGCAGGAAGACACTGCTGCCCAGGCAGGGCCATAGTGAATTCGGGTTGTGTGTGTGTGTCTTAATGTGTGAGTCAGCACAGGCATGTGCAGGCTCCCACCCCTCCAGCTACCTGATGCCAAAGCAACTGTGACTCATTTCAACTTGGTTGAGGATAGAAACTTGCCTTTATATCCTATGATTCTCCTCTGCTGACATTGTGTGGCAGGAGACGCAAGAGGAGGAGCACGATTTGACTTTGCCTATAAAATCCTTTTTTCCAGAAGTGGAAACCCCCCTGTGGTTATAGAGCGGGATTAAGGCCACTGGGTTATAATGCCACCACAAACAGCACTCCTCTAGTCCTGCAGGCAACAAACCAGATTAATCTAATGTATCATCCACCCACTGAAGCATCACTATAATTTGAAATATTACATGCAAACGCTGACAAAACCTCAGCCAAAGAGATATTTCAACATTTGTAGTAATACTTAATCTAATCTGACATGCCCTTAACGGACAGGCTCGGAATCAATTACTTGAGATGATGCGTGAAGTGTTGTTTTCCTCTGAAATGACCCCAGAAGTCATTTCAAATTATAATGACAACATATAAATCCAACTCTAAAAAATAATGCACACGCTGTTGTTCCACATTTGGGATGTGCTGTCAGATTCATCTGTTTGATATGGCAGGCCGTGTAAGAGTTTCTGATCACATAATCCTGCTGTTTAAATGGAATATGTAGATCACACGGATGAAGTTCACCCTCCATTGCGATGACACATATATTTCTCCTGTGCACATGCACACTCACAAACATGTTTTTATTCTGTTTAAAACCCCCATAGATTTAAAATAGATTTGAATTCCTCCTTCTGATATGTTCTCAGTTTAATCCCACACCTGACTCTTTCCCCTGCTTCAGACAATAACAACTGCACGAGCTCCAAAACCAAACATAATGTACAGACCTGCTCGTGTGTATGTATAAGTGTAGGGTTACAGCGCATGGTGCTCTCGCAGGCTGCAAGCTAACGTTTCAGATGGTCTTCCAGTATGTTTAGAACAGGACATGCCTGTCCCCACCCACTCCAACCAGAGGTCACAGACAGACACACAGGGGAGTGCAGGAAAATGCCAAGCAGTAGGGTTACAGTCGATGGGGCGGTTCTCCTTTCTAACCAGTTCTACTGTAGACGACTGCAAGGAAGTATGGACCCGGCTTTTATTAGCAGGAGTTAGCACAAGTTAACATAGGGAGTGTCTAAGGTCAAATGTTTACGTGCATGACATCCAAATTAATTTGCATTGAAGGGATAGTTGCCTGATGAAAGTAACAGACCCGCACGTCTGACTCAAGCTCCTCAGACATCAAACCATTTTTACAGACACTTCTTCAGCTTTATTGGACTGGTTTGGACTGGTTTCCACACTAAACTAAATCTACTTAAAGCATTCCAAGTAAAAATACCACTATATCATATATCTTCTTTTTAGAATGTCGGGAGTTTATATGAAATGTCTTTCCTTTTTTTCGATCATTTGAACAACTAAAATAGAAACACAAGCTCAAACAGCTGTTAAACTCCCCCACTGTGTCTGTTTATGTATAAAACTGATCTATGGATCCTTGTTCTAAATGTTAAAATCAGCTGCCTATGAAAATATTTGGTGTGACTACGGGACATCACTTATTAGCACATCAACATAACTGCAAACTTTTTAGTGCCTTGGCAACCACTGTCGCTAAGCAACAGTGGTAAACATGGACTCGAGACAACCTACCAACCTCATGAGTCAAAGTTCCAAAATGAAAGCCAAACTCGGGATCTGCAAACAGCTCTGCCATCAGCAGCATGCATAATGCTCATATCCGTGTAGGACCTTGAAGATTCCATAACAAATGTTAACAACACAACGTATGATGCAGGCAGGGTCTAATTTAATCCTCTCTGACATTTCTGACACCACTGTGTGATTAGCCGGGTCAGAGGTACAGAGAGGGATACTGACCACATCTGCTCTCATGTGGTTTGTATGAGGCAACGAACAAGCCAGAAATGAAGTGAAGTTCATCAGTTTGTTCAATACGCTAAAGCTTCCTCCCCAAAAGGGGAAACGAAGTGACACATTTACTGCCAGGACACACCTCTTCTGACCCTGTTAGCTTGTTCGATGTCACTAATCTGAATAGCACTGGCAAGTGGCTGCTAAGGACAATAGGGAACAAAAGAGTAAGCAAGCTCATGAAGTGAAGACATATCACAGATGTCATCAACGCCAATTTTTAAGCTTTTCTTAAAGTTGCCTGGAAGGAGACTGAAAGTAAGTTCCCAACAAACCTGTCCCACCGTGAAATGAAATTCTTGGATGCACAAAAAGTCAGTTTCAAACCTTCAAAAGAATTCATCTGAGGGAATCACTGGAGAAGGAAAACCAGAATCACAATGGAAGAAATGTGTGTGGAGTGTGGATTTTTTGCAACGGCTCCTTTCAGAAAGAGAAGCCACATCTGAGATTAATGAGGCACAGGCTTGACAAAGACGGAGGAAGCCATCTTTTCTCAATCCTGCACCAAGATGTAAATAATGTCCCACCCTCAGAACAAACAGGGAACAGTCCCCGAGGGAATTAAGTCTTTTTATCAGCAACACACAGCAATTCCTGGTAGCGTGCATGAATTAAGTTTTTAAGGGAAGAGTTCTGCTTGTTGTGAGTAATCTTGTCCAAATACTTCTGCGAATAACAACTTACTGAATGGAAAGGTTGATTATTGGCACATAGGGACCATAATGGAAAGACAAAGGGAACATTCCTGAGGGCAGCCACTGGATAAGGCAGTATTGTCATTTTGTGAAGAGTTGTTTGGAAGTGATGGAAAGCACGATGACAAGTGGACATGTGACTTGTGAGAAAATGAGGCCACGTTCCGAAACGTCTGTCATTATTTTGAAAGACTACAAACTGCGATGGTTTTCTATTTGGTTTGGTTTTAATTTTTTTTTAAAGGTTAGGTGCAGAACCATTTCTTGGCAAAGTTGTCAAGCAACCAGCGGAGCCTTCAGAAAGCCGTTGCCTCAGCCAAGAAATAGTCTGGCGAACAACCACTCGTAAAATAGCAAGGTGGTGTAACACTTGAGCTTTTGTACAGATATATATTATCACGTTTTTTCACAGACATTTTTGCAATTAAAATGTGATAGTTAGTGAACTTTGGAGGCACCAGTGGGCTGATTTTGTCACAAATGGACATTTCGTCTCGGCTTGTTATGTTTCTACACCGATATCGATCTTGTCATCTAATCCCAAAATAAACACATGGACTTCCAAAAATGTTGCCCAATTACTTTAACCAGCGACACTTAAAATTACAGGCAAATAAATGTATAAGACCGGCTGACTCGGCAGTCTCTGAAAATAGTAGTTCAAAGATGGGACTTAATTGTAAGAAAGATAACACAGTCACGTGGAGATAAACCCAATTGAGCCTCTGTAATGATTAGTGATAGGAGCAAGATTAGAGAGGAAATTACAAGCTTGGTTACAGATAGTGCTTCCACTCAGGGTCTTGAACCATGGGCCTGCAGAGCTGCAGAGGCACGGGGGCTGAGAAAACCTGAGTGATATCTTCCTCCCTACTAAAACAAACCTTTAGTGAAAACTGCAGGTTTATAGTTTGCTACAATGAAAGGATGACAGAGAGGAAGCACAGTCCTCCAACATAAACCAGACCTCAGTCCACCTCTATAATAAGTTAGCAGTAGTTAGCTTTTGGATTTTCCACACAATTTTTTTTCCAAGACTCATTTGCCCCGTATTCTATTGTTGCACATTGACGGACATGCTGGGGCATGATGGATGTAATATAGCCCCATTGTGTGAGTCAAAGGGTATTTTCTTGTCATGATGCTCCACAGCTCATCCCCTGTGCCGACAGCAGCCTCAGGTATTTCTTTGCCTCTCCACCCCCACTGCCATTGTGTCTAAACCCCAGAGGAGAGAAGCCTGGCGCGTGAAAACAAAACGACTTTCCCAGATTCCCATTTCAAGTACGCCATTCGTGCCAGCTTAATAGGCAGATGAAAGATGAAACTTTGGAAACTTAACCTGTCGCCCTGAAGTCAAAATCCATGTTTCACTTGCTCACCACTGAGATTATCGTCCATTTCTCAGAGAAACAGGAGGGGAGGGTGTCACGGGTTGTGCTATAATGCTCAGTGGTGCAAAGAATGAGACTAAGCCAAAAGAAATCCATTATATTTCTTCAAATTCTTTACATGACTCACATGTTTTTGTGCTGTGTGGTCTGAGTGAGACCTCATTAAGACAAAGCAACCAGGAACGTTTTCAGTGTCTGATAAATGATCCAGCACGGTGCTGGCTCCAAGTTTACCTCACTTGAAACTTCATCTCTTTTTCATCAGACAAGCCATATTTAGTGTTATTTCTCTTCTTAGCAAAAAATATTTGGGGGAAAAAAATGTTCACCTATAATTTAAGGTATGTTGTGTTGTTTTCCCCATTGTTCAATCCTGTATTTTAAAATCTGGTGATCTAACTTATCCTGAGGATAAGTCTGAGGGTTCCCATGAGAGAGAAACTGTTCACATGATCTTAGCCCCGCTGCCATATTTGGCATGTTAATACCCACTCCATCTGACACATTTCCAACACACAGCAACAGGTGTTTTTAAAACACGGCAACGTCTTAGTGATCAGGGCATCCCCCCGTATGAGGCTCCACAAGCAGCAGAGAGGAAAATTATATGGTTTAAGAAAACCAAGGCAGCCTAAACACAGAGACCCAAAACACACACAGCACTGAAATGTTAACAAGTAATTATATGCCTGGACTGCACCATACAACAGCAATACGACATAATAAAACCAAGGTTAATGCACAGTCCCAGGATGTACTCCCTCCACATCTATAATCAATTAAATCTGCTCAGATTGGAAAATATTTTGGGCCAAATAAAAACCTCTCTGCATGAACCAGGGTCCAGCAGAAGAGTGCTTTCATATAACATTAACTGTCCATGAAATTAAATGCATGACAGATACGATATGATCTAAATCTGATATGGCAAATTGAGCTGAATGAAAATATTAAAATGCGTCTGTGTCTAACTCCACACAACACCATTATCTTTTCTCTGACCCACAACAGCTTTTTGTTCTGCTGCGGTGTAGCCTGCTTCACATATGTTAGCGTTGAGTGCGAGTTGTTTAATTGCCTGGAAAGTTGCCATCGAGTGGTAATTTTCTGTTCTGATAATGACCCTAAATACAGGTTAATGTGCAGACCTGAGCATGCTCTGCACCACTTAATGCAGCTGGTTGGTTACATGGAACGGCAGAGAGTGTGTTACACTTTAACAAGACTGGACCAGGGCCATGGGAAAAAGCTAGGACTGTGGCACATACTGTATTTACCTCCTGTGACTTCATTTTTAGCAGTGTCATTTGTTCCATTTGAAATCATTTAAAGGAGCATTTGTTCAGTAATAAATACAATGATTTTGTTTCCCTTTTCCCACTAAATAAGCATCCATTCATATATATATATTGTTGCGTTTGTGGATAATGAGGTCAGATGTCTAATCATGTGTGATACAGAAACAAACCAAGTGCAAAAATGTAGAAAAAGGGCCTCAGATACAGCGGTTGAAATCTAACATTGTGACCATAGCTAACAGGCATGACATTCGATTGACTTCACAAGCATGCAGCCATCATTAGCCTAGATGTTATCTGATTGCAGACATCCACCTAGTCACAGTGGCTATGCATGTTAGATGTCACATCATCAGATGATGGAGTGCAGGGAGAGGAGGGTTTCTGCTGTGATGAGGCGAGCAGCGCCTCACCTTCTGAAAGAGCCACGGTGTGGTCTGACTCCACAGTGAACACAGCACAACTTCAATTAGTCCTGAATGCAGAGATTTACAGTAATTCCCCGAGGCTCTGCATTCATCTCCTGTCTGGTAGACCCCACCACCACCACCACCACCGCACCCTCCCACCGCTTTGTCTTGAACCACGACATCAGTTATGCAAAATGTACAAGTTTTGATATTAATAGCTGAGGTGATTATTCGTGGAAAGTTCATGTGAATTACATAACATAATATCAAGTTGCAAGGAGATGCCTGACAGAGGCCCTGTCATGTATTCCACTGCTCGTATTTAAAGACGAGAAAGTGTTTGCTTTAACCTTTAGTGAGAGTTTGCGTATTACCATGTGTCCTAATGAGACATAAGAGGACGTTTAGTGAATATAAAGTCATATAAGAACCTTAGATGTTATTGTAACACAGTCACAGTGCGATCTGCATTTTTCTACTCCTCCACTTATATTCCATAAACAGCCAGAGCTCAGATAATAATGTGTCAGAGCACAGACTGTTTTCTGCCCTCACTCTCACCACAGTCAGGAGCAAGATGCCTCAGCCACAACAGGCTCACTGCTTCTGTCATACAGAGAATACATACTGTCCTGTATATATCTGCACATATATATGGACAGCTGGCAGCATTTCAGCTTTGTTTACCTGTTCTCCCCTTTTGCATTGGAGGGTGGAGGGTGAAGAACCGTTTGGTTGTCCTCCATGTCCACGACGCATTTTGTGTTCAGTTCAATTTCTGCAGAGAGAGAAGTTGGTTGTGTGGAGTGAAGCAGAGTGCGGGGGCGTGAAAATGTACAAAAACACATCTACACATCTACAGCTATTCTTCTGCCAACTGCACATAACACAAGTCTGACTTCAGGCTCAGGCTGAAGGCAGCAATGGCGAAGGAACCTGAACTTTCTGACAGTGTGTTGTGTAGACAGTGTGTTGTGTAGACAGTGCGTTGTGTAGACAGTGTGTTGTGGAGTGTGTGGTTCTGAGAACACTTACCCCTGCGGTTCATGGGCCGAACTCTCACTGCAACTTTTACCTTCGTATCCGACATTTTTCCTCCACTTTTCACCCCCACCCTGTCTGAGTATCCCGGTGCCGACAACAAACCAACCCGGCTCACCGCCGCAACGAAAACGGCGCAGCAGGAGTCTCTACTCTACTCAAACCGCCCCGACCGAGTCCGGACCTCGAGCAGAACACGGACTAATATGTTCCTTTCCCCCCTTTTATATCCATCAGGTCCGCTGCTCGGACAGATCCAGTCGTCTCCTGCTCCGGGCTCTGGCAGCATCCCCACCGCCATCTTCCACTGGGAGCAGACTGGAGGCGGCGGAGCCTCGGAGGGGGAGAGGAGGACCGACGCACCGCGCCGCGCCGCCAGCCGGGGGTGGGGTGGAACCCGGAGGAGGACATATGACAACACGATCCACCAGCGCGGTGGTGAGAGAGAGAGAGAGAGAGCAAAATAACAAGGTTTATTATTATAAAGGTAAGTTTAACAGTGTTATCAGATGAGCTGCTCTCTCTCTCTCTCTCTCTCTCTCTCTCTCTCTCAAAAACACACACTCATAACATCTGTTCCTGACATGAGATTAATAATAACCAGTGGACATCATTATTATCACTGGCCACTCACACTGTTATAACAGCAGGGCCATTACTAGCTTATAGTAAGGGGACTTTTTGTGTTGTGGTTCTGTGTAGCAGTGGTTCCTCTGTTGACATTTGACCCCATTAGAATGAAGGAATTTCCACTTGGGCAGCAGCTCATCACAGCTGTATGATGACTGTGGACATGGACTGTGAGCGTGTCAGTGTGATGTTTGTTTTCATTACATTTACAGTATAACACAAGAAAGACGCAACATAAACAAACATAGTTTTATGTGGGACTCTTATAGAATGATTATTTATTGTTCATTATGCATATTTACATCATGCAGTTATTGTCAAATGCTGGTGGGGATATGACAAAAAATATTAGTTTGACATGATTCCACAACCAACTCATCATAGTCACATTTTTTCATTATTAGTGCAGAAGGCTGCTTTAGGCCTGTCCACAAATGAGCTACGTCACTGATCCAGTGTCTGATTTAGCAGAATACATCTTTACTGTGTGGTCTCCACCGTCCAAAATGAGCAGCATGTTGTTCATTGACACTAGTCCGACTGGGTGGATAAGGTGGTTTCCCACAAGAGGAGTCAGAACGGGGCCTTTCTGCAGCCTCCCTAAGCTCCAGATCATCCCCTGTGTCGAGTCGATCACAAGCACGCCTCCATCTGTGTCAAAGGCCACACCTGACATGTTCAGCCTCACTGTGGACTGCAGGCTCAGGGTGAAGCTGTCTGCCTGGTAAAGGAGGTGGAAGTCTTCGGTGAACACTTTCAGCCGTGTGTGTTGGTGCCTCTCTGGTGGATGTGCGTCATCCCCTAAATGCTCCATCACCGCAATGTTGCCTGTCACCTGACAGCAGGCCACTGCTTTTGGATGCTGGAGGTTGGAAACGGACGACCGACACTCCAGAATGACACCACGTGTGTAGTCCACGTTTACATGACACAGCGTGCCCGCCTGGATGTCTGTGACCAGGATGTGTCCAGAGCTGTCTGTGTCCACACCCCAGGGCATCTGAAGGGAACCTTTGATCATCAAAACCTGATGCCCTCTGGAGGTGAATATCTTTACAGCTTTATCCCCCACGTCAGTCACCACCACATAACCACAGCGAGTCACCGCCACATCCACGGGGTAACAGATCCCTTCACTGGCTTCTCCTCTTCGGCCAAAACTATTCAGCTTTCTGCCCTGTGGACTAAACAACAGCACCCTCTTCTCTCCATCATGGACCAACACTATTGTCCCTGAGGACCCTAAAACAGCGATGCCAGTGGGGTTAATGAGAGTCCCCCAACCTCCAAAAGCTGTGGTGAGGCACAGAGCTGTGGAGTTCAGTCCTGCTGCCGACCGACAGCCTCCCTTTGCCCTGTGAGGAGGGGCAGAGGATATGGGACACCAGGACAACAACAGTTCCTTGAGGTCACAAAGAACCTGGCAGTGGGAGGTGCTGTCAACACTGCACAGCTGTCGACAGAACGGGCACTCCAGCTTCCTCAGGAGAGGGTGGGACAGAGCTGTGATGCATTCCAGACACAGGACATGGCCACAGGAAAGGTTCTGTGGTCTGCGCTCCCTCTGCTGACTGCTGAACTTCTCGAAGCAGACTTTACACTCCAGCAGATTGGTCTGGATCTCTCTCAGGACGCCCTCGGGACTCAGGCTGCCACCACGGCGTGGGCCAGGAATCATGGCCATGACGGGAATATCCTGATGATGATGATGACAAATCTGACAGTCAGCTGATGCACACACAAACAAATGCAAAGAGACTGATAGTTTTAGGTGAGGTGAAGCGGATGATGAACAGGAGGCTAATGAAGCATACGGCACTCCTATCCTGTGCTGTAGGCCCAGATCACGTGACACTCTGCCCAGCATAGAGGCTCTCTGCTGCCCTCCTTTGGAAATCAAAGTTAAACATGAGTTAAGTTAGAGTCTCTGTTATTCCAGCTCACACTCTTTTTGAACAAAGCAGCCCCCTCAGAACATTCTCACCAGACCCGATTCCTTTCCTTTATTAAATATTCAAATAGAAAGATAATTGGCTGGATTCAGAGAGTGTCTCCAACAGGTGTCGCCACAACATTGCTATGTGCAGTTGCTGTGCCTCTGCTACCAGTGTTCAGTGATAGGTATTTTATGACATTCATAACTTTTTTTAAAGGGAGCTTTAACAGTGCCTTGAAATCCATGCTGTTATAGGTCAGCATGAGGAAGCTATTTCAGTCTGACTTTCATGATGTGCAGACAGAGTGAAATCTGATCTGAGGCAGCGTTTGAGTCAGCCAATCTGGCACTCCTCTGCTGCAGCAGGCTACTCCTGCAGGGTCAAGCAAGGTCATTTATGATAACCTATTATTAAGCATATAAAGTGCCTTCTACTTGTTTAAATGAAATTTAGAAATAAATTAAGATTTGAGTATTTAAAATATTTAGTGTTTGAAACTAAGGTGCAAGCCTGGAGCGGCTGCCACCACAAAAAAAGAGGGAGATCTGTCAGTGACGACTCAAGAGTGTAATAGATGTAAAACATTTTAATGTTTTTTTCATAATTTCACAGTGAAAAAAGGAACAGCACAAGTCGTTTTCAGCTGAATTGTTTTTGGCAAATTACAGAAATCCAGAAATAATGTACCATTTAGTCTATTGTAGCATGCGCCATTCTGCAGAGGTAAATGTCTGTGGGCTATATCTGTACTGAGATGCTGAAATACAGGCAGAAGATTCAAACACAACCACAATTGTATTCTTAACACAAAATAAGAAACTTTTTTTTAAAAAAGACCATGCAAACAGGCACAAAGGGTGAATTAAAACATTACAATTAAAGTGAAAGACATACAACAACAATACTGACATCCTGGTGCGTGGTGTAACACAATGCTCTGTTGACTACTCTTACAATTTATTTGATTTGACACAGCTGTGAAAATCAATATATGCTATGACAAGAAAGAGGACATTACAAAAAACTGCACACAGTAAAATGAGCCAGGTGGCAACATGCAAGGAATTTGAATAACTGCCCACCGTTTTAATTACAGTGAAAAAAAATAGCAGCCACAGATGGACAGGGAGAGTAAAATCACTCAAGGTCACAATGATTCACAATATATTAAAACAGTACAGTATTTCCAAGAAAACAATCTGAAAAGTGCTTAAACTGTGTGCTTCGCTTTGTTCCAGGTCTAACACAAAAGTCAGTCTGTACTTGATACTATCAAGATAAAATCTGCATTGAAACCCTGTTCGCATTCAAGTTAATAACACAAAACAATGTGAACACCATCAAAGTAAATAGAAAATCTATGACCCATTTCATGTGATAAATTCCACCTTTTTAACATTGAAATGTGTTGAAAGGTCATACTGGAGTTAAGGCTGGTGTAAACCAGTTACGTGTACACTACCCATCAATGATATACTGCAAGTAGAGAGGGATACATTAAATTTAGACTTTATTTTCTAAAATGATCATGCAGTCACATCTAGAATCGGCTGTTTTTATTGTCACCTCTTTCTCTCACACTTTTTCACATTCTGTAACTTCTATCTTTTGTTGAACAAACACAAAAACCTGGGCTCAGCAGTTTAGGAGCTACGAGGGCTACAGCACACCATTTAGTGTAGATCTCTAGTCCCAGCCGCAGAATGCTCTTAATAACTCTTCGTGGAGCTGTCCCCCCGGTCTTCACTCCCTGTACTGTAAGTGGGGACTTCAATTACACCAGGAAGTGGTAGTATCCTAACCCCCAATTCGATCCTTCACAACCTGGCTCCTAAGGGCGAGTTCAGGAGTCACCCACCACCCTCTTGCTCCACCACCTACTGGCCGTCCATGCCGTTAATAGATTTGGTCTTTCCTGCATCCTTCCCTCTCCACCGGGTTGTAGGGCTGTCTTCATCTACCACCGTCTCCCCTAAACACAAAGATCACTCACTAATGAATTGTACATATAGCCAATGTATAAGAAAACAGTAAAAGAAAAACAGTATTCCTGACATCTATGGTCATTCAGTTTAAGATCAATGTAAACTTTTCAAAGGCTTTTCACATGGTTGATAAATTTAGCAAAGTCACAGTACCTTTAAATACATCGGGCATATGGTCAGCAGAGTCTGTGTAATTACTGTCCTCACATTCTGAGAGGCTCTGAGAAGGAGAGTTCAGATGCATTACATAGATAGCATTAACTGGACAGGGAACACAGAAGAGTGGTCTGACTGATCCCAGTGAATGACACTAATCTTTAAATGTAATATTCGCTGATATTCCTCATGAGAAAGAGAAATGACTCTTCAGATACGTAAGATGTTACACGGCTAGTATGACCTACCTAATATCAGTTACACACATAAAAAGCAAGATAAAAAATGTAAACTGACATGTAAACCGGCCTTTATACAGCAATGTGTGTAACCCAACATGGTTTTAAACACAAGAACACAAGAAATAAATCTAATTCAATAACCATACCTTTTCTCTTGGACCATAATTTTCTGCATACCACACCATTCCATATAGACATAGGAATGTAGTGAAGGCCTAAAAATAGATGACACGACAAGAGACTGATCAATGATTATTGACAATAACAACTCAACAAGCATGGTGAGTCTACTATCAACTGCAGAAGACTGCAGGAAATCATTGGCAATAAAATGAGACGAACTATGATCTTACCAGACACACCAGCCAGAGGATCACATAGAGGACCTGTGTTTTTGAGAACAAGTCCTGTCCAAACTTAATACAGGCCAGGGCTTCCAGAAAGGCAATTGCCCTGTGAATGAGCAGAGAAAAATAATCACATCACTAAATCTTAAGACCCACCTGTAGTAAACTTCCATTTTAACAAGAAAAAATGAATATTCCCATACAGACACAGCAGGTTCACTATAGTTCACACAGAAACAGGAAGTTTGGGGAGTAAAAGATACAACCAATTTTTTTTTCTTCAAATATATGTCACTTACCCAAACACCCAACACTGGGTCCCAACTCTCTTACATTGTGTGTCTGTTAGGTACGCATAATACTGCCTAGAGCAAAAACAAACAGTACAACTGTTAACTGCCATGTCTGATGACTGCTAATCTACTCCACCTGTCAAAACAGTCAAAAGCACACAAGCAAATGTCCAAGATCTTTTCATATGAGTCACATCAATAGCGTCTTTGGAGCAGTTTTTACCTCACTGTTGGTGCTGTGATGATACCAATGAACAAGATTCGACACCAGCTAAGAGCATGGCTTGCAGGAAAGACAAAGATGTGCTTGAGGAAGAATGTGTTCAGCTCTGTCAGCTGTGAACAAAAAGTAGACAAAACATTATAGGTAACCGCTATAGAAACACTTATGTGTTGTTTTGTGAGAGTAGTGTCTCAGTGTGCTCGTCTATGACTACTGGCAGACAGCATGACGTTGATGTCATATACGGAAAAGAACACATATGGGAATAAACTTTTTAATGGTAGCTCTGTTTATTAACATGTGCCTGCAAGAAATGCCAGTGCCCTGAAACTGGCCCACTGTAAAGGAATGCAGTCTTTAGTGTTGTTCTTATTAGTGACACCTGTGCTTAGAATTACAAGACCTGGCACAAAGACTTTCCATCAGCATTACAGGCAGATGCACTGAAAGGGTCAACCAGTTTAGCCTGGAGTTAAAACATGAGAGAGATCATTAATCCAGTCTTTTATGACTGCATGTAGATCAGTTCCAGTTCCACTTTTTTTGTACTGTTTGAGAAACAGGCCATGTTAAGGTCTAAGATTTATATTAAGTGTATGTACTCATGCTGAAACCACTTTGAGGATAGGACTTTAATTAAAAAATATTTTTTTCAATAGAAGCAACATTTTAAATAACACAGTGGCATTGTCCAAATTTATCCTGTCTGCACTAAAAGATAATGAGAGGAAGTCCTGCTGCTGTGTTATTCACTCATTTGGCCTGAAGCCTGTGTGGCAATGAGGAGGAGCTAAACTGTCACCACACGGAGCAGACCTGAGCCCTGTCTCTTTAGTTAATTCTTACAGACTGGTAATTACTCACTCCTAAGAGCACTTAAGAGTGCTTGGCTTTTCCTGAGTCAGAGAGAGAGGGAATGACAATTTTGTTTCACCACCATATAATAATGAGACAAACACCAGTTTTCATCAAAATGGCAGCCAGTCACTGGAAATTTCTGGCACCAATAGCTGACACTTTGGTGGAGTGCAGTGGGGCTGACCCAGATTCTCCATCCATGGTTTTCTCATTACCATAATTTGCCCTGAAGTAATCCAGCCTGTCTTTCACTCTTAACGGATTGACTGTTAACGTGTGGACAGGAGGACACGTATTCATTATATGGATCCATGTGGGACAGGTTTTAGATTTCAACAGTGGAGAAGCCAATTAGATTAGCCAAGACGCACAGCGCGCAGAGCATATCGGATGATCTTCGACTAGTCAGCACTTAGTCATTATGAGATGGCAGGAGACAATTTCAAACTGACCCACCTGCCAGATGATCATGAACAGATAGACACCCGTTACTCGCTGTAGGGAAGACTTTGGGTCAAGCCAGCGAATATAGGTCCAGCTTGCAGGGGTGAACTGTAGCACGGCTCGTTTAATCTTCCCTGTGGTGGTGTGGATGTCCCTGGATGGGAAGCACGAGAGAAGGATTACAAAAACTTGCAGATAGATTTACAATCAGTATTATGTTAGAGCAGTAGACAAAGCAAGATGAAAGTAATGCCACCCCCTTAATCATTTAGTCCACTCGTCCCTCATGAACATGTGTGCTCGTTTTACAAAAACAATTATGAATCTTAGGATGCATCTCAAATTACTTGCTAGAGTGGAACATTTCTTCCAATGTTAAAATAATAGAGACACTATTTAAATCTATTAGTCCATAGTGCACAGTCAACAGAAACAGTGTGTAGGCAGGGATAATATGCAATATTGTATATGCAACAGGCTTAAAACAGAATCTGAGAAAATGGGTTAATTTAAAGGCATGTTTGAGCAGGTTAAACATAGAACTGGATAAAAGTCTTAATCTTGATTAACTTGTAAATATTCGTGCACAGAAAAGTCATACTTAATACTGGCCCAATGATAGGTCCTCATCTCCAAAAAGCGACACACAGTCATGCCGAGCCAGATGCCTCCTCCGTTACACAGTAGAATATCTAGAATCACCTGGTCCCACCAGCACTCGGCAAAGTTGGGCAGCAGATGCATGAAGAACAGCTATGTAAACAGGGGTAATGTCAGTGAATATGAGTCCATACAATATCTGGAAAACCTGTATCTCTTAAGCCAACAATAATATTTAATTAATACTATAAAGTAAAAGTTGTTCAACATGGCCAAAACCCTTCATCAAATTCTACCATTACGCTCCCAGCTTCAATAACCATAAAATGTATTCATTAATAAAGTGACGAGACGCAGGGAGAGACAGACAGAGAGATGTGCTGTGACAGCATACAGCTGATGTGTGTCTCCATACCTCAGTTAGCTCCCAGGTAATACTAATGGTCCAGCAAAGGCCATAGCTTCGAATGAGCAGGGCCTTCATACCCCAGCCCCAGAAATGGCTGAATGCAAAAATATCAAAATGGCTCAGGATCCTTTCCCATGTGATGACATGGCAGTTCACAGCATATTCCTGCAGAGAGCAGCATACACAGTCTTGTCACAGTGATTAACAATCTCATGGTCGTGAAAACAATCAGGGCATGTAAATTATGTGAAATTTATTTTCTGTGTAACACAAAACCACACACCATTATGTCTGCTTCCCTCTTGGCATAGCGCAGGTTTGGGTCCAACCAATACATGAGCTGCTTCACCTGCTGCCAGTTGAGGAAGATGATAAAAACCAGGAACAGGAAGTAGAGGACACTCAGACCTTTGCAGCAGAAGGACATGACATTAAGAGGGGATATTTAGGGTCAAAACAACAATGGCACTTAGGGACTGGAATACTCACCAAAAACTATTCGCCAAATCGCTGGATGTGGTCTGGTAAATGGGCCTACAACAAAAAACATTACGTGAAAGACATAACTGACAGTAAAGATAAACACTGGTTACACAATATACCAGTCATCAAGAAAAAACATATCAGCTTTTCTGGAAGATGACAGCGATAATACTTTTTAAAGAATCTGTTATTGATCCCTATAACTTTAAACAGCTATTCAGAGTTAGTACACACCACAGTGACAAATATAATCTGATATAACCTGCACTCATTTAGTTACTCTCATAATAAGGTCATGTGAATCTGGTGTAACGTGACTGTTTGGAAAGGACCTTCAAGTCGACCTCTGAAACAGACCTGACCAAACATAGCACTGACTTCTTTGTCATTTATTGTTATCACCTACCATTAGGAAACGCCAAAACACTGATGACAAGGAAGAAGGAGATGACCAGGATGAGCCCCACCCACACATTACTGTCCGGGTTTCCATCATCTCTGCGGGAAGAGAAGCGACACAATTCACAAACGTACTCTACAACTTATGAGTAAGCATTATGTCCCGTCCACAGCTGTACTGATGTAAATGAGCGCCACGTGTCGCAAACAGCCACTGCTTCTCACGAGACTGTTTATACTACATTAGATTAAAAGGGGGAACTGTGATTTGTACAGCTCGTGTGTACTTTAAACTAATGTACTGTGCGTCCCGTTTCCGCGTTAGTTACTTGGTTATAGCTAATGAAGAACAGTTGTCGACACTGGACTGCCATTATCTTACACGAAGCTTCTGATTATACGCGTAAATTAGCGATTACTACAGTGAAAATAGCTGATAGTGACGCAGTAGCCACAGTGGGTACATGCGGGGCTAAAGAGTATTTTAGTGAGAGAGGACGGTGGAGAGTCAGAGCATCACCGCCCATGTTAGCTGAGCGCTAACGCAGATAGCGCCCCCACTACGCTAGCGTTAGCTGCGAGAGACTTACCTTGCGAACGCGAAATACATGAGACTGAGCACCGTGCATGTCAGCAGGGTTATCGTGTGCGGCCTGTAGAAAAACTCTATGGTGATATCCTCAACCTGCTGCTCGTTTATCATTCGGAAATGCATCCTGTAGTTCACATCATCCTTGCTCAGTGTATGAGATCCGCTATAGACGGACGCCATAGCGGGACTCAGCCTGGAGAGCCAGCGGCGGCAGCAGCAGCAGTGACCCACCACCACCACGCTCTGTTACAGCTACAACCAGGAAGCGGTCAGAGTAAACAATGCTAATTACACATCCAGCTGACTGCACAGACCATAGTTCGTCAGTGTGTTCAGTGAAGGGTTAACACAGTTCAAGTTTGACTGTTAATTATGATTGGCGTACAAGTTTGATTTGGGGAGTGTCCCAAAGCGGAAGCTTCATCATGAACTACAAAGACTACATTTCGTGTGACCCTGCCCCCCCCCGTACAAATATATTTCCTTTGAATACGTTTTATTTAAAAAATGATGCGAAGCACTATTTGTTGTAGCTGGACACAGACCAGTTTAAAGTCTTTGAGCACACCCGTCACAAAAAGTTATTCAATGTGACATGGTGTTACTTCCTGTTTATGTTAAGTCTGTTATTGTAGAGGGATCCACATGATGAAGTATACAAAGCAGTCGTTTCCCCATTAGTTATAGCACACATTCAAAATGTCCTTTTCTAAATATCTCAGGTGGATATCATGTTTTGACATTTTTATCTACTGTACAAAAACATTGAACACAGTTGTAAATGTAAAGCTAATTTCAAACATTAACTTCTCACTTAGTTGGCTTGTGCATATGTTTCCATATTAAAAATAAGTGTTATTCTGTAATTTGCAGTGCGTTGTCTTCGTCAGAGTGTGAGGAGTGTTTAAGCTCAGTATGAAGACAGATTTGTCGCAAAGCGTTCACTCAGAGCTTCAGAGCTCTGAAGATGGTACGAACAGTCCTGGTCATTCCTTTCTGCTGCTATAAGACTGTAGAATCAGCTCTTTTCTCAGTCAACTGGATGCACATCGTCTTTCAACTCAACACTGCACAAATTCATACGTGTCTGTGCAAAACTTTCTTTACTTATCACATATTAATGTGAAATATAAATTAATGCCTATTTAACATTTTATGCTGTTATTTCCCCATAGACAATAAAATCTTATCTTATCTTATCTTATCTTATCTTATCTTATCTTATCTTATCTTATCTTATCTTATCTTATCTTATCTTGAATGAAATGAAATGAAATGAAATGAAATGAAATGAAATGAAATGAAATTAAAGAATCATGAAAGAATCATGACAGAACAGGCTCTTTCTAAACTGATAATTGTTTAATATTTGGCAATGCAGCAAAGCCAGGCAATACACAGGAAATCAGGTCAATTAATATATAATCCAAAGTGATTACTGAAATACAGTGCAAATGGCACAATTTAGCTTTTTGTTTAAAAAAATGTTTTTAAAAATTATTTAAAAACTCACAGAAGTTGAGACAATGCAGCTTTAGACTGTGCAGTGTATATTTAGGGATTTATTGTATGACACTGATAAGCTGCTAAGCACTTTTAAAATCATCAGGAGGATTAAATGTAGAGGTGCGGTTTGTTTTTTTGGCGTGATTAGCTCCATTGAGGCTTCTAATTCAGTCTCCCTGTTTCAGCATTATGATGGGCTGTAGAAAAATAAGACTTCTATTATTTACATAACATTTATTCATCTGATATTTGTCTATATGTGTGTGTGTGTGTGTGTGTGTGTGTGTGTGTGTGTGTGCGTGTGTGTGTGTGTGTAGTAGCCAAGAAACATACCAAGGTGTTGAAGTGTTGCCTGCAAACGGCTTTACTTAACCAGTAGATCAAGAAAAAGGCCAGTACATTTTCGAGAGCCAGCAGACTCATTATCAATCCATTGACTCCTTTATTCACCTACGAATAAGTTGAAAAAAGTGAATACACATTAGTTTTGAACTCGAGAGACAAAATGGTCACTCGGTTGAAGATGTTTGTGTTTTCTTTTACCACATCGTGCGAACCCGTTATGATAAGCAAGCTCCAAGAAAATGCAGCAATTGACCAGAAGAAGCTGATAATGTTCAGAGAGAATGACAGCTTTGCCTGGAAAAATACATCAGGTTACCATCTGAGGATGTTTTACCTTCACACACATTTATAGTGGCAATGTTGCAATAATCAACGAAAATTAAAGATTAAAAATCTAAGTCTATACTTAATGTCAATACAATAATCATATACCACAAGCTTTAAGTTAATTTGATGTAGTTAATTAATGTAGTTCTTAATCGTTTCATTGACATGTTGCATTTTTACCACACATTCTTTTATAGTACTTTAAATTACTTACCACAGGCATATGTGGAGCTTTTCCTGCAGCATAGGTCAGCAAACCACACACCACAAACTAATGTCAATTTAAAAATATTTATGTTACGTTACACAGAAATATTATTATTATTATTATTATTGCATATACATGCACATATATAAACAATATGTGCATGTATATCAGATAACCATAACTTATAACTAAAAAAACATATAAGACAAAGCAGCAGCAGTGAATCCCTGGTGGGATTACTGAAGTCTATCTGTCTAAAGAAGATAAAAGATAAAAATCTTTTTACTGCTGTTAAGGGATTTCTAAAATGCATCATTAAACAAGCCTAAACTATAAACTAAAATGGTTGATTTTTAACTGTATTGTAAATTATTGTATTTACCAGAACACTGGGAAGAGTGTAGGTCATGTAGCTCCTGTTTGTCATAATCAGACCAAAAGAACAAAGAAACACTCCAGTGATGGCTTGGACTGCCTTATGTAAAAAAGAAAAGATTAAATGATTAAATCTATGCCCAAAATATAAAAATTGACTAAATGAATGTCACATGTGTATCTAGCTGTATAAAGAACACCTGAACTTACTCCGAGAGGTTTTGGTTTTCCACTGTGGATAAAGACCTTGTAGGTGTCTCTGAATACACAGCTAAATTTCTCTGGCATCAGCTGACCCCCAGCAACAGACTTGAGATTCCCAATGGGAATAGTAATGAACATCGATTCATTGCATTCAAATGTCCTCCTCATTCTCCTGTGAATTGGATCAGGGCAAAGGATGGTAAAGTAGTTTACTATCACTTCAGAGCTATGAAGATTTATTGGTAACATACCTTTTTTTTGGCTCTCTTGACTGGATTCTGGTCTGAAATTCTCTCCTTTGTCAAATATGTTTGAAAATGAAACTACCTGTTAATTCGCTTTACTGTCTCGCTCTCTCTGCTCCCCACACCCTCTTGCCCCCACCCCCACGGACAACTACACAAAAAAACCACAAACGCCTGCATGCAGACTAATTTGCCGACCGTGTAAAACCTGTGAGTTGATTACATAATATTTTAACTTGCTTTTGATCTTAATTTCAAAGAATCGATTAAATAGATTTGTTGATTCAGAATACTGTAAAATAAAGCTTATGATACCAGGACCTGAACATAACACTTTAGAGATCACTGGCAAGGTGAGGAAGTTAAGACATGAGATGACCTCATATCTCAAAGTATATGCAGGGAAGTAGAAGTGTGTAACGAACACGACATGTTTTTTTTTAGACACACAGAAACGGAGGAACAGAATTCACTCAAGCCAAACGTGGTAAGAATCCTAGTCTAAGATTTTGAAATACAAAGTGCTTTTAATATGAATTCACAGGAACTGTAAAATCGACATACATACAATATGTGTCTGAATACAATTTGATAGGAAGTTTTGTGCATGTAAAAATCTGCAAAGAATATGACGACTAAACAGTAGATGATCTCCTTAATATCTTGTATGCTGTTTTACATAAAGTAGAAAAAACAATTTCAACATTTACATGGCATTCTAAGTTAAGAAATATGAATACTTATTCAGTTTGATAAGTCAATAAAAAGTGTAGTAATCATGAAAATCTACTGATGTACCTAAAAATTAGGACTGTTCACCCAACTGCAAACACATGAATCTTGTAGCACTACTATTAGTAAGCATAAAAATTGCTAATCTCTTGTCTTCTGTTTTCTGAGACTGCTCCTTCAGTTGTTTGCTTTGTTTATCTGTACTTTGCAGTGACTTTTTCCAACTTCGTAGTGAGTTAAACTATTCTTAATATCTTGTGCACTTTAAATCTGGTTATTGCAGGATGTTATGTTATGTTTTTGAGAAACCTTGTGTTCTTTGGTTTGTCTCATGCTAAAGCTTAACAAATACTGCAGGGTTCATTGTTCAAATTAAATAACATTTTATGATTTCTATGTGTGTGTGTGTGTATGTGTGTATATATGTTTATACTGTATATTATAGAGCCAGAAAGCACTACTCCCAATCAGAGAAGCACCATGGCCTGTGCTGATGCTGACATGGATATCCACGGAGCTGATGAACAGCCTGGCAGAGCCAACAGAAGACTGTTGCCTGAGCCCATGGTTCGAGTATACAAAGCGACAGAGATCGAGCCTGAAGAAAGGGGGCCGCTGCATGATCTCCTGCAAAGACAACCTGCTGTGTTGGGGGTAAGAGTTTTACAGCAGCTAATCAGATACATTTAAAGACATTAAAACGCTTGAAAATCGTACCTTATGTCGTAATCATAAACAGAAACCATATCTTGATGCCGTCCTGGCTAACTTGATGACGAAGATCACGTAGGTCAAGTCAAATCAGGTCAAGTAGGATATATTTTCTGGCTTGTGATCCTAATTTGAAGTCTCCAAATTGCAACTAAGAATTGTCACAGTTCTCACATTTCTTCCAAAAGATGATCTCAAAGCTTTCTATTTTATAACTGATAAAGAAATGTCTTCTTCAACGTCTACATTTTGGATCGAACTTTTACAGCAACTTTACCCGAAACAACGTGCAACAAAAGCAAATACACTTGCACATGCATAATGCACAAGATATAATATGCAACGTGATTTTAAGTCAAATGTTGGTTGATTCATGGTTTGTAACATACAGAATAAGACAATTGAGAGCGCCTCTGTCTGTTACCCTGTTAGTCTCTGCAGATGGCGTGTGGTTTCCTCAGCCTTGGAGTGGGAATTCTTTTTGCACTGACTCAGGAGATGACGCAGTCCCTTTTCACTCTGTTCAGAGTTGCCCAGTTGACTGGAGTGCTTGTATGTCTCTGCTCAGCCGAGATACTCATTGTAGTAACGTTGCAAGAATATAGAAATACAAGGTCATTTTTTTTGTCACACGTGTACTGAGCTGCATCCCTCTCCTCTCTGCAGTTCATCGTTGCTGGACTTGTGTCCACCCTGCTGTATAAATATCCACAATTACTGTTTGTGAGTAAAATTCAGCAGAAGCCTGACTGATGAAATGTTACAGAAACTGAAAATGATTACTAGATAACATTTTGGGTGTGTGTGACTTTCATTCCAGCTGTCTTTTGGGATTAACTGTGGCTGTATTACTGTGACTGTTGTTGCTGCCTGTTTGATAAGCATTGACCTGGCTAACTGGAATGTTAATAATGAACAGCAGTTGAGGGTAAGAATCTGTAAACACTGTGAAAATGAATTGTGCTTCTTGCAAATTTGTATTTTCTTCTTCCAAATAGGTATTTAGTTCTATTAACTAATGTAATATTTTACGTACTGAAAGTTGTTTTTGTTTCTCACAGATAGAGGTGCTGGCACTGTGTGTGATGGGGCTTGAGGTTTTCCTCTCTGCAGTTCTCTGTGTCTGGTTTTCAAGAGAAAAAGGTGTCAAATCAGCTTGAAGCATTAACATGGAAACGTGTACATATAGAGAGGACCAGTTTTATACACAGTGTGTGTGTATGTGTGTGTGTATTACTCCTTTCATTTCTCACATGTAGCTTTTACGTTTGTTCCAAACTTCTACTGAAGTTGAGACCACTGCTTCACAGGCTGAGCTGTAGTTTGTGTCTGATGTTTGACTGGAACTGAGAAGACCACAACTTGTGGTAGACAAATGTCAGCGTCTCTCATGTGAGCAAAAAACCACACTTTGTCCCCCTGAAACTCTGCGTTTCAATGTGTGAAGGTTTCCGCAGATCTTTCTATGTAGGCTGTCAGGCTTTTCTGCCAGGCCCCCTCCCTATATGTGTGAGGTTGTGTGTGCATGTATGGTTTACACTCATGTTACCAGCGGAAATATCTGCTACTGGTTTTTGGTTGTTTGATATAAAGGCTTATAATCGGCTGTGAAATATCTGCACGTAGTTGGTTCTTTTGTTTGCAAGTTGCACAGAAGTACATACTGGTGGAAATGGTCAATTTTATGTAACTGTAACTGTGAGAAAGACAATAAACAATATGTTTTAAACATTTTAATCATCTGTACAAACTTGTCACAGAACACACAACTGGCATCAAAATAGAAATTACAGTAAAACATTGTCTGTATGCATGTGTGTGCTACTTTTTGTTTTGTAAAATACAATTTAAAAAACTAATCTATAGAACAAACACTGACTTATACCTAGGTCATTAAAAACAAATGTACAGACCACTGACGTACCATCATGACAGTGTAAATTGTGAGTCGAATTTTCTAATTTACAGTTGCAACATAAAATATCATATAATAGCAGAGCTCCACTCATTAAAGTATTTGTGCTGTGAAGCTGGACTCTGGATTTACAAACGGCTGTAGCATCAAGTAGCATTCGGTCTGAGGACTTCACAGCTATAAGGAAAGATGGGGGGGGAAACACAGGAGAAAAAAAATTAGAAAAGAAAAAACATCCACAGTTTTTAATGTCAACAGATTTAGTCAAAGCAATAATTCTATGGTTAAGGTTAAATCTCTAAAACCTTTAATGATTGGACATCAGTCTTACTTGGTAAAAAAAAATGTTATGGACAAATAAACACATATTCAGTTTCTGGTATTATTATTTTAAACATTTTTTTTAGCTAACAGCTAAAGTTTGGTTATAATGAATTACTAACTAACTAGTTGAACTGCCATTTAGGTCCCACAGCAGATAATACTGGCATTTCTTTCACATTTTAGATGATCACACTTTATATTCTGGGCATTTATTTGTATCTTGTAGAAACCTCCACTAATACAAACAAAGTTTGAATTTGAGCATTACAAAACAAATTAAAACAAGTTTGTTAAATCGGGTATCGCATTCCAAAACCACAATACCACGGCTGCGACAGAACATGCATGTGTTTAAACAGAGAAAAACCTCGAAAGAACATGCAATATATTGCAACACACATTTCACCCGAACGTCAAAATGGATGCAGGGAAGGATAGGAGGAGAAAACCAAGAGAAAGTAAACATGAGAAAGAGCCAGATGTTTCTAAAACATATCAGGGCATATGAACGAGAGCCCTCGAAGCCCATCAGGACATCACACCGCCATGCAGCACACAGCACGGGCACATTAGTATTCAGAGGTAAACTCCACACACTTGTTAATGTGGTTTGTGAAAGAACACATGTCCACTCTGGTGACACCAATTACTTACTGAGCTAAACCCCCCCCCAGCTCTGAGTCAGACCACAGTAGAGAGGCCTACTGCTACATGAGAGGTCTTGCTCTGGCAAAAACAGAACAGCAGAAAGGTTGTGAGTGCAACAAAGTGGCATCTGTTGCTCATGACTTCCCGTTTCAATTCTCAGCCCTTAGACTATAACAGATCAATAAATATAACTGGTTCCTCTCTGCTGGGTCCTATTTGCAAATCAACCCAGCTGCAGACTTCATCAGGAGGCGACTTGTAAACATTTTCCCATTGAAGTTACACTCTGCTCGCAACAGTCAGGCTCTCAATTGATATTATATTGTATGTTTCTGGCTTTTTAATTATTGTTCATTTTAAAACTCTATTGTCATTGTTTGTGTAGAAGGCAACTGCAAAATAGCATTTAAATATAATGACATATTCATAGCTACAATATATTAATTTACATGTTTACAAAATATACATTAAGTTTTAAACTTAAAAGCTAGTCACTATGTATTAATAGAGCTAAACACCGCTAGGTTCCTCTAATAGCTGTAATTCCTGAGATTCATTTTTCATACAACTAGAAAAACAAAAGGGGAGGGTAATATAATTTCAAATACGATTCGTTAGATTTTTTTGTTCTTCCTATATTTGAAAAATATCACAGCAGAAATAAGACTGAAATAAAATTGTGTATTGTCAGTATGTTCAGTTTTTCACTATAAAAATAGATTGTATTCCCGCTACACTGTTAAAGGTCATTTTCTCCATGATTAACGGTTCCATATTAAATCAGGTCACTTTTTTTTTCTTTATTAACAGACAAGAACCACAGGCTTTTAAAGTTTGTAGTAATTAAACCATTTCCTTAAAAAGATGACTCTCGGCCCAGATGTCAGTGACAGATATATACAATCTCCCCTTTATTTCTGAAATCCTTGCTGCAACCCACTTCTTGTTTTAGCTCATTGTGGGAACAGTTGGGTTTGGGTGAAGTTCCTTGAGCTGCTGTATGTTCTTATATGGGGCATATACAAACATATTAAACTTATCATAATTGAACTGATTGATTGTTGTAAGAACTCGGAGCAAGCACAACACCGCTGAACAGGATTTCAGAGAACGACTCAAATATAAATGGATCACTGCAGCTCTGCTTTGTCTGTTAATTCTCAAAATGCATCCTCATGAGTGTAAAAGCATCAGGTGAAGTCAATGCAAGAAGAATCATAGGAAAGCAAATCAAACACTCACTGCTGTGATGAACTTGGTGCCTTGGGGTTGGAGAGCGTCATCTTTCTGAAATATTGAAGGAGATGCTATGGGAGAAGGAGGAGTGGAGGAGCAGAGGAAAGAGGGGGCCTCGTTGTTGTTGTTGTTGTTGCTGTAGGGGTCCATGGCGATGCTGGGGTGACTGGGTCCGGTCAGGGTACTGAGCCCTGTTACGCTTTCACTGGAGGTGCAGCGGGAGGATGTCTCCAAGCTCTCAGTGACTGTAACACAACACAGAAAATCAGTGCATCATTTTCATGTTTCCCTGGTGCCCATGATTGGAAATGTTGAGACCTAGGCGCCACCTAGTGGTTGCAGCAAAAATAACAATAGTGGCAGGTCTCCTGTAAAAATGCTACCCATACAGTACATGCTTTAGGGTTAACTATATATTTCAATCCCTTGTTTAATTAGTTTTTTTATGAAGGTTCTTTCCTTTTTACTAACATCAGTCTTGGCATCATGTGTCTTGTAATGTTTGTAATGTGAGGGAATACGGAGTTGGAGGGAGTGGGCACTCACTCATGGAGGGCTGGCTCCCCGTGTCCTGCTCCAGCTCGTCCTCCTCTATGCAGTCGTAGGGCCACTGGGCAAAGGAGGGAACACTGCTCATTGTGCATGGATGTGTGTGCGGGTGAGAGGGCGAGGTGCACAGGTGGAGATTGAGCGAGCCCAGCAGGGAGGAGGACGACTGACTGCTGGAGGAGGAGGTGCTGCTGTTGGAGATGGTGGAGTGAGGTCTCTTGAATGAAGTGCAGTGTTCAAATGAGGACACGGCGATGGAGGCTCTCGTCCTAGACTCTGTGAGTGGAGACAAACAGTGAAATCATGTGAGCGAGGAACAGTGACATGTACATGTAAAAAGTTCCAGATAATCCAAGGTGAAAATCTTGCAAAATATGCAAAATATTGTTCTGTGCTTACGTTGACATATACAATTTAATATAGCTCAGATTACAAGACTGGCATCTCAATGAATTAGAATAAAGTGGTAAAGTTAAATTATTTGAGTAATTCAATTCAAAAAATGAAACACCTATATGTCAAATAAATTCTT
Source organism: Trinectes maculatus (assembly GCA_016785345.1). Classification (NCBI taxonomy): domain Eukaryota; kingdom Metazoa; phylum Chordata; class Actinopteri; order Pleuronectiformes; family Achiridae; genus Trinectes; species Trinectes maculatus. The sequence continues at coordinate 29,767 of JAFBJQ010000231.1, read as the reverse complement.
GAAACACTTCAAGCATTTATTGGTTATAATTTTGACAATTATAGCTTACAGCTCAGGAAAATCAAAACTCCTGGAGCTCAGAAAATGTGAATACTGTGACAAAGTTCAATATTGTAGACAACCAGGCTTGAAATATTTACCTATGTGTATAATGAATCTGTGATATATAACTTTTTGAATTGAATTACTGAAAAGAGTTGTCTTTACCACATCATTGTAATTCACTGAGACGCACCTTGAAAAGAGAGCCAGGTTTGAACAGAAAACATATAAACGTACACAAGTGCGGCTCACCTGACCCTTTCATTATATAGTCAATGAATCTGTCACTGATAGCTGCATCACTCGGCTTGATATCCATGAACGGTTTGCTTCCAATCCCCATAGAAACCATCTCCTGCATACGCAACTCTGGAGTCAAACCACATGCATATACATATATAATGAATATGTGAACCTGGATAGAAAGTAATCGAATTGTGCTATATAAATATAGAGCTTGTGTAACGTGTCACAGAAGATCCCACCTCTGTTTCTGAGTGCCTGCCTCCACAGGATCTTGCCAATAATGGCCGTCCACACAGCCTTGACCTCTGCAGTGCTGGCTTGAAGTATAAACGTGTCCTGTGACTTCCTCCGACGGAACCAGATCTCAAAACGCAGGCCGCTGTCGCCAACATTTTCAGTCATACCTATCTCTGCAGTCTGAACAGAAGAGAATACCAACCAAAAATATTTAATACCAACCAAAAATACCCATTTAAATTTACTTCTGTTACCAAAAAAAATGGAAAAAACTTTATCCTCAAACAATTAATAATTACTTTAAAGGACTGTTTGTAGATGTAAATGTCATATCCCCCCTCTATCTTCTTGGTCTTGCTGAAGAGGATGAGGTCTTCAAACAAGAAGACATGGCGGAGGTATTTCCTCCGTCCACACCAGACGATGAACTCATCCTGGCAGCGGAGTTGACCCTGTTCTTTTAGGTTCACCTGGAGAGGAAACACGAGCGTTCACATGCGTGACAGAGAACAATACATCTCCTCATGGGGATCTGACCCCACACTTATGTATACATAACATGACCTCAAACTCCAAATAGATTTAATGACCTCTGCTTTCTTTAAGCGGTACATGCTAACATTTAAATATTTATCCTAGCAACTCATGGGTGATGCATTAGGACTTACATCGCAGCCTCGAATGGCATCCATGGCCAGCAAGTCGTTGCCGTGGCGAAGCTGAAACTTGACCAACTCCTCTGCTGTGCGAAGGTCACTCAGCTCCTGCTCTTGGGACTGGCTGCACTCTTTAATCAGGTCTTTCAGCAACAGGGCATATTTACTCATCCTCTGAATGGGCTTCAGCAAGTAGGACGCCAGGTCCATCTTGTCCCCCAGCTCCACCTGCTTATTCTGGGGAAACAAACAGGGAGGTTTAATGTTATGGTGTTGTTGCTTTTCAGCATTTCAAATGTTAGGCTCATGTCAAAAAGCTCTGCGGACACGGAGTTCATAATAAGTCAACTGTAAACTGTGTAGTGTATCAGGTATCAGTTTCGTTATCAAGAGTTGTAGCTGCAGTGATAAATTACGGAATTTAACTTTGATTTGTTTACTGCAGCTGTAGAAAACTAATACCTATGTATACTGTATGAGCTGATTTACGCCACGTCAGCAGTACTTGGATTGTACTGCACATGAGAAATACTCAAAATGTCATAGCTTCACCGTTTTGTGGCCCTGAGTTATGAATCATTATAAGCTATGATTTTAACCCTGTGTCATTTTAACAGGGAGAAACGTGAACCTGAACCAAAGCTTCCAGACGAACCTTGAAGAATTCGTTCCCATGGCTGCAGAGCAGAGCGTCAGACTGCGGCTTATTCTTGCTGTACAGAGCATACATTCCAAACTGATCCTCCTGCACACAAGATTAACAAGTTACAACACCGTCTACAGTAAAAAGCATGCTGACCTTTCAGTGCGCTCTGCGTTAGTGAAACCATGTCACAACACTGAAAACCTTACATTAGTCAGAACAAGCCAACACATCATCACAGTGACTGTGATCTGAGTGGTGTTTTTAAGTTGTGCCCCGAAGCAGCACACTGACGACCTGCGTGGACTCACATGTCTGAGAAAACAGCTACTGATGGACAGTGGCGAGTGAGCGCATGACTCCAGCTCCTTCAGGAAGTACTGACTGTGGAAGTCCCACAGTTTTTCCACATTCCCAAAAATAATGCTGCGCTTCCCCCGCAGGTCCTGGGGCAAATCCAGGCGCTCCATCTCCGGGAAGTAGTGCTCGATGATGTAGCTGAGGGAGCGCACGTATTCCCTCTCTGTGGTGATCATCTCGTCCATGATGTGCTGCACTTTACTGCAAAATACAAAGACATGTCAGAGTAAAAAATGAATATTTCTTACGGATATTGAAAGTACTGTATATTCACCTCCCAGAAAAAGTCATTAAATTATGTATTATTTTGTGCTGCTGCTAAAATTACTCTTTAATTATGGCAAAATGTAATAGGCTTTCTTTGTTTTTACATAATATAGTTATATAAAATAATTCATCATCAAAGAAAATGTTAGCTGCAGTCCTAATTAGTGCAAGTTACTAGTAACATTTATATCAATTATTGTAAGTCAATGACATAGAGTTGACAACATTATGTCATTGACTTACGACAACAACAGTGTAGATCTATCTATCTATCTATCTATCTATCTATCTATCTATCTATCTATCTATCTATCTATCTATCTATCTATCTATCTATCTATCTATCTATCTATATATCTATAGATATATATATATACATAATGTAATTCAACAGTTTCTACTAAGCAGGACTGTAATTTTTTAAGTCAAAGGGCGGCTGCATTCTTTAGTTGTTTATGTTTTTTATTCATTTACTATAGATACATAAAGTGATAAATGTTACATTAAGTATCACCTGCTCTGTTTGCAGTCTCCATCACTGCGTCTGTTATGAATCCTGGAGGGCGTGGACATGCTGCGGCTGCGTCCTAACGCCGGGCTCGTCACATCTGGCCTCTGCAGCTTCTTCTCCGCAGACACATTATTTGCCACCTCCAAACCCTTGATGTACACGCCCGTGTAGCCATGAATGTGGCTGACGTCCGAGTGGCCGCTGTCTCTTGGCGTCAGCTCATAGCTCATGGTCTTCTTCATGATCTTCTTCATCGGCTGCTTGCGCAGGCGGGCCGCCCCGCTGTAGACGGGCTCTGAGTGGCAGGAGATGGTCGAGTCGATGGTGCAGTCGCTGTCCGTGTCGTCAAAAATGGACGGGCTCTGCCTCAGTTTGCTGTCAGAGTCGGGCGGGAAAGTGAAGTGCGAGGAAGAGGAGATTGAACTGGAGGGGCTTTTGGAGAAGGGCCCGGCAGAATGAGGCTTGTTATCCTCAAAGGTCAACGGTGTAAGTGCCCCAGGTGAAAGCACGCATCCACCGACCTCATGTTCCTCTGCTGAGTCTGTCTGACCCTCCACCGTCTTTACAGAAGCCGCCGTGTCTCCAGCTGTGGAGCTCTGTGCTGCCAACAGTGATCGGGCTAAAGTCTCCTCCAGCTGCTGTTTGGTCTCCTGACATTGCTCCCACACGGTGTTCCACTGCTGCAGCTGCTGAGGACTCTCCAGAGACAGCACCATGTCATTCAGGGTGCTGAAGTTATCCACAGAGAACTTGGACGCCTCACTGTAGTAATCCTGCAGGATCTGCACGATAGACGGCGAAAGTTCACCACCTGTACTTTCCAGGCTGAGGTGGTGGAAGTACTCCCGACAGTGGTCCAACCACTGGTTCACCTACAGATGAAGATGAAGGGGTGAGTGGAATATATGAATTTATCAATATAAACTGTTTCTGATCACGTAAACATTAGACTCTGTAGAATCTTTATTTTCATACTTACTGAGTCATAGAACTCGTACAAGTTGCTCAGTATGTCGAGCTGGGCCTTCCTCTGCTCCACCCGGCTGAGGATGGAGCCCAGATGCTGCTTAAAGTCGAGGAGAACAGAGCCTGGGAGGGACTCTGGCGACTCCTTCACGAGCTGCAGGCCGTGCCTCTGTTGCTGCTATAGTTAGAACAGAAACATGCGTTCACCTCTTATGGCGTCTTTTATTTTGATCAGTCCGGAATGGGTATTTACAAACACACTTACCACAGACTCCTCCAGAAACTGGTCCAAGCTTCTTTTCATCTCCTTAATTTTGTCCCCATACAAAGTTTGTGATTCAAAAGGTGTGAGTTGCTTCTCTCCCTCTGTGCTGAACCAGAGCTTGATCTGAGGAAAAACAGAGGCGTTTTGATTTGTTGCCCAACGTCGCTCTGAGAGTGAGGTAAACATGTGGTACATGTGACCACATCCGGGGGGGAGATAAGGTTTAAGGTCACCTGTTGTGTCTGCTCCTCAAACTTGTGCACCTCCAGCTGGCTCTCCAGCTGTTTCTGACACTTGTTGGACAGGATCACGAGCTTATGGACCTCTTCGTCTACTTGGTTGTACAGTGCATTCAACAGGTCGACAGCATCCCTAGATGAAGACATAAAAACAAGATCAAACGGGCTCTTTTCCCTTGTTCAACCCCTGGTTGAGAGTCCATCCACTTCCCCTCCAGTACCAGTACCTGTAGATTTCATTCTCACAGGCCTCTTCCTTCCTGATGCGGGCGAGGATGGTTCCCCCCTCTAGACGCAGCCTGTTTAGACGGGTGTCATCCAGAACACACTTCATGAGATGCCTCTGCTGTTCCATCTCTTCAGACACCTCCTGAACCGCACAGGCAAAAAACAGGAAAATAATCACTGTGAATGAATGTTTATGTTTTTACAGTGGATCAAAAAATCCAAATGAAGTGAAGCTTTATTTTACTCTCAAAAGAAAATCATTTTATAGTTTCCAGCTCTTGACAAAGATCATGTCAATTAACCATGAAACGGTTGTCAGTTTGTAGTAAACTCCTGCAGGGACATTTGTGTGTCTGTAGAGTCACATAAATCAGGAGGGCCAGACAGGCCACGGGGGCTGGATCTGACCTTTGAGGTCTTCATGTTGCCGCTGTTGCTCAGTGTGTTGATGGACTCCTGAAGGGAGGCGATGGCTGCGCTACAGCTGCTGGCAAATGGTTCAATTTTCTGGGAGAGAAAGGGCGAGACAGACGGAAAGACGTAATGGAAGGGTTCAGCTTATATCTCCATATCTCTAACTGATCAGGTTTTTTCTGGCCTATAGCCTTAGAAATAAGTGTACAGGGGGTCCTCGTGTTACGACGGTCTCGAGATACAACGTTTTCGTGGTTACGACACATCTCCCATGAACTTCCTTGTTTCGGCTTAAGCGGTTTGCCCCGTAAATACGTACAGACTTTGCACGGGAACTAGTTGGTGCCGGCTCTCCAACACCTCCTCAGCTAGGCTAATCTGCCTTGTGTTTACTTATGTGAAATGGACGGCTGGTGGGGGGTGCAGCGGCAGCCGGTAAGGAGATGCACACGGACACGGATGGGTTCGGGATCGTGGCAATACCGTAGGTTTATTCACAACACAGGGTCTACACAGTTGATATCAGAAATCTACAGGAAATGCTCATTACACTCGGGATATCAACCCCTACGGTGTGTCAAGAGGGACAAAAAGGCAACTCACCACAGTAAACTCTTATTTTAGGGTGGTGTTATAGCGACATCTAGTGGCACAACTTAGTATCTACCTTACATATGAATGTATGTTCCGACTTACGTCGAAATTCGGTTACGACACATTCTCAGGAACGGATCTCCGTCGTAACTCGAGGACCCCCTGTATAGTATTTCTCTTATGATCAAGGATTTAACTGTCAACTGGAAAAAAAAAACCCAGAGTGTATCCCCACCCTTGACAAGCTCTTAAGCAAGTTTACAAATGTAGCGTGTTTACGATGTTGGTTACAGTCAAGCCACCTCCGTCACACCCACCTGTCTGAAGTGGATCCAGTGGTTGTGGTTGTAATGGAAGGTGCCCTCCAAATCTCGTGTGAGCTGGGTTTGGTCGATGTGTTTCAGCAGGGCCTTCAGAGACGACAGCGTCTCAGTCTGTGGCAAGAGACGCAATCAACACACAAGCACACGCACTCAGAAGTGTGTCTCCTGTCCTCCCTCACAGCTACAGTAACTATAACGTCTCAGAGGACAGTTGTCTCGCTGTCAGTATGGTCCCTGATGATGAGATTAATTAGCAGTCATCGAATCAGAATCCAGAAAAATACAAGCTTATCAAATTGGAATTTTTGGGAATCTCTTGGCTTCACAGGCGACCAACAACAAAACCATTTTTTCTACAACGTCTTTGAGTCATCAGATAATAAGACTCCTTCTTTACCTGCACATTGATGTCTCGCTCAGGTTTGGCGGCTGCCTCCTTGTCCACCAGGAACAGAACTGAGTAAAGTGCATTTGGGACTGAAGCCTGAAACATATGCACGCGCCATTTTTTTGTTGTTGTAATATCTCAAAGTGAAAAACATAAATTACAAGACGCCTATTTCGACTGTGAAAACAGGGGTTTAAAACGTCTTCTAATGTATGCGTTGTGGTTTACAGAATCATCCGTCTTACATCAGAGAGCGACTCATCATGGCAACATGATGACATGTCTCTAGCCAGTCGACTGCAGTCGATCCGCTCCCAGCGTGTGGTTAAAAACAGACATGTAAGCACAGGCTGCTTGGCAGGAGCCCTGAGGCTAAACTTTTTTCCAAAAAATGTCCTGATGTGCAGTCACTACAAATTCAAGGTGTGCTTCTCGTTGAAAAAAAAAAAAGAACAACAAACAAGCCACGTCAGAGAGTGAGAGGTGGACCATTAGGAAATGTGTAGTAACTTAAAGAGAGACGCAGCACTGCAGCTCAGACGACAACAAAGACTCAGCTGGGGCTGAAAGTCTTTGGGCGTGTCGGAGGGTAATTACATATTTTCCACTGTGGGCTCACCTGCAGTTCAGACAGAGATGACAACAGAGCTGGAACTGGCTGCTGCCTCCTACTGTCTATGAGGACAGTTAGACCCTGATCCCTCCTTTCTCTCCTGCAGCCAAAGCATCAGAGTTAGGGCAATGCCGTGTTTTGACAGTGAAGAAACTTCTGCTGCCTGATTTTGTAACATTTAAAATTTGATAACTTATATTATACTTATATTATTGTTATAGTTGGTAGTAATAGTAGTGAATAGTAATATAACTAAAATGCAGTAATTACAGTTTATATGATTAGTATTTTGATTTTTTTTTAAATGAAAAATACTAATACTGTGTGTGAACGGTGTGAAAGTTTCTGAGGTTATTCTTAACACACACACACACACACACACACACAAAATAAAACCAAAGTATGTGTGACTTACCGCAGTGTGGAGTAGTAGTAGCCCAGTAAACAGGTGAGGTCACTGACCGTGCAACTCTCACCTGCCCACACCTGAGCTCTTGTGCACACCTGCAACACTGCCCTCCCACTGCGATCTCTGTTTCCTGGAAGAGAGAAGGCCCACAGGGGGTCAATACCTAACACGCACAGATGTCCACCACAATTTGCTTCATCTTTACAGTGTCATGTGAATTCTGATGGAGAAAAAAGTTAATGGGCGCTTAGGGTAAAATGTCTGTTAAATTAAAAATGAGGTACAGGAAAACCCAGTTTTGGATATTGTTACTTATATTATATAAGTATAATGTATTATATATACTTATATATAAGGCCATTAATATAAATCAAATACAAACATCCTAGTATAAGTATGAAACGTTGATAGGTGAAAGTAAAGCATCGGTCGTTCCCTACCCGGCAGAATCACAGCACCCGAGGCGAGCAGAACTTGATTGACCTCTGACACCAGTTTGGGGGGGGCTGAGTTACTGTCACATGAGGGGCTCGACAATGACGCCAGCCTGATGGCAGCTCCATTGGCAACATTAGGACTGTTTGACTCTTCTCCACTATGCCTGTGCTGCCTGCTCTCACTGCTGATGCCGTCATCACGCTGCCCTGTGGAGATGATTATAAATAGTGATTACAAACCGTCAAAATAATATATAATGATCAGCTATGAAATTAGAAGTTTCCTTTCACTGCAGTGCCTTCTTACCTCACCATAATAACCTAATGATACAAGTGTTTACTAGTTGTAACAAAGGTGTGCTCCAGTAGTGAGTCCACTCTGACTCATCATGGAGACCAGGTGTTTAGTCAGCCTGAGTCATGGCTAACTCCAGGTTATTAGACTCATATCTTCTCCTACCTCCTCCTCCTCTCCAGCCACTCATACCTTAAGGCTCTGTTTACCGGAATGCTTCTCCTGACATTCCCAAATGGTACCACAATTTTTAGGCTTGATCTTGTTCCCGAGGCAGCAAAACAACCCCAAACCCGGAGTGTAGTATCTGTGTATACTGCACTGTGTCTAAGCCAAGGCAGGATGTCAATGACTAAATCGCAAAGTAGAAATAAATAAAGAGCTGCAGCAGTTCACTGTTTAGGTGATCACCTGACCAATAAATCTGGTAATCGATTAATTTTTCAAGATAAACTCTCTGGTATAAATAATCTCTTGGGTTGAATGTGGCTGTTGTGAGGCTGTGATGGTTGTCATGATAAATAGACAAAAGGGACTGACAGTGACAAATTATTATGTCTATTTGCATAATTATTGTGTATAGTTTTTCCCTGGGAGCTGAGTGGAGACCAAAGTTGACACCATTATTATAATACAGCCACCTTTTTTTTTTTTTTTTTTTTTGCAAATGTCAATCATAAAATTTCATTTATATTAGCAGGCCAGAACACTTCACTTCACTGTGATCGATGTGTGATGGACACCTGTTGTGTGTTGAGTCTTTTTAAACAGTCGGAGGCCTCTTGCATTGCCCCGCTCTGTTCTGTGACAGTAAACCCTCCCAGCTCAGCCTCTATTGTCTTCAAACAGTCGGTGCATTTCCTGTGTGACTGTGTGGCCCGGATTGTGTTTGCTGCATGTTTCCTAAATTGCTTTGTTTTCAGAGGAAGTGACAAAAGTAGTGTAAAGCCTCCTGAGTATTGTCCTGCGTAAAAGTCTGTTTTTGTGTGTACTCTGCTAGATGCATTTTAATGCCATTGGAGAAGCTAAACCAGCAGCGCTTGCAGCTTTGCATTAGTGATTACATAACACAAGTGTAAAATGTGTGTTTCGATTCGACAGAGAGTCTTGATTCATACAATGAGTACGGTAATTCAGTGAGTGGAGTATTTTTTTTTTCTTCAGAGCAGTGTGAGTCAGTGCAAGTTAAGTCTCGTGTTTCTGAAGTGAATGGACTCTCCAAAGACATGGGCACAGTTTGAAAGGCCTTTTTTCTGTCAATCCCCGGTGGCTGATTGGTTCACAAAGGAAACTTTTGTAAATGAAGGAACCCATCTGGGATCAGGGCAGCCCCCGGTCCCTATAACACTGTAGGGTCATCTCATTGTGGGATGCTGGGGTCCCTGCGGTTAGTTTACATGGTTTACAGGATCCTTTGTTGCTTTTGAAATGATGTTGTGGGAAAACTTCTTTGTAGGAGCTGAAATAGAATCCCCTCTGAGGTCATCTTAGCAACAGTGATGTGATGGTAATTCTGGCTCAACAGTGTCACTCTGGCCAGTGTCAGCTGGGATCAGGCAGTGTCCAGTGTAAATAAGTTCTGTCCGCTCTCGCCTCACATTTCAATACATGGAAGAAGCTGGGCTTTCTAAAAACAGTGTGATTCCTATGGCGGTATCCTCACATTGGATTGTTTTCCTGAGCTGCCCAACATGAACCAACACAAATCCAAACAGACTGACAGTATTAAAGAAAACACAGGCCAGGGCAATACCTGTCTTGTGAACACGCCAACAAACACACAGTGTGGGCTTTAAAAACACAGCCTGTCACCAGTGGCAGTGTTGCTGCTTCAGAGATGTGCTCTGCCTCAGCTGAAACTTTAAGTCCAGTTACTGTTGTAACCAGTCCTGCTGCAGGATATGAAACACACCCCGATGAGAAGCCACCATTATCCGTTTACTGAGAGCGAAACTTTCTCACCCTCAGGCTATAGTATTTGATAAGTGAGAAATGATGAGCTGTGGACTGATGATTCAACCACTGATTACAGAGCCAACAACAACACTAGAGGCTGAGGTTCTGCACAATAATAAACTACAAAAACAACGTCCCTTGTTTTTTTTTTTGATGCTGAGATTCTCTTCCACTGCAGAATTTTAAATATGTAGACTGAAAAACTTTACTGTAAAAACTAACAGATGACGCTGTGGCTCATTTGTTGTAATGTTGACAGAAACCTTTACAGCAGAAAACGTTCAAAAAAATAAAACTCAACTTATAAATAAACTCCAGTGCCCATATTCATTCTGCTGAAGAAAGGTTTTTGTGATTGTCGGTATAACAATACTCTCATTACATACCTGATTCCTCTTTGCTGTTTCGTTTCTCAGAACCAGGAATTGCTGCCTCCACATCCAGTTTCCCAAAACGCAGCGCGTAACCATTCATCAGCTTTTTGGGCGATATGTTGGCTGAGCCTCCAGAAGAGGATCGTTCCCGGTGGCCTTTAACCTGACCTGCCTTGTTAGTCCTCTCCAGTGACTTTGAACGGCGCTCTGCGCGTCTTTCTGCACTCCGTAACCCCCTCTGCAAATAAAGCAAAGGCGTGCTGGGCCGAGAGTCATCGCCACTGAGCCAGCCTCGGCTACCCAGCCTTCGCGATAAGGGCTCTCTGGGGGAGATGCGGGTGTTGGGGCTGCTTCCTGCTGTTGCTGTTCTCTCTCGTAGGCCTGAGCTGTGTTCAGGGCTTTCCTCCAAGATGGACTCAGTGCTGGACTCGAGGCTCATGGGGTTCTGCAAAGCCTCCATGTAGGATTTTCTGAAAAGTCTCCTACTCTCAAAGGCTACAGAGTCCCTTGGGAGGTGGCGTCGAGGGCTGGGGTTACTGAGGTCTGTACCAAAAGAGATCGTCTTGGATCCCGGGCCTCTCTCATCACTGTCCTCACCCCGCTGTCCCAGTCCATATTCTTCAGAGGGTCTTTCAGTCTTATTGATGGGTGTAGCAGTGTCCGCTACACTGCTGCTGTTGCTCTCTCCATTGCGGTCTCTGTGGCTTTTCCTTAATGAGGTGGGCTCGGAGAAGATGGAGTCGGCTCCCTGAGAGTGCAGGGACTCCCTGGAGCTGCGGTGGCTGTCCAGAGTCCCTGTGGATCCGCTCGTGCTGCAGGTGCTGAGGGGGCCGCGGAAGCCGCCCCTGCTGCAGCGTGCTTGCATGATGCCGTCCGATGTGCTGCTGACAAACAGAGGGTTGACCACGTTCTTCCACGGCGTCCTGTACACTGAGGTACCGGTGGTGAGGAGACAGTTCTGTAGTGGGTGCAGGTTTCGGTCACGTGTTACATTCTGCAGGAACTCAGCTGTAAAGACGCTGCCATACATGCTCTCTGTGATTGGGATCTCTGCAATGGCTTGCCCACTGGACGACAAACATTTTATAACTAGCTTGGCACTCTTGCGGCCCAAAGGAACTATCTGTAGGTAGAAGTCTCCCTGCTTTAGTCGGACTTTGTGCAGAGGGGCAAGCTGCAGTACGACTTTCTCATGGATGCAGAGCGGCCAACCCTCATGATAGAACAACAGGCCTCTGAACCTCACCTGCGAGAAGACAGAGAAGCTAGTCAGTACCCATGAACATAAAACATTATCGTCATCTGAGTGTAATGGCTCGGCTTTGTTACGCCTGGCATCGTTTCAGGACCTCTGCAAAGCCGTGTTCAAACACATGTTTAATGTAGAGGTGTGATGTTTTCACAGAAGGCACTGGATGAGTCACTGTTGGTGATCGTTCGACTAAAGAGGAAAACCTGCCTGGTCAGGCCTGGTTTCGCAGCGGCAGCGACACAAATCTTCACCCTGACAGCATAAAGAAGACCCTCAGAGGGAACAAAGATACAGGGAGCTCAGGGGTTTTTTTGGCTTTTTCATCTGCTGTGAATGTCGAGGCCTAGACGGAGGATGCGATCATCCTCAGAAGCTGCTCGTATTGCCTCCGCTACAAAGAGTCTCCTGCACAGTGGGCTGTGATACTATTGCTCTACCGCCATGGCCACAGTGTAATCACCAGAGAGATGAATACAGAGGAATAAAGTTTCAGTGAACGGTCACAGAGCCCAAAACCCAAACCAATCAAAGCCTTTGAAAGCAAATATTAAGTTTCACTTTGGACACACAGTCTCCCTCTGTGTCCCTTTTCAGAGACGGACGGCTACTTTTCAGCTTGTTTATAGAGACAATTATCAACTCTGTCTCAGTCTGCTGCCCCCCCACACACCCTCTTTCCCACTCAGCAAAGATTCACTCTCAGCTGCACCGTTCTCACATTCTTTCTTCAACATTCCGACTTATCACTCTGTTTGTTTGTCCTTCAAGCTGAGATCATTGGAAAAGTACAAGTTAACTTGTCCTGACACTGTGAATAATGTTTTGCCTTTATTACACTGTATCCTCCAACAGTTCTGCAGAAAATCACTGACGCTAGTAGAAGATAAATCTCTGGCCTGGTTCAATAGGAATTCAGGGCAAGTGTTTGCTGAGTCCACGATTTACCCTCAGGTGCCATGTTGATGGTATTAGTTACTCACGCAGGTTTCTTGCTGGATGATCTGCAGAATCCTCTTGGCCGGGAGCAAGAAGTCAATGAAGCAGCGGAGTCCGTCTCCGCGGTACTGCCTCTCCACCACGCTGAAGAGCTGCCAGAGAACAGTGCCAGCGGTGGCAGTGAAGGGCCGATAGAGGACTGACAAGGTGTTCTGGATGCAGTTGTCCAATGACTCAGCGTCCTACAGAAACAGAAACACAATGTGACATATTTAATGATGCCGTGCGTTTGCTACAGTCACAACAACAACTACATCAAAGCTCATGGCCACATAAAAACCTGCCTTTTTTAAGAGCAGAGACTTGGAGATGTGACGTTCAAACAATTCAAACACAAAAATGTTGATAACAATTAGAAAGCATGTGACCAAACTCAGCATCAAAATTTTGTTAATTCATCATTTTGATATTTTTCCCTGATCTCCCTTCCAAATAACTGCTTACATCTGCTTGCGGTACATAAGTTGAACTAAATAAACATGCGATTGCTTATACACTTGATTTGTAGAGAATTTTCCTACTTAGCCAGACAGTCAGGAAATTTGAACATGACAGGAAACATGACACATCAACCATGATGGTCTTTCCATCAGAAAGAGGGGAAACACCTGGCAAGAGTGACGTCACCATAGGCCAATACAAACAGCCCAATTGGAAAGTCCAGACTTAACGCCATTGGTCAGGACGGTGCGATGCTACTCTCTAATAACAACCGTGTCTATTATCTGACCCCCTAATGACCTGGCTGACCACACCGGTCCCGAAGCACAACAGATGACATGTCCGATACTGACAGTTACGACTCGTCCATGAAAGAGGAGGGATGTTTGTGATTACAGCCGTCCTGCCTGAGCTTGACCTTGTTGTTATGCTCACAGTTCAGGCTCTGACCTTCCTCTCTGCGGTGAGAGCCAAGGCCAAACATCCCTCCGCTATCTGTCCTTCCCGAATGGAACACAACAGTGAAATAGAGACATCTGACTCCAGTGAGAACCACACAGATAGATAGCAATGCCAGGAAAAGTCCCGCTCCATGATTGAGGATGCAGCTCTGCTTGAATGTGAATGCAACATTTGCATGACAATAAAAGTACGTAAAAGATAAAAACAGTGACCCGTCAACAGATCGCCTGTGCTCTGGTGAATTTAGCTTGGCAGACATCCCATGTTTCACCCTTTGTAGGATCTGTCCTGTTCATCCAAACAGCTCAGCACCATCAATTAGAGGCGAGCGAGTACAGTTCAGTGCATTGGTACACATGCCACCGCTCCTACTACAAGGCGCTCATTGTGCACCCCGCCTCTCTAAGTGGTATGTGCCGTACAGTGTTGGTGCCCTGAAACAAAACACCCACTTCCATTAGCAGTCAGGCTGCTTTTAGTGAGACAAAAATGTCTCTGGGCATTAGTCACTGTAGCACCCGGGAGGAGAAGAATAACATGGTGTTTTATTGGAGGGAAGTTAACAATGGGAGGAAGGCCCTCTTTACGTAGTTAGGACGGACAAGTTTCTGTTCAGGTTCCCAAGACAGAAAAAAAACAGAAGCAGTGTTTTGAAGGACGTACTTGAGCACTAAATGAATCGCTGTTCAACCTGTCCCACAGGACTGCCTGTCCATGTAATCCAATATTACAATATACAGTCAACACAACATGCTGCGCTCATATGGACAATAGTTGCATAAGAAGTTTTCTTTTTTTTTTACATTCAAATTTGTGCCTTACATCACCACCCTGGAGATAATATCATTCATGAGGTTCAGAAGAACCAGCTTGCCGTTGTCAGGAAGCATCTGAAGTCACCTGGCTAATGGGAGACATATCTGCATGTCTCAGCAGAGTGGCTGAGCGAAGCTGCCTGAGTTGAGCTTCCCATCCGCTTTGAGCCATAGAGGAATGTGGTGTGTATGGTTGTGTGTGTCTAGCCTCAGACCCTCAGCCAGGACAGGAGGGGAGTGGGAAGTCCCATCCTTTCTGATGCCAGGTCTTTGTCAGTGGCTGTGATGGAGGGCTGAGGTGGTAATTAATAGTTTCAGGCTCCAGGTGGGACACCTTTGTCTGTGCGGTTGGTAAAACAGCTGTTCAAAAGGTGCACAGGGCAAGTAAGTAGGCTGAACGGCTGGTGTGTGTGTGTGTGGGGGGGTCGTCTCTCAGTGAAGTGAAGTGAAAAATAAAAACCAAGTTGGGGGGGAAGAAAAAAAAGGATGGGGGTACTTCACAGAAAGAGAGAGGGTAAATGCGAGGTGGTCACTGACACATTTTGTGGGTCAGGGACACAAAAGGCGCTGCCTACCAGGCCTCCAGTGGAGCATGAAGCCACCGGGAGAGTGTAACAAGAGAGTCCTGGAGCCCTGATGCAGGCTGCTCACAAAGCAACCTGTTAACAGCCTCAAAGGCAGCAGGCTGACAAAGGCCACAGGTCGCTTAGACCTGCCCCGATGCCAGATGCCAGGGAAGATGCCAACAAAGGAAAATAGTGGCACTTTGCTGTAGAGCCTGTAGATTGATTAGGATTTAGTCTGTAGTAGAAATCCTGTCTAATGAGAGGAGGGGTTGTACACAAGATCTGATCACAGCACTAATATTCCCAATCAATTTAACAACTACTATAATCACGTTTTTAAAAAAACACACAACAATAAGAGGTTACTTATCAATGCAAGAAATAGATCCCTGTTTAAGTGGGACTTAATTTGTTCATTTCATTATTGTGAAGTATCTTAACACATAACACATAACATATACATAGTATATTACTATATATATTACTATATATATATATATATATATATATATAGTTACTATATATATTGTCATATATATAGTAACACATAACTACATACTAAATGACATAATTATAGAATGGCTTCAGAATGGCCCACACTGACTGTGTGATACAGTATGGACCACAGTAATGGCAAACCCACTTGTACATAGACCTTTTCCCTGCAAATTCCCATGCTTGGTGGCAAAAATGTCTCTGTCCTACAGGATGTAAACAACATTGACAGGATATTGTTCCTGAGCAGCCCTGACTGACTTCACACACCCCACAGACTGATGTATCTGTACTGACTGAGGTACTGAGGCACACACACACATGTCTGATCAGGTCTTTGCAAAAACGAAAACTCACCGACCATAAACCGACCATAAGGTCAAAAGTGAATGGAGGTGCCTTCACCAATCAGAGCAGTGATGAGCAGTGACAGCGGAGACAAAGGAGACTAACAAAGTCTGCTGATACCTCTTCAGAGTAAATATAGAATGGATGCATTCCAAAACAAGTGGGAGGATGATAAAGAAACCCGCGTTATCAGAGAGGATACAAACTTGTGTACTTCACTGACCCCACAAATGATAAGTACCGTGTCTAACTAGTTTTCACCCCCCCTCCGATACAGGCTTGCTATTGTTATTGCAGGATCAATGTTTATCCGTAACAGATAGATTAGACCCAGACCTGGAATACAGTGTATATCTTATTAAGCAATTAGAAAATCCTTGTACAGCATTCACATGCTGTACAACCTTCTCCCTCACTTTCTGAATGTGTATAAAAGCTGCCTGAGATGTTTTGGCTACAGAGCGAGAAGTCAAAATATCAGCTACATGCATGTTGTACCATTAAAAACATCTACGTATGCACAATAAATGACACAAAACACAGCCTCTGGTTTCCACTAAGCCAATACAGAGGGAAAAGAAAGAGAAAGAGCAAAAAGCTTTACGTTACACATAACATTCTCAGCTTAATCACACAAGGAAGAAGCACAAGACGACAATTTTTTTAAAAAGTCCCAGTAAAAATATAATAGAAAGATGTTCATAGTATATTTTAAGCTTATACCTTTATACTCAGGTAGTTGTCACAACTCCGGGACTTTGCTCTGGAGTGCATTTTACCCAGTGACAGCATTTAGAAACCGGAAACAAAAAATCCCAAACTCCAGTAGATAAATGAATGTCATCAGCTGCAGGCGTTACAGTCCAGTGTATGATCCACCCTGTGAGTGCCAGAAGTCATTGCAGTGATATCAACAGGTCCTGAGCCATACTTCTCTCCGCTCTCTGTCTCTCTCTCTCTCTCTTTCTCCCCCGTCTCTCTGTCAGTCTGCTGTGGTGTTGGCAGCTGGAGCAGACTAAACTCCTGTTGGAGCGTGAGAGAGGCAGTGCGCTGGCTTCCCCGTCACTCACCCTCCCTCCCTCCCTCCTCCCTCCTCCCTCCCTCCAGCATAACCTCCCCCGCCCTGCTGCTGCTCTGCTACTGAAGCCTCGTCCAGCTGGATAAATGCACACTGCTGCAACGTCAGGCTCATCATTCAGAAAACACACACACACACACACACACTACCTGACCTGCACACCCCCCACCACCCTGAGCCCCAACACTCCACCCAGCAGGGGTCGGACTCTGACTAAATCCTCTCTGCCCCCTCCTGACCCCTTGCACCCCTACCTCCACCGGCATCCCGCCACCCCCCCCCAACCCACCCCGACTGCCACAAAGGTCTCTCTTTGTCCCGACAATACAAATGGACTAGGGTTTCAGCTTATTCTGCTGCTTTTCAAAAGGAAAAAAAAAGAAAGGAAGACATCAGCATTGGATTGGAAGCTCAGGTCCCTCACTACAATGGCGTTCCCTTAAATATTGTCAGGGGAATATCCAAACCCCTGACTAGCAGTTACAACTACTGACATATGTGGGACATCCTCCTGTCACAGACGCTACATATCCCATCTTTAAAACAGACTTGAGGAAAAAATCCCAGAAGAGGGTGTTTTAGATTGAACTTAATTATACTATTATGATGACACCTGAGAGGCATCACAAGAAACCCCTCACCGAGACACACAGGATTACAGGGGAGGTGAGCGTAATGTTAATGCAGGTTTAATGCCACGTTTGCTGTGAGAACGCGGGCTTTGTCTGAAAAAGCCAAGATCACGTTAAGCCAGCTCTTCACAGACAGAGGAGGTAGTGAGGATCGTTAATTAGGTTGGTTTAAATTTAGAGAGCGAGGCACTGGACTCTTGTCAGATGCCATCACATCAACAATGAGCCAACAGAGAAGAGAAGACACACTCAGTCTCATGCTAAAGTCACACAACGCACAGTGGCTCGCACAAACACACTTTACTCTATGATATGTTGACAGAAGGACTGAGGGACATGGACACTTTGATGTAGGGACATTTCTGCGACACACAAAAAGACACTACTGTAAACTGAGAAGCGACAATCACAATCGCCAACTACACGGCCTGTTAGATATACAGTGGATCTATATTTATTCTTATGTATATGGCTACCATATAATCTGCTATATAAACACACACACACATACCTCACATACGCACTATGCAAATATACACTCCTCCTCGCTGCAGCTTAGACTGTTCCTGCCTCCGTTGACCCTATAATTTCTACTGCCCTCGCCTTTTCCACGAGGCTGGTTTCACTGGTAGCAGAGGCAGATTTTTTTTTTCTTTTTCCATTTTTCTTTTCCTCCATCTTTTTAATTCTTCCTTATCTAATTGGGTTAAAATGGCTCCACTTGATCCTCAAAATGGGTCAAGTTGAAGTACTGAAGCCAACAGGAGGGCACATGTCCGAGATGCAGACACGCTGGTCAGCTGAGGCAGCAGTCAGTTATGTCTCTAAGACTTGAAGTAATTCAGGATGCACTTTATGTATTTATTCCCATGTTGAGAGTGGAGCGATGACAGGAAATGAGGGGGATGACAAGCATCGCAGGCTTGTCACGGTGGGAACACTGTGGTCCATGGTTGATGCTTTAACCCCTCGGCCATCAGCAGCCAGATCTTGCACTAAACTGTGATGTTTTTTTATAATCTGTGTGTTATGTTATGTGGTTATCAAACAATGATTTGATTTTTTACGCCGAGAATAATATTTGAAGGATGTACACTTAACTTCCTTCAAGAATATAACCATCTGATTGGTCAGTTACAAAAGTATTTTTAAGAAAGTGATGAATCTATATACTCATGTGTGTGTGTATATGTGTTACTTTTATGTTCTTTCACCTTCTGTCTGTGTTTTGGACAAAATGTATCTATATTTCTAATTATTTAGAAGTGTGGACGTGTTGTTCCTCTTTGGCCACTAGAGGTAGCTCATGTGTGTTTGTATTCCTGTTGATTTAGGTCAGGAGCAAACTGGGATGGACAGTAAACAACTCCGTGACCCGGAGCCAGAACTTCTGGCTTGAATTCAAAGTGATTTATTCCACATCACTGATGCCCCTCTGCAAAAATAAATCAACTGATGGGCTTAATGTTCTTACCTACACTGTTTTGACTCAGCAGAACTTCAGTACCATTTTCAATAATATGTTTGTACAACTGCATGAATTAAATCTTTCCTGTTGTTTTTCCATGTGCAGCCACATGGTTTAAAATAGCCTCATTTACGCAGGCTTCTGGTAAACATTATTTATGTGATCTGAAATAGCAGATAGGCCAGTCCCAGGGGTGGCACGCGATCTGATAAATCTATCAAGGGAACAAATTAGCCAGATGACAGGCGAGCTGCAGTTTCATCATTTTTCAACATCATATCTAACTACCGATAAAAATACAAGACAGATTTAAGGGGGGGAGTGAAGGCAGTAGTTGTTTTGATAAAGATTGAAAGATTTGGGCAGCGCACAAACCCACTTAGTTAGACACATGAAGACGTGCACACACATACATGTTCATCCAACCTATAGCAATGGAGGAACTGAAATTTAGATTAAGTATATTTGTTGTTGTATTAAGTTGGGTGGTCATTTCTCTCTCTCTCTCTCTCTCACACACACACACACACACACACACACGCACACACACACCAAACTGTGGAATGTGACACCTTGGCTCAACCTCACTTCGTACCAACCTCACAGTGCCACACAGGCCACCCAACAACAGTTGTTATGAAAACTTTAAACTTCACCCCCTTTTTTATTTTAAACCCAGAAAGTTGTGCCAATACTTTGTCAGTAATTGCAGGGTATGCACACCACAGCTGCAAGATGCAATTATTTTCATTTTCAAATAATTTTCAGACAATGTAATTTTCCCATCTGAGGACATGATATTATCAAATGTTTGCCATTTTTGCTTATAAAACATTGTTCAACAAACAGCTAATTAATCAGTTGTTGCAGGTACAATCAATCCTAACACTCAGTTTCCAAGAGTCTCATATAATTGTAAATATTTAAAAAAACATATATTTTTTAAATCCCATATCTCACTCACAAAGACAAAGTTACTGTTTAACCAGGAAACCACAATTAATCGAAACTGAAAGGAGTTGCATGAATCAGCATCGTAGAATTTATACTTACAGTTCAGTTTTGCATTGTGTGGTAGTGGATGCTGAGTCCATGTAAAAGACAGAGTGAAAGAGTCACCACCGTCCATCTGTCCACCTCACACAGCCCTGAGAGTTCACATCACATCACTATCCAGCCTGAGTTACTGCCCCCTCTGCCCCCTCTGCCCCCTCTGCCTCTTCCCAATCAGTCCCGACAGGCACCTAAATACGGTCACAGTCGCTCTGACTGAACCATCGCAGACTCTGTGGTGCTGCTGAACATTTCAGCCTTCATGAATTGACCACCGTCCATCTGTCCACCTCACACAGCCCTGAGAGTTCACATCACATCACTATCCAGCCTGAGTTACTGCCCCCTCTGCCCCCTCTGCCCCCTCTGCCTCTTCCCAATCAGTCCCGACAGGCACCTAAATACGGTCACAGTCGCTCTGACTGAACCATTGCAGACTCTGTGGTGCTGCTGAACATTTCAGCCTTCATGAATTGAATTGATTGCCTCACAGCACAAATGCACACAGCTACACAAACACCCACATACTGTATGCAACCCCCCCGCCCCAGGCCCCCAGTCTCCCACTCACATGCAGTAATGCACTCAGACTGAGATCCAAATCTGGATGGTGAAATGCATATACCACACTGACATGTTTCAATAAAGTACTGCATTTTAATCAAACGTTACAAGAAATCTTTGGCTGACATCTTTGTCAACAGTGAGATTTACCCCCACCTATATGCCAGTGTGGTGCAGCTGTTCCACCAACAGCCCCACCGTTTCATGCTCTTTACTGTGGGGAAGGCCCAGGAAGAGCATGCCACCTGTCGTAGCCCCCTAATGTACCTTAGCCCCCTGCTGTGTGGACGTCTCACTCGAACACAAAAGCCAGTGTTTTCTCTGGGCACGCGAGCACAGGTGGCTGGAGGAGGCAAGGTCGAGTTACAGTGTTGGCTCTCACACAGATCATCAAGGAGTCAGAGAGAGGACACACTCAGTCTGACCAGGAACACGTATCACACTACAGGATGTGCTGAGACTCTTCAGTCATTACTTAATACTAATGTTTTGGATAAGTAATTCCTGTTTTTAAATTCTAAATTCTATCAAATCTACTCATTCTGCAGCAAGAGCAGGCAGAAAAAACATTAAACACAGCGATGTTAGATTTTACTGTTCTTGCACAGACTTGCCAGGGAACCCTCGCTTCCATAAATCTGTTTCAACAAGAATCTAAAACACACACTGACTACATACTGTAGCCCGGCTTTCTGTGGAATACAACAACTTGACTCAACAACCCAACACTGAATCTGAATCTGAGAATCAGAACTCACCTCGCTCTGCTCTGCTGCTCTAAAGTCTCCAACAACACATGGAGGAGCCGCTGGCTCTCTGGGCTGCGAGGGGCTGACAGCTGTCTAACCAGAGGAGAGGACCAGCCCCTAAGTCCTGGAGGAACCTGACATGTTCCATCAAACACTCTGCTTTGTTGACTGAGGAGAATCACAATATTAAGGCTAGCCAGGCAGAAAGTTTCCCAGCCCCCCAGGCATCCCAATTCCTCGGTGGGGCGTGACCCAGTCGTTTTATCTGCACCCATCTCCCTCCTGTGTGTACAATGTGAGGGGAGAGAGGGGGGGCGAGAGCGGTGTAGCTCAACTGACCTGCCATGTCAACAACGTCCCAACAACTGCACATTACCTGTGCCTTCTGATCCCTTACACATTATTCATAGCATCTTCAGTGAAGTAATATTTTTTGTTTATTTTCAAAATGTACTTTTGTGATCTTATCCCATTCTCAGTTAATTTAGTAGACCCTCCATTATTCATTTAGAGCTAAAGTAAAGGATGAATGATAAATGTGACAATAAAGGCATCAAAAGCACCACACACATTGATCCTTAGACAATGCCGAGCCTGTAGGAGTGCAAACTGCCTCCAGTACTTGAGATGGCACCAGATGTCAACCTGCATTGTTATATGGATTACTCCAGCCTCTCAGCAAACACCTCCAGGTGTGCATTCCAAACCAGGAAGGGGAAAGGTGGGAGCCACTCCCCTGAATCAATAAAAAAATGCTGACTCTTCTCTCTCTTGAACTCTGCATGCCAAAGCTGAGGGAGACACTATCAGAATTAATACACCAATTTTAATGAAGCGTTAAGAGAAGCTTGCCTTGTTCAGACCATGTGATGTGTTTACCTTCACAGAGAGTATGAGGCATGTGCAGTCTAAGAAGTAGCGAAGTGTGAGCAGTGGATAATCTGAGCTGTACACCTGGTCCCCACAGGGTCTTTAATCTCAGGAGGAAGGAGCAGAAATTAGAGGCCCCATCCCATGTCCCTCACTTTGGACTAAACTACCAAGGGCAAGTAAACATTCACCACAAATGAATCACAGGCGGTCGAAGTTTAAGTACTGTGACAAGCGAAGCTGTTTGTTGGATTACGGTTTAGACAGTGTGAAATGATAAGCAGTATTAGAGCCTATAGGGGACTATACGGTGACATGAAACAAATACAGTATGTCTCCTTACCTCTCTCAGATATACAGTATTTACCACAGCAAATTTTTTTCCAATGTTAATTGAAAATCTTTGTTTTTGGCAGCTCAAAACGAGTTAAGAGTTTTATGATGCCACATAAAATATGGAACTACAAATTAACTGATAATGAAAATGGTGGACAGAAGAAACCCAGCAAGATCAAATTTTGCAAAACTGTTCATGTTGAACGCTTCATTAAAATTGCTGTATTAATTCTGATAGCGTTTCCCTCAGCTTTGGCATGCAGAGTTCAAGACAGAAGATTTAAAAAAAAAACGTGACAAACCACATCCTCATTTCCAGTAAACCTATGGACGTAAGACGTAACGATAACAATCGCAGAAACCATTACAGACCCTACTCATTGTCTCTGCACCTGATAATTTGTACAAAAAATGCATATCTAAAGACAGAGAGAGAGGGAGAGAGAGGTAGAGAGAGGGAGAGAGGGGGGGGGGCGATAGGGAGGGCGAGGTGTTTCCTGTTTCCCTTGCTCTAATTATACTTGTCTCATGAGGATAGGGCCTATCAGGAAGAGGAATTTTGTCACTGAGCAACTCCTCAATGACAAAAAACAGAGATTTATTTATTTCTTACTTACCAGTGGTCTTCACTGCTACTACACTCCCCTACTAATCTACTACATATGTGCGAATAGAATTATGAATGAAAAGTAAAAGTAAAACTAAGTAAGTAAACTCATTTTGATCATTACTGGCAATGTTTGACATTTATTAGTCACATTTTATTTTTGTTTTTGTAGTATTTGTTTTTTACATTGAGATTTAAAGTTTCCACTATTTTAAGTTAAAATTCATAATAAATTCCTGATTAAAACAGCTTGAAACAAGGGTTGATGGTATGACTTTCAACACATCCAAGAAATCGGCCAACAGCCATTAAATGTGTCTCCTATTGCAACTGAGAGCATCTGTTTTTATGTAAACTGAAGAGTCACTCAGTCCGTGAGTTGCTGTCAGGGTAATGATTACTTCCTGTTTGTAAATGCAGTGGAGATAGACTCCTGAAATTTGAAAGATGCTGAGTAAAACTTGTAGCTCTCTACAGGAGACATTAGTTTACGGCTTCTTAGCAGAACTTGCACACTGCCCTCCTCTAGTGGCCAACACGGAGACATAGGGAAACCTGGCTTTTCTGCAGAATCGAGACCAACCAAACAATAACTGGAGACTTGGAGACTTTCTGTCTGTGTGTATTTCACACTAGATTAGTGAGAACTATAAATACAACAAACGACAATGGTAGTGGGTGAGTCACCCGAACTTTATGTCGGTGTGAATAGAATGAAAGTAAAAAAAAAAAAAAAAAAATTAATAATCAAGTTTGACAGGCCTGCTTTGTAATCATCAACCTTCATCTATTAGTATGCAGAAGACAAGCTGAGAGAAGTGGTGTGTGTGTGTGTGTGTGTGTGTGTGTGTGTGTGTGTGTGTGTGTGTGTGTGTGTGTGTGTGTGTGTGTGTGTGTGTGTGTGTGTGTGTGTGCGTGTGTGTGTGTGTGTGTGTGTGAGATTGTGTCTTCAGCCTTCATCCAGCAGCTCACATTGCCTGGCAACCACAACACCAGACAGAGAATGTGTACAGTGGTCTGCAGGCTGCTTCTGCTTACTTTAACCAATTGAGATAATGGCTCACAAATAATGTAAAATATACAGCAAGTTACCGATTCCAATACTTTAGCACTTGTTAAATGTGGAAGATATTTGAGAGCCATTCAAAGAGAAGGTGTCAGAACATTTCCCTGAATTGTAAAGAAATATTATTAGTAATTGTTTTTGTGTTTTATTGTTGGCTGCACAATAATATAATATACAGTATATATAATATATAATAATAACGTATAGAAGATAATTTAGGATAACTCTCATGATACTTGCATGCTGATGTTGCCATTATTCAGCAAAATATTTATAGAGATGCAAAGATTGCTTGATCAGCGGAAAATGTATCGGCAATTATTGAATATGATGTTTTTTTTTTCATTCTACTAACAATGAAGCTGTAAAGAGTCAGTAAATATAGTCGGAGTGTAGCATAACTACTAAATCTAAAGGTCTTTATTGACGCGTAGTGTGATTTGTTTTCTGTCATGGTTCATTTTGCACATAGAAACATACACACAACGAAGACAACACACTGTGTGGTTGTAGCAAGCCTTGCTTCAAGATGAATCATCAGTAAGTGATTGATCCATCTCATTTACCAGGTTGTTGGTCTGGACTGTGTGTGTACTTGTCCAACACTATAGAATTCAATATGTTAACAAGGTCTGCTGTCTTTTTGAACTTTTTGAACCAGACTCAAAATTAGAGTAAAGTCTCCCCCTTTTGTGTCAGACTTGAGAGGGTCGGAATTAGAGAACCATTTTCCCTCCGGATTCAGCTCTGTGCAGCTTAGGGCTTAATCAAGTGGAAATGGGGTATAGGGGGTTGTGGGGGTGGCCAGGGTTGGGGTGCAGGGTAGAATGGAGCAATTGTTCAGATAAAGGCCTCATGTTGAGCTGTCTTTGAAGTTTCTCCGGGGGAGATATGCTAGGATTTTACAGTAGCATTTCACGTCATTATTTTTTGCTTTCTCAAACTGCGAGACAACAACAACTGCAGCTGCAGAAATTAAACAAAGTGGCTCAGACTTGACTTGACAGTGCATTTTTAAAAACCGGATGTAGATGCCCAAAACATGTTAACATACACTTTTATATTAATAACAGCATTAAAACCTCCAATTTGAGATTAAGAAGATATATGACTTATTGAACTCATGACTTATTGAATTGTTTGTCTGCTTCACTCACACAAACAACCAACAATTTTAATATTCAAGCAATTCCCCTCAATTTGCCTCACGTCTACACAAGCAGACAGCTCCCACTGACCCATTATGTGGCAAGGCCTTTCTTATGCATGTCTTGAATGAAAGCCAGCATATCGATGGGCCTGGGATAATCACGTTTTCCTGAGACAGGCTTAGCTGCTCTAACTAAGCTGCACAAGGGAGAGGCAAAAAGTGGCTCAAAACAAGACGGTTGTATGTTGAGAGGAAAAACTGTTCCCACCAAGTCTAACGCACAGAAAGGAAAAGCAGAAACAAGGGGAGCAAAAAGACAGTGGGGTTTAAATCACTCAATGTTTGAACCACATTGAGATGTGTGTAAAAGCGGGGGATGCATATATCTGGACACCATACCTCTGTCTTGCGTCCTTCAGCAGGTGCACTTGGGACATTTCAGTGATGCTGCAGCGTCCTGTCTCCAGAGAGTCTCTCCTCTCTCTCTCTATCTCCCTGGTGTCACCGAGGAACGTCACCACTTGTTGCTGAATCAGCGAAGCTTCTATGTAAAAAAAAAAAACCTTCATCAGCAAGTTGGCACATTAAAAAGCGACAAAGTGCAGAAAAGTTGGACAGCTTACGCACAGACTCTGCAGCTCTTACGCGCTGTGTGGGTGGAAGTCGGTAGTTGTCAGTGTTTAGTGCAGGTTCTCCAGGGCGCACAAAGTGGATATTTGCATTAGGCCGACCCCTCCCCTCGCCTTTCACAGCTCCTATTGTTTGTCACAGTCGGGGCTCGGATTCAGTCCTTCTCTAAATCCCTGACGACCGGAGCAGGGAATGCTGCGCTCTTCGAGCTGAGGTGGCAATTAACAAAGCACCGTTGATACACAGCGCCACAAAGAGGCCATTATACCAGCACTTTTATTTATTTATTTATAGCACAGTAAATACATTGGGCAGAGAGTTGGCTGACATTGTGCTGAGTTTTTTTTCTTCAATGACAGATAGGTGAGCGCAATAGTCACATGAGGAAGGTATGTTCAGCAAGGTGCTATGCTGTGAGCTGTGTTACATGCAGGTGCAATAAGTAAACCAAGTTACCATTCAGACAAAATAATAATAATAAAAAATATATAAATATTTGGGCTTTTTTAAAAGATGTAAATTCATTTTAATCTCATTTTATTTTACTGATTTCTTTTTTAGTTTGACACTTTTAAAAGTTTAAACTTGACCCTGGTCACATCAGTTTACAGTCAGTCTTATGACATTAGTGGCTGTTTTGTTGACCAAAATTATGTGATGCGCTTAAAATGGACTTTATGGTGTGGATATTTCTTTCTTTAGTTGCTCCCTCCAAGGTCAAGAATGAACGTTTATGCCAGCAAGAATGAAAAAGTATAGAAATTTGAACATCGACCGGCTGATCATACTACTTGATTAATGAGGCGCAATTGTCATGTCACTTAATCACCAGATTTGTCTGTTGTCCGTTTAGAACAAAAAGTGTGTGGCTGTTATACTGGTGGTGCAAAATTTTGTTAACCTGTGGATTAGACACTCTGTCATAAACTTTATTTATGTTGTGCAGATATGGATTGCTCTGTGTCTTTCCCTTTGCTTTATTGAATGTAACTGTATCTCAGTGAACTATTTTGTTTTTAATTTTGTCCCATATTTTATTCATAAAGTCGTATCATACATTATGTTTTATGGCACTATATTGTTTTAATATGGTCATGGTGAATTCATGCTATTTTATGGCATTTTATTGCATTTTTATGACATTTTATGATTTATGATTTTTTGCAATTTTTTGCGACATTTTTGTCATACTATAGACTTATGTTTCTTATGTATTTTTTTGACCCATCAGGAAATTATGTTTTCTGGCATTATATCATGCATGGTAATGTCCTCGGTTGTGGTAAATTAATGCTAATTTAATAGAATTTTATTGCATTTTAACAGTGGGGAAAAGTAATATAAAATAATAGGAGTATCAAATCAAAAATAATATTTTTTATTTCTATCTCATTTATTTATTTAATACAATACAAATGCAAAATTATCTCATCTACGTTCTAAAGTTAAGTTCAAGTCAAGTTCACATTAGCAATGAAAGGGTTACCTGGAAACACGTTATCCAATCAGAAACGTCCTCTCTCTCAGGGCCCGGTTTATTGACTCATTCATTGATTGAGATCTGTATCCAGGCAAAATACAAGCTTTGTGTGTGTGTGTGTGTGTGTGTGCGTGTGTGTGTGTGTGTGTGTGTGTGTCTTGGTTTGGAGAGTGAGCGTCAAATTGACCAATCACAGTTTGATTTTACTTGGGTGGGGCAAAAATAAACACTCAGAGGCCTTCCGACAGTCCTAATTCACAGCCCAGTTGGTGGCTGTAATGCTCCTAATACTACTTTGTCAAGATTACCGAAATAATTAAAAGGCGGAAGTGGTGAGAGTCTCTGTGAGAGCGGAAGAGACAGCGTTAAATGGTGAAAGACTAGAGCGGTCAGTTTGAAAAGTTGATCTTCACAAAGATAAGCAACAGCATAATCATACTGTGGCACAGAGTGTTACTGATGCATATTGTTTGATCTTGGGTCATCTGAGGTGAGGGCCCAGCAGTAGTGCTCATGGTTCGCCACTGCAATGTAATGACATTTTACTATTATTTTTTTGTTGTGATTTTGGACATTTTCATCATACTATAAACTTGTTTCTGCACATTTTTGACCTGTCAGGAAATGGTGTTTTCTGTCATTATATCAGGGAAATATCATCATCAACATGGTGAATTCATGATACAGTGGTACCTCGACTTACGAACTTAATTCGTTCCGTGATCGGGTTCGTAGGTTGAAAAGTTCGTAAATCGAAGCGATTTTTTTCGATCCCTACTCCCTACTCCCCACATAAGGAAATTAATGTAGTGGACTATATAGGGGTTAGGGAGCGATTTCGGACACAGCCTCAATCAACTGACACACTCTGAGAGACTCGCTCACTGGTCACACGTAATGGCGGCGGCCGGGGAAAAGTTTTTAATTTTTCCGTGCTCGGGTTAGGAAGTCGAATTTGGTTCGTAAAAGGAGGCAAAAAAATCTTGAGCCTCCGGTTCGTATCTCGAAAAGTTCTTGAAAGGCGTTCGTATGTCGAGGTTTCACTGTATTTTATGGCATTAATGAAATATATATTATTTTTTTTTAAAAAGAACGTTTTTCGGAATATTTGAAGTTTTTTGGGAAAAACATTCCATACTTTTTTTTTGGAAAAGTTGAATTTTACAAAAATCTTTAAAAATTCATGTTTTTTAGAAAAATAACACTTTTCATTATTTTGACGTTTCATTAAAAAACTTTTTTGTTGTTCTTTGAAAAACTATTCATGGGTTTTGACATTTACAAAAACCTGTACCTCATTTTTTGAAAAATTAAGTTTTTATTGTTGTTGACATTTGACAGTACGTGGGTCATCGTCATTGGCTGATTTTTGACCTATGAGGAAATGTGGTTGTCTGACATTTTATCACCAAAATATTGTTATACATAGTAAATACATGCTATTTTATGGTATTTGGAGGCATTTTCTGGACATTTTATGACTTTTAATTTTTTGGCATTTTTGGCCACGTTCAACAAACGGCGGGTCATCGTCATTGGCTGATTTTTGACCTATGAGGAAATGTGGTTTTCTGACATTTTATCACCAAAATATTGTTGTACCTAGTGAATACATGCTATTTCACAGCATTCTGAGGCATTTTTTGGACATTTTATGAATTTTAATTTTTTGGCATTTTTGGCCACGTTCAACATACGGCGGGTCATCGTCATTGGCTGATTTTTGATCTATGAGGAAATATGGTTTTCTGACATTTTATCACCAAAAAATTGTCATACCTAGTAAATACATGCTACATGCTATTTTATGGCATTTGGAGTCATTTTTTGGACATTTTATGGTTTTTCATTTTTTGGCATTTTTGGCCATGCTCGACATATGGCGGGTCATCGTCATTGGCTGATTTTTGACCTATGAGGAAATGTGGTTTTCTGACATTTTATCACCAAAATATTGTTATAC